>CM065591.1:112349622-112393555 GCA_033119425.1 Bufotes viridis
AGCACCAGAGCTACTCTCAAACAGGTGAATGGTGTGTGGTGTGTCAGACTCTTCATGATCTGGTATTTATGACCTATCCTAGGGACAGGTTATCAATTTTTTATTCCTGGAGAAGCACTTTAAAGGCTATGGACACCTGCAGGGCCCTTTTTTTGCACTCTATTTATTTTGTGCTAAAAAAAAAAAACAAACTAATTGGTCCTTATTTAAAATGTTTAAGTTTTTTTCCTCTACAAATGTTAGTTACAGGGCATCTGTAGACTGTTGCTTCTTCTCCTTAGTGAATCAGTCAGGGAGATGCTCTGACTGCTAAATCTTAGCCTATAACTCAACACTGTTTATGACTTAGTGATGAGCAGGAGGTGCCATATTCGATTTCACAATATTTCGCAAATATTCGTCATATATTTGTTGAAATCGAATATTCGTCATTATTCTATATATTGAGAATGTTTTGCGAATTTATATTTAGCGTATTGCAATTTGAACTTTGAACAGTGTATACAGGCAAGTTTCCTATTGGGTTAGCTTAGTATAATAAACAAGATATTGAATATAGCACTATATTCTCAATCTTTCGTTATATTCTAGCAAGCTAACCATTAGGAACTCAGTTCTAGTTGAATTTGCAATGCGAGTATATGTTCGCATTGCAAATTCACCTTAGAGCTGAGTTCCTACTGGTTGTTGCTAGAATATAACGAATATTGAGAATATAGTGCTATATTCGATATTCCTTATCTTTGATTATAGTTCTAGCAATACAACCATTAGAACTCAGCTTTAAGTTGAATTCACAATGCGAACATATACTCGCATTGCAGAATTCAACTTAGAAATGAGTTTCTAATGGATGTATTGCTAGAATATGACTAAGATTGAGAATATAGTGCTATATTCTAATATCTTTGTTATCTTGGTTAATTCTAGCAATCCAACCATTAGGAACCCAGCTCTAAGTTGAATTTGCAATGCGAACATTTATCATTGAAATTCACTTAGCTAAGTTCCTAATGGTTGTATTGCTAGAATATAACGAAGTTAAAGAATATCGAATATAGCACTATATTCTCAATCTTCGTTATTTTCTAGCAAGCCAACCATTAGGAACTCAGCTCTAAGTTGAATTCACAATGCGAGTATATGTTCGCATTGGGAATTCAACTTAGAGCTGGGTTACTAATGGTTGGCTTGCTAGACTATAACGAAGATTGAGAACATAGTGCTATATTCTCAATATTAGTTAATTATACACAGATGCAAGTTGAATGTGCGATTAGTTAATCGCATTGCGAATACAACTTAGTCAAATTTGTGAGATCGTGATTCTCACATCTAACAGTACATTTTAGCATGGAGGCGTTCCTATGGTGATGGGGACGCTCCATGCACACGGGAAGTCGGCAGAAGCAGCAACGGGCATTGACTGGAGGGGGCAGGGAGCCAAGAATCCTCCGGACAGGTAAGAACAGCTTTTGGGAAGTGGGAAGACAACCAGAGAGCAACAAGGATTAACAACTTAAAAAAATATATATATATATAATATATATATATATATATATATATATATATATTCAAAATAGCTAATATATAGCGCTATATTCAAAATATTTGCAGAAATAGCTGAAGTGCCAATATCCGCTAAAAAATTCGCTATTCGAATATTCGCGCTCAACACTATTTAGGACTAACAAGTCATAAATGTTCAATTAAAAAAAATATTAAACTGATAAGAATTTGAAGAAATTACAGATGTAGCATTGTTTAAAAGAACCACCAAGATGTATGACATTAACATAGCGCTCATATGCTTTTGGCATCTAGTGTACAGCAATGTGTCCGTCCCCCATCCCCCTCCATTAATAGCATTCTTTTACATTTTGCTACATCTCTTTATGCATTTAATGCAAAAACCACCCAAAGACCACCTGTTTGAGAAGATTGCCCCCTTATCTAAATTTGAATTCCTGAGATAGGTTGTCAGTCCCACCTGATATTATACATGCTGGCAATCTTTGTTAAGAAGACCTCCACCTTAAAAGACCATTTTTTAATGCAATTTACAGTAGACATCTCAAAGAGGGTTCATTGTGTGTATGTATCTATTATATGTGTACTGCATTTGAAAGTTTTTGTATGGATTCTTAAATAGATATGAAAATTGTCATATCTAATTGGGCTTTTAAATGTCCTGTTTCTATAGCTACTAGTACTGTTCCACAATGTTACATTGCAAGTATATTATCATAGAATATTGCCACCGTTTAATGGAAGATTCCCATTAAGGGAAATTGACTTTGCTTATTATTGTTTTTGTTAACTTTTTTGCATCAAATTCCATATGTAAATTCCTTCGGAGACCATGTTATGTTTCTAATATACAACTACAGTAACAGTCTGAGGATATTAAAGTGTGATTTTAAATTGGTCCTATTGCTGGCAACAATCTAATATTATTAAAACTATATATCCAGACCAGTCTCTTGTCTCAGGAGAACAGTGTTTCACTTAATGAAAAAGTCATCTGTTTCTATATCCTTAAATGCAAACTACAGAACTTCCAAAGGCAGACATTTTGCATGCAAATATTAAACTCTGCATTTTACTGATGTGCCACCCATGCTGCTAGTTAGTGTAGTTATCCAAGTCTGATTCATTAGAACTAAAATAAGCCTTGGTATAAGGGCTCATGCACACGACGTATGTATTTTGCGGTCTGCATAAAACAGTTCCACAAAAAATACGGATGATGTCCGTGTGTATTCTGTATTTTGCAGAACAGAACAGCTGGCCCCAATAGAACAGCCCTATCCATGTCCATAATGCAGACAATAATAGGATATGCTCTATTTTTTTGTTTGTTTGTTTGTTTTGACATGATTTATATGTGACATTGGCCAAATTCACACCTTGTTTGGCTGAACATGTAATAAAAAAAACAAAAAACAAACAAACAAAAATATTTTGGCCTTTAAAATACATTCACTATATCACCGGTGTTATCTGTATTAATAGTTTCCAAAAATGATCAGTAGAATGTCATTCTCTTAGGCTCATTTACATAAAGCATCACTCAAGTCTGCTCATTTCACCGAAATAAAAAAGGCACAAAGATATTTGTTGCATCTACTGATTTCCAATTTGATTTGTCAAAAAGAATAAAAAGTCAGTTCTATTCCTTCTGAAACCGACTAAGTCAATTATTAGTTATTTGCTCCTTACAAAATAGCCCCTTTGACATCCACTTCTATTGTAATGCAATATACCTGTGAGGAATTGTGTGCCAATCTTAACAGAATGGAATATGTCATTTTTTCTGTGTGTGGGATGTGAATAAATAACCAGAAAAGCTGGAGGTATTCACATGTTGGTTGGCATACACAATAGCTCTAGCTACATTAGTAATATGAGTATGCATATAAATCATTCTAGCACACTGGGAGAAATGATAGCAGATTGTCAGTTTGGACACTGTCATGTAAATATGTCATTGTTTAACCAAGCTGATACGGCCAGGAAGATACAACATGTCACAAAGTGTCTTGTCACGTCTGCAAAGAATCTTGAACAAATGCAGTACATGCAGGGAAGAATGGGAGACGGTCCTGCAGTTTAAGACCAAGATATAGATGGATAGATGCACTGTATATGCATAAGAATAATACTGAAATGTAATTAGAAACAATGGCGTCAAAAGGTACAGCTAAAAGGAAAATAGATAGATAGATAGATAGATAGATAGATAGATAGATAGATAGGCACCAAAAATGATAAAAAGCAGAGTGGACCCAGCATTCATGTGAATTTTATTGTGGCTGTTATGGCACAAAACAGGTAGCATGTAGTGTTAGGTTCCCATCTTACAGAGATCCCCTTGACTTGTGGCAGACGGGCCCAAATATTTTTGTACAAAATGTATTTGCCAAGAATCTCAAATTTACTAAATCAGTGTAGCATTAGAACCAAAATATTTTCTATTACTGTGGCATTATTGTACTTTATTGCTGTTGCAATGTATTTTTTCCTTTTTTTTTTTTTTTTTTTTTAGATAGATAGAATATAGAGTAGACAGAGATAGATAGATAGATAGATAGATAGATTCCTTGGATCTGGCATTACCGCATGATAACGGAAATCTTTTCTGGCCCCATTAAGTATAAGGGGGTCCGGCAGAGATCAGGCCACATTTCACAAAAATGCTAAAAGGCTGCACATTGCAGTTTGTGTCCGGCTGATTCCTAGCATTCTCTGTTGGAGCACATGGCCGGATCTACAAGCTAGAGATGTGAAAGTAGTCTTAGATCTGTATATAGGTATTATGTGCTGGGTTGAAACATTGTGTTGGGTAAATAAAGCAGATCCAACACATTTTCATCTTATTTTTTGAGTGCTGCCTCATTGTTTTTCTTTTTTGGATTATCTGTAACCTGTAACCTACAGGGCTACTGTTAACTTTGTTAAAGATAGATTGATAGATAGATAGATAGATAGATAGATAGATAGATAGATACAGAGGCGGATTGGGCATAGACCTTACGGGGAAATTTCCCGGTGGGCTAATCCCCAGGGCTCCACCTGTATTCTCCTCATGGCCGGCCAGTGGAAGTTTTTGAGGGTGTATTTTGTACTGATGGGGCAGTATTTTGTGATGAACTGTGGTATTTGGCTCTGTTGGGGTGGTATAATTTGGTTATGTTGGGGTGAGCCCTGCCTTCCATCAATTACAGACCAAACTACAAAACAGGGCCACTTTTAGAATTTTTTCCGGGGCCACTTTAAATTCCCAGTCCGCCCCTGGATAGATAGGTAGATAGATAGCTAGATAGATAGATAGATGATAGATAGATAGATAGATATGAGATAGGTAGATAGATAGATATGAGATAGATAGAAAAATAGATAGAAAGATAGATAGAAAGATAGATAGATAGATAGATAGATAGATAGATAGATAGATAGATAGAATATTTTCAACCAGGCCGAAACTTTATTCAGGGCACCATAATTATTATCATGTGGCATGTGCTTTCGAATAGCAGCTTTACTACTACTGTCTAAAATGTCGAATATGTAGCACAAATGTACACAGGCAGTCTAAAGATATGCCAAATATATCATAGTGGCTGATGATGGATGATAAATTTGGTGCACAGCTAGATACTTTTGACTAACTTTATATCACATACTGATAAGCCAATACTGATGCAAAATAGGGAACATGTCATGGCAGGCCTTACAGCTGTTACATAGGCAGGATCCATTCTACGTCTCATATTTCCTTCCTTCTGACAGATCAGAAGAAGGGTCAAATAAATGATGATGGAAACCAGACCAAAAGGCAAAATAATGGTCCAGTCATGAATTGGGGAGGGTGGGAACAGCATCAGAAGTCCACAGAGTGGCCCTATGACATAGTGGTGAGATGGAAGCAGCATGAGGAGACCACAGAGTGGCCCAATGACAGAGTCTGGACGTGTCAGCAGCATCAGGAAGAGGCCACAGAGTGGCACAATAACTGTGTGGAGGTGGCAGCAGCATAAGGAGGCCACAGAGTGACACATTGACAGAGTGTGGAGGTGGCAGCAGCAGCAGCATCAGAGGAAGCCAAAGAGTGGCACAATGACTGTGTGGAGGTGGCAACAGCATCAGAAGGCCACAGAGTGGCACAATGACAGAGTGTGGAGGTGGCGGCAGCAGCATCAGGAGAAGGCCACAGGGTGGCACAATGACATTATGGAGGTGGCAGCAGCATCAGAAGGCCACAGAGTGGCACAATGACAGAGTGTGGGGATGGCAGCATCAGCATCAGGAGGAGGCCACAGAGAGGCACAATAACATGTGTTGAGTTGGCAGCAGCAGCATGAGGAGACCACAGAGTGGCACAATGACAGAGTGTGGAGGTGTGGCAGCAGCAGCATGAGGAGGGCCACAGGGAGGCACAATGACATAGTGTGGAGTTGGCAGCAGGGTCACTAGGAGGCCTCCAACGACATAAGAATGTGGAGGCGGAAGCGCGTCACCTGGCCAAGTTGCTAGTGTGGCTGTGCAGGAACCACATTTATATAATGGTAGATAAAATGATTTGCGGCACTCACCACTGTCTTGAAAATACTCCAATGCTTTATTTCACGTATACATGAGAAAGTTTGCAGGCCGGGGAGCGGAATAGCCCTTCAGTGTTGATTTGCGGTGACGGCTGTTTTGCACCTAATTTGTGTTTCCTCGGACCGCTAGGAACCACATTTTCACAGTGGGCCGTAAAGTACATGTATTGTCTCTGACTGTAGCTATAGCTCCACATGTGCATGCACTTTTGCAGACACTGACAGGCTCAAGGACTGGCCCACCTTCTGTTCTACATATGTGTGCAGGGCTGGTACTGCCGTTTTGTCAAATAAATGACGGCTTGGGACTCTCCACCTCGGCTCTGTGGAAGCCATCAGTTCTCAGCTTCAGCTTCTGTGCCATTGGATGAGTGCATGCATACTGTTGTCTCTTGGTAATCGCTTCAGTGATTGATTGCTGACGGAATGACTGATGAGGAGGAGGAGGGGGAGCATCAGGACCAGCAGATGATGGTAAGGACAGACAACACCGTTCAGCTGAGGTGGTAGAGCCTTGACTGCCTGAAATCAAGTGCTTGCCACCGGGTGATGCAGCGGTTGCTACAGCAAGCTGTATCACCACATTGGAGCCACAGTTATCACAGGCCACTTAATAGTCACGCTGTATATGTTGATAAAGAGCCATGGTGCCAACATTGGCACCCTTGCCATGCTTCACCTTCTGCCCACAGATTCTACAAATGGCCATGTTTACCTCCTCCGCAGCTAACAAAAAACTGCCATACTGCCGAGTAGGTGATTTTACCCCCAACACTCCGCAACGGACTGACTGCTACCGCTGCTGATTTCGTGAACTCCTGCACTACTACTTTTTGAGCAGGTAGGCTCCTGCGAAGTGGGTGGTCTAGCCCGGGCACGTTTGTCTCAACATCCCCCTCTGCTGCCACTTCACTGACTCCGGGCCACACTAGTGACTTGCTGGTTCTGCCGCTGCCTCACGGGCAAGCTGCCATCCTATTATTCTGATGATGATGAAGCCCCTAATTCATCTGGCTCCCTAGTGCCATCAGCTACTTCATCATCATGAAGTACTGTCTGCACGTCACTGATGTCCTCCTCAACGGTCTTGGGGTCAGGAGCCTGACCGCTGGCAACACCAGCTCCCATGCCACTCTCCTCAACACTACTTGCCCGCCTAATAGACTAAGCGGCGGATGTCTTCTCCACATCTTGGCTGGCCAGTAGCTGCTGACTGTCCTCTAGTAGCTTGTCCTCGCGGTATAGTGGAGCTGAGCCCACAGCATATAATACTTCTCTGGCTGAGGGAACAGAAAAGGACAGAGGCAGGTTGAGGACAGGGGAGGGCACAGGTCCTGCTCCCGGGCCATGCCAACTAATGCTTGTGTGTGACAAACCCACCGACTGTTGGCTGGGGGTTTCTGATATCATTTTGGACGAAGTGGATGACGGAGTCAACCATTCAAGAACCGCTGGGTTGCTGGTCAAGACACGACCGCTAGATGACATCAGGAGCTCAGGCCTCTCCCTATGACTTCTGCTGCCACGCCCCCTTACTCTGCTGCATCCTGTGCCTGCGCCACTCCCCTGTGCTTGGCACTTCTCTGTCTGACATACTGTTAGATCAAATAAATAACTAAAAATGAAATAAAAAAATCCCCAAAATTCTGTAAAATTCTCAGTTCACCACACAACAGCTATTAAGCCCCTTTTTTTTCGCTAATACACGTAAAAAAGGGCTTTAGAACATATAACTGCACCACGTAATGGCAAATAGGCCCTTATTTTTGTCCACTTAAACCTGCCACAAAAGCCTTCAGAACAAATAACTGCACCGCTGAATGGAAAATTTTTTTTTTTGCCACTAATACCCGCCAAAAATGGTTTTAGAACATATAACTGCACCGCTGAATAGCAAATAAATATTTTTTTGCCACTAATACACGGAACACACTAAAAACGTTCAAAATTATACTTTCTGATTTAAATAGATTACTTCACAGCCTGATAGAACGTTAAAAATAAAACAAAAAATATATTTTCTCAAAGAACCACTGTATATAATGGGCTAATCCACCCTTCTCAGTGTTCAGCATGCATACAGGGATAGCGTGTACAGGTAGGTGGACTTTAAATATATGCCATCTACATGCTCCGATTCCTGTCAAGAGTCACCTGCAATGTATAGGGATTTGATGATTGTCACACTATTGTTTAAGCCAGTATATCCCTATCATATGTAGCTGTAGTCTCAAAACCACCAGAACATTAGTTAAGGGTTAAGCCATACATTCCCCAGCTTTTACCCCCAGTGTGTTGTGATCGACCACCACTTAGATGCACCTGAGAGGATGGGAGCAAATGCTGGCATGAATCACCCAGAAAGACTCAGCTGACTACTAATTCTGTTAAATGCCCTGTTTTCTGTATCACTAAAAATGATAGTATCACATTCGCTCAACGCAATTCTGCATGGTGGTCTCACACCATGCTTCCTCAGGAGCGAGTTGTACATACATGTGGCGCAGGTTGCTTTTTAACAACGCACTGTTGTGTGCGGGTAGTGGCACTATGATAGCTGTACGCAGCCACCGGACCGCCTGGTAGATAAAGTCGAAGCCCCCCCCCTCCAGGGCACATTTAACAGACTGAGTAGTCAGTTGAGTCTTTCTGGGTGATTGATTCCAGCATTTGCTCCCTGTCTCCCAGGTGCACCTAAGTGGTGGTTGATCACAACACACTGGGGGTAAATGCTGGGGAATGTATGGCTTAACCCTTAACTAATGCTTTGGTGGCTTTGAGATTGCGCCTACATATGATAGGGATATACTATCTTAAACAATAGTGTACCAATCATCAAATCCCTATACATTGCAGGTGACTCTTCACAGAAATCAGAGCGTGTTGATGGCATATATTTAAACTCCCCTGTACACACTCTATCCCTGTATGCCTGATGAACACTGAGATGAGTGGATTAGCCCATTTATACAGTGGTTCTTTTATAAAATATATTTTTGTTTTTGTTTTAACGTTCTATCAGGCTATGAAGTAAAATTGACACTAATACATGCCAAAAAGTGCTGTAATTCTCTCACTTCACCACACAACGGCAAATGCTTTTTTTTGGCACTAATACACCCCAAAAAGGGCTGTAATTTTCTCACTTCACCACACAACGGCTAATAAGCCCTTTTTCCCCACTAATACAAGCAAAAAAATGCTTTAGAACATATAACTCCACCACATAAGCGCAAATAAGACATAGAAATATTTAATTGTAATAAACCCAGTACCAAACAGCACTTGCACCCCAATAACAAAAATGGTTTGCTGGAATTAGAGAGTTGTATAATGGCAATTTGGATCCCCAGTCAGTGCAGCAAGGTATGATAGGATTGTTCCTATTACCCAGGCTGTAACCTCCCCGACTGAACCCTGTTCTGCCTCAATACTGTGGAATAATTCCTCTCTATCCTTTCCCTGAATTTCTATACAGCAAAATAAAAGTTTTAAATTATTTTCTACTACTGTCCCTAGCCTCTGCTGATGTCTCTCCCTGCACTAACTACACTGGAAAATAGCTAAATCCAAGAAAGCTGAGGTTATTTATAGGGCTGTGACATCAAAGGGCTGGCTGGTTTCTGATTTGCTGCATGCATGGTATTTTGGGTGATCCCTCGTTCCCAGAGTTCATTGCTCCATGTCCTAACACATGCAGTTGCCATTTTAGGAAAAAATGTGATTAATTACCACAAAGCGTGAGGAAATTCGGATTCAATTCTACTTTGTCAACTTCGATTTGCTCATCTCTAGATATCATATCTCAATGAATCTAAAAGATATAGGCTATGGAAAATGTAAATACTTCTGTTTTAGAGAGGTGCACAATTAACAAGAAAAGGCAGATAGACGTGTTTGGGTCTTGATGAAGACAACAAGGAGGACATTTTAAGTCTAAAGCACACAAGGCAAGCAAACAGTTTATGTCATGTATATCCTCTTTGACCCAAATTATTCAATACTTTGTGATTTTACTAAACCCATATTTTGTGTGATTCCATTCAGGAAAAAGATAGAAAGATGCTTTTCCAGGCAATCAGAGCACTTTCAATTTGGATCATACTTATTTAGACCCAAATTGAATCAGCTAGTTGATTCTGCCAATTTGGACCAACATATTAAAGAAATGTACTTTTTTCTACCCCTCACTATTCTTGATATGTCTTTTCATATAACTAGGTTGCTATTATAAGTTTATACATAAATTTTTAACTGTGAAGGTTGGGTCCCTACACAGCCTGACATTGCCAATCAGTGCTTTCAGTGTAAGACTGTGCAGGGACACACCCCATTTGAGTACATCCAGTTGCAAATTTAATAAAAAAGTCTAATAGTCTAAAAGACTAATAGCAATAACTGAGGAACAGAATAACAGAGAGTTCTATGAAAAGATTCTGTAGAATTTTTATTGCATGGGGAATGCAAGTAGTTACTAAAACATGTGTCAGAAGAGATGGCAGGTCCTCTTTAAACCACTTAGTCTCTCTCAATGTCATTCTTTTTTATGGGTGCAGCCTTCCAATGCCACGCAAATTGGAATGTTGTTCCAACAAATACTTATATACTGTACTGAGATTTACATGAATCTCCTGCAAAACCAAACACTTGCTGAGCTAAGCTAGGAAGAAGGGTCACTAGACAAAAATTAGAAAATGCAAACTTGACTCATATCTGGAGAAGGTATAAAGCCCAGGCATAGAATAGAATCAACTTGCAGGAAACAGGTCGAACTGGATGGACAAATGTCTTTTTCGGCCTTATATACTATGTTACTATGTTACTAATTACCCTAAGTGTATATGGACTGGACCAGAGGCCTAACTTGAAGCTGCTAGCCACCAATGCTGCATTTGTAACAGGGTCCCTACAGACCATGTGCCATTTACAATAGTGTTTACTTATGTGTTGGATGGATATTTGGTAGAAATGAGAGAATTTCCCAAAACTAATTTCAGGTCCGATTCGGTAGAATTAGCTGTGAGATTCAATTTGGCCAAAATAAACTGGACCTGAATTGAAAGTGGCCCAGTTACCTTTAAAAGTGTATGACACTGTATCCAACCTCTTTCAAGCTCGTTAAAACCAAGACAATGTTAATAATGTCACAGTGACATATATTGGTATGGATAAACAGATGGTAGCCAGTGGTAAAAAAAAACAAAAAAAAAAAAAAAACAGCTTGCTTAATAACATAGTGCTCTGTCAGAATATTTTAGAAATTTAAAAAAACATGTGATTTGTGTGGGATGAATCAAAAAAGTTTCAGATTTATAGAAATTGGAATAATTTGGAGAACTTGTAATAAATTAGTTTCTTATTTCCAGTATTTGGGTAACTGCTAATTATGCACCCCTTATATGTAATTCCTAAATTGTGATGAAGGAAATCAGAGAATGAAACCGAGATGACAATACAAGGAGGGACATCGGTTTCCAGAGACTCTCTGCCCATGTAAGCTGTATAGAAAACTGGAGGGAACCTGTGAGGCCACGATACCCTAAGGACTTGTCCCGTTATAAATTCCTAAGTTATTAAAATGCATATGGCAGCACTAGTAAAGCCTATTGGAATGTGAAATTAAATATTTTAATTGGTAGTTAAACAGAAAAACAGATGATGTGGAGTCTGGTACATAAACTCACTTGGAAGATCCCTATGGTTTGAAAACCATTGTAAAATAAACTTAGCTAACAGTAAAGAATCTTTCATAGAATGAATTTCATAGGAATAAGACAGGAAATCTGCTTTGCATTCATTTACTTCTCTTCTTTCATGATGAAGATGGCAAACAGCGCTGAAGACCGCAACTATTTACCCTCTCTAGACCTGTAGTCATGTTAAATAAAAATAAATTGTTCAACACCATCAACAAAGTGAGATGGTTTTCATGGTCAGAAAGGAATATAATGTTAGAGAATTGCGTATGAAAGCCTAATAGTGTACATTAGTTGGAATAGACAGCGCTTAGCTTTTTTTTAAATGTCAGTTCCCAGGGTATCAAAGCTTATTCTTTTAAAGACATTTGAGAAGTGATGGAGAATAAAATGTAAAAGCATTGCCAGAGTGAGATATATAATCTTAATTAGCTACTTGCTGGAGCCTCTGGCATGCTTTCAAACAGACATGAACAATGTGTTGTCAATTGATATATTTAAAAACATAGATAGTGTTATGACTAGTGGTTGGAACCCACTAGTCAAACCAGAGAGTATAGATTCTCTGTGTCAACCAAGGAATGTCAGCCACTAACCCCTAGGGTGTTATTCAGAACTCTTACAGGGGACAGAATGCAGCACGATAGAAACTCAACAACTACCTATAGGATTAGCTAATATGTTTGACAGCTGACTCACAGAGTCAGACCACAGGTAATGCTCTAGTAGCTCAAGTTTCAGCAAGAACCGCAGTTAGTGTGAACAGAGTCTAATAGCAGACACATTGGTGAGAAGTGGTATTGCAGAGAAAACAGGAGTAAAGGCAGCAGCTGCTGCTGATGATGATAGTCAGAGGTAGAAGCTGAAGCCTGGTCAGAGACAAGCCAGAGGTCAGAAGCCGGTATCAGACAGTAGCGTGGTACAGAGAATCAGATGGGCTCAGGGTCAGAGAGGTCCAGTAGTCGATGCAGATGGCAGGCAAACAGAATGGTCAAACACAGACGACCAGAACAGAACACCTTTGATATTACTGATAGTAACTAAATGCTCAGGCAACTTCCTGGAAGAGGAATCTGTTATTTAACCTTGTAACCCTGCCCAGGGGCTGTGCTAGAAGGCAGGAAGCATGCACCCCTGGAAACTTAAATGACAGAAAGTTAAGGGCGCCCCTATGAGTACGCCATCATGGGATGTAGCATGGAGGCAGCGTGGCCGAAGGATGTGTCTGGCAGGAACGTGCCTGCCACATCTCATGGAGACAGCAGCGGGAAGCGAGGCAGGAGATGCTGGGGATATGATAGGTGAGACAATGGGAGGTATGGCAGAAGACATAGGCCTAACAGATGGATATGTCCTTCCATTTCTCTTGACTTGAGAAATCCTTAATTTTAAAAAGAAACTCTGTTATGATATGTCCATGCTGTATGTCTCTATATGTGTTCACCCAGTGCTTGGAATGGGGTTTGCATAGAACAAGAAAAAACAGCAGGTGGCAGTATACAGATACATTTTTATTGAATAACTCAGTGATTATACAAAAATTTTAATTACTTGCATTTACAAAAGGATTCAGATCCAGATGGTAGTTTGAAAACTGTAAAATATTTTTTTTTTGTGTGACAACTAGAGTTGAGCGAACACCTGGATGTTCGGGTTCGAGAAGTTCGGCCGAACTTCATGAAAATGTTCGGGTTCGGGATCCAAACCCGACCTTCACCCCGAACCTGAACCCCATTAAAGTCAATAGGGACCCAAACTTTTAGGTGTGTCAGCAACGCCACCACATCTGTCATTGTCATCAAGCATCTCCACCAAATCCCATGGAAGTATTCAGCTGTCAGCTGTCCACCTCCCAAAAAACTGGAGAGAAAAAGAAATAGAAAGAGGAAGTACCCCCCTACCCATGGCTCTGAATGCCTTATTTCAAACTTCCTGCTCCTTTGAAATGCTGTCATTCTGTCTGATGGACAGTTTTAAAAACCTTATGGCGGTAGCTATCACAAAGTATGTGTATCCCAGCCGCCGCTACTTTTGCAGGCGAGCCATCCTTTCCCTGCACAACCAAGTGGCGGACAAAATCAATTGTGCACTGCGCAACGCTATCTGTGGCAACGTCCACATAACCAACAACACAGTGGGTAAATGTAGCAACTAGCCCAAGGCGGATAGCATTTTTGCGAATGTCCTTCCGCCCCGAGGATTGCTGGGCCTTTCTCTTTGTATCCTGTTGCCTCCTCCTCCTCCTACTCGGCTTCCTCCTCCTCTACCTCCTCCTCATCCACTCAGCGTAACACCTTCACCACCCACAGCAGCACAGCCAGGGGAAACGACAGCAGGTTGTTTTAAAACTTGTGTGTTTGTGGAACAAACCCCGCATCGCGCAGGAGCTGTAGACAGGCATGGAACAACAGACCGACCATTGGTTGGTGCCACTGAGCCTCCAGCCCGGCTTGGTGTTTTGCGCTAATGTGCGAAATATACTAGCAGGTCTGGGCGTAGCCGGTTTGACACACATCCCCTGCCTGCCACATGTGCAGAATTTGGGGTGCAGAAGTTCCTAAACACCAGACAGTGAAAAATCAATTCAGTTCATCGAACAAACACAACGCCCCACTTTCCCTTTCACTCAAACCATTAACAAACTATTTACAAATTTTTCTTAAAAACATATTAAAATAACTATAATGCAGCTAAACTTACTATATAAACAAACAAAACTATATACACGCCTTATCCTTAACTTAAGGCCAGTGACATCCAAGTGGCTCGAAGGGTGGGTTCCTGCACCAACATAGTCCATGGCCTGGAACACAATCGTCCAGCCAGGGCCAGTTCTGGAGGATGAGGAGGATAAGTAGGATGAGGAGGAACCGTTTTCTCAGCAGGGTGGCGCCCAAGCCAGCTCACGGGCAGCTGGGTCACCATCACCACCTCAGAAGGCTGGGTTAGCATTGGCGAAATGTGGGAAGGCTTTGTCATCACGCCACAACAACCTGCACCACCAGCAGATCTGGAACGTCTTAGCAGGAGGCAGCATTTCAGCAACATGATAGAAGACTACACGTACTTACTGATGGGTTTGCCCAGGGGCGTAGCTACAGGGAAGCGTGGGAAGCATTCACACCTGACACCGGGGACTCATTGGAAGCACAAGGTGAAGGCAGAGGAGGAAGAATTTGCCAATGCAGCTGGGTCACCAGCAACACCTCAGAAGGAAGAGTTAGCATGGGCAAAATGTGGAAAAGCTTTGTCATCACGCCACAACAACCTGCACCACCAGCAGATCTGGAGCATCTTAGCAGATGTCAGCATTTCAGCAACATGGTGGAACAGTACACGTACTGACTGATGGGTCTGCCTAGGGGAATAGCTACAGGGGAAGCAACTGCTTTGGGGCCATCACCTAGAAAGGGCCCATCCAGGTGGAGGAGGAGGACTAACAGTATTATACAATGAAATTATATACAATGGCAGTATAGACAGTGTAGAAAGTGAATGGAACAGCTGCTGGGCCTGGTCTGAGAAAGTGATCTTTAGTAGCAACAGGCATAGCGGCATGGAAGGAAGTGGTTTGGCAAAATTACTGGGGGAGGGGGGCCCCATTCAAAAAGTTGCTGTGGTGCCCAATCATTTCTAGCTACGCCGCTGAGTCTGCCCCATTCAACTTCACATCTGGGTCATCAAATTGGGCCCATGTCCACAGGTTGTCCTTTACGCCTTGGAGGTGCTGGCCTACCCTGCAGCCACTGTATTGTCTGAACGTGTGTTTAGCATGGTTGGTGGCATTATCACAGACAAGCAGATTTAGGTGGTTGATATTTTGGCTACCGTATATACTCGAGTATAAGCCGACCCGAATATAAGCCGACCCCCTAATTTTACCCTAAAATAACTGGGAAACTTAAGGACTCGAGTATGAGCCTAGGTGGAAAATGTAGCAGCCACTGGTACATTTCAAAAATAAAAATACCGTACGTATATACCCAAAACAATTACCGTACAATAATTGAGGAATCAGTAGGTTAAATGTTTTTAATATTTACCATATTTCTAAAGAAAAACTGTAAACTAGCAACAATAACTTTAAAACTTTAAATAAAGTGCAGAAAACCTTAGCTTACTGTAACAGGTAATCAAGCTAAATCACAAAGGTTAAAATCCTTCAAAACTGGATTCCTCCTCCTCATCATCTATATGTCCAAACAGAGCTTCAACTGTATCTGATGTGAGGGTATCAGCATAGACATTGTCATCATCACTGAGTTCGCAGATATCATCATCACTGCTGTTGGTCTCATACAAGCGCAGTCTTCACTGCCATCTATCGCATTACTAATGCCGCATTTCTTGAAGGCGCGTTGCAACCATTTCCTCTGGAATCTCTTCCCATACATCACAAATAGTGATGAGCGGCAGGATGCCATATTCAATTTCGACGAAATTCGCGAATATTCGAATGAATATTCGTTTCATATTCGTCGAAATCGAATATTCGTCATTATTCTAGTTACCGCGATTAATATGCGATTTAAATAATCGCGTATTGCGATTTTAACTTAAGGCTACTTTCCTATTGGTTTCATATCTAGAATTATAGCGAAGATGACGGATGTGACGAATGTATTCGTCATATTCCTCAAAACGAAGATAACAAAGTATTCTACATCTTCGTTTTAGCAACCTATTCGTCAACTTCGCTAATTCTAGCAATCAAATAGGAAGGTTGACTATAGAGACAACTGTGTTTAATTCGTTATGCGATTATTTATATATATTTTTTAATAAATAGAATAATTATAATAATTTTTTCAAGTAATATAATTATTCTATTAAAAAAAAAATCGCATAGTGAATTTAACACAGCTGTCTCTATAGTCAACCTTCCTATTTGATTGCTAGAATTAGCGAGTTGACGAATAGGTTGCTAAAACGAAGATGTAGAATACTCGTTATCTTCGTTTTGAGGAATATGACGAATACATTCGTCATATTCGCTATTCGCTAATTCTACCAAGCCAACCATAAAGTTCCTTGCTCATGGAGCGTCCCCATCACCATGGGAACGTCTCCATATGCTAAAATGTACTGTCGGATTTGAGGAATTACGTTGAAATCGCAATGCGATTAATTCAAGTTATATTAATCGCATTGCGATTTCAACTTAGAGCTGGGTTTATAATGGGTCAGCTTGCTAGAATGAACGAAGTTAACGAATATGGAATATAGCAGCACTGCTAAGTCGAATTTGATTAATTTAACTTGAAGTAATCGCGATTGCGATTTCAACTTAGCACTGCTAGTGCTATATTCCATATTCGTTAATTCTAGCCTATGTAAGATAGCAGTGCTAAGTTGTAATCGCAATGCGATTAATAAAACTTAAATTAATCGCATTGCGATTTCCAACGTAATTCCTCAAATCCGACGGTACATTTTAGTATATGGAGACGTTCCCATGGTTGGGGACGCTCCATGAGCACGGAAGTCAGCAGAAGCGGCAATGGGCACTGACTAGAGCAGCCAGGAAGCCAGGAATCCTCAGGACAGGTAAGAACTACTGTTGGGAAGTGGGAAAGAAAAATATAACTAAAAAAAAAAAAAAATATTCGAAATAGCGAATTTATAGCGCTATATTCGAAATATTCGCAATTCTGCGAAGTGTCGATATTCGCTAAAAAAATTCGCTATTTGAATATTCGCGCTCAACACTAATCACAAACCCACTTTGCTATCAGTTCTATGTCGGGCTTCTTTAGATTTCCGACTTTTGTCAGTTGGGTTTGACCAGATGACATCCGTTCATGCCACATTTTTCGCACACGGTCTTTAAAGGGTTTATTTAGACACATATCTAGGGGCTGCAATACAGATGTAAGCCCTCCAGAAATAACGGCCAAAGTAATCTGGAGATGACTTTGCCATTTTTTATGTCATCAGATGTGTGAGCTCTGAACATATCCCAAATCAGCAACGGTAGTTTTTTCTTCAAGGCTGCTCCTGGTCGTATGCTCCAAATTTCTTCCAGCCATTTTTTTGTTCCGTCCTCATCCATCCAGCCCTTTTCATGTGCGCGCACTGTAATTCCTGGTGGGAATTTGACCTTTTAGGCAAGGTCTTCCTTTTAAAAATAATGACAGGCCTCAGCTTAGTCCCATTAGCCAAACATGAAAGAACGACTGTGAAATGTTTTTTTCATTTCCGGTGGTTCTAAGTAAAATAGTTTTCTCTTCCAAACTTGCCACGGTTCTGTTGCTTGGAAGATCAAAGGTCATAGTTGTTTCATCCATATTCCCAATATCTCCCAGGTCATAGTTATGGATCCTTCTTTGTTTTATGATAAATGAATGGAATGACATCACTTTTTCATCCAGGTCTTTTGGCAATTTCTGTGAAATCTTTGTTCTTTGCCGTAAACATTGGCCATACCTATTCATGAAAGCGGGTACACCATCCTGCTGACGCGACAAAATTTTCAATGCCTGGTGCTTTTAATTTTTCATCTTTAGCCATCTGAAGTGCACGTAGCGAATTCCCATCCGTGTTACACATTAACCATTCTGACGACACTCCATAACCCATTTATGCAGTTCAGTCTCTAGAGCCCCATATGAAGTTGTTAAACCACGTCGAGCTTTTTTTCCCTTTGGAATCTTTTCCAAGTCGGCTTTCCTTTTCCGCCATTCCCTCACTTGTTTTTCGTCAACACAAAATTCTCTACTTGCAATACTGTTATTGCTTTCTTCTGCTATTAACGCAACCTTGAGTTTAAAACCAGCTTCATATGACTTTGCGTTTTGTTTTGACCCAGGATTAGAAATAGAGGATCCATTTCTAACATGATAAAAATACCGTAAAAAGACTTTAAAAAGAATACGATATTTAAAGGGAATTGTGCTACAGGTCTATCTGCTTGGATTTTCCCATATAAACCGCTGATGCCGCCACAGGAGCCCCTGCCGTGACTCGTCACCCTTGTGGATGACACTGTTATGGGGGATCTGTGGCTTACACTGTTATGGGGGATCAGTGGATGGCACTGTTATGGGGGATCAGTGAATGGCACCGTTATGGGGGATCTGTGGATGGCACTGTTATGGGGGATCTGTGGATGGCACTGTTATGGGGGATCTGTGGATGGCACTGTTATGGGGGATCTGTGGCTTACACTGTTATGGGGGATCTGTGGATGACATTGGTATGGGGGATGTGTGCTATGACACATAGGGCCATGAGGGAGGCCAGCAAAAGACACACATATAGCATCTTATGCTGGTTCCCCTCATGGCTCTATGTGTCCCCTCATGTGTCCTAAACTGTCTTTGTGTATTTAACAATACTTTTAACAATGCCTTTAAGTGTTTTTTTTACAAGAGTGCTTAGGTACCTCAGTAACCACAGTGAATATACGGCACTGCAGCGAGTAAGCCGGCCAGCGCGTGACTGACGTCACTTAGTCACGCTCCATTCGTGAAGCAGGAGCGTGACTAAGTGACGTCAGTCACGCGCCGGCCGGCTCCGTTCGCTGCAGTAGCGCACATTCACTGTGAGTTTCACACAAGGAATCGCGGCGTTGTAAGTTTCTGGGGCTGGATTTCATCCTTAAGGTTTCGCTTCCATCCTGCTATGTTTTCTCTGTAATCGCGATGTATGACTCGCGTATAAGCCGAGTCTGGGTTTTTCAGCACAAATTTTGTGCCGAAAAACTCGGCTTATACTCAGTATATACGGTATTAAATTTCACCCCAGAACAAAATATATCCTTTGCCGGACACTATTAAACTTGGCCAGCCACTGATGGAACAGTAGATTTATGTAATTTCTTTTTTGCAACAGAATTTCACCCCAGAAAAAATATATCCTTTGCCGGACACTATTGAACTTGGCAAGCCACTGATGGAACACCAGATTCACGGTATTTCTATTTTTGCAACTGAATTTCACCCCAGAACAAAATCTATCCTTTGCTGGACACTATTAAACTTGGCCAGCCACAGCTGAAACCACTGATGTACGGTATTGCAATTTTGGCAATTGAATTTCACCCCATAACAAAATATATCCTTTGCCGGACACTATTAAACTTGGCCAGGCACAGTTGAAACCACTGATTTATGTTATTGCTATTTCGGCAATTGAATTTCACCACAGAAAAAAAAATATCCTTTGCCGGACACTATTAAACTTGGCCAGCCACAGCTGAAACCACTGATGTATGGTATTGCAATTTTGGCAATTGAATTTCACCCCAGAAAATTATCTATCCTTTGCCGGACACTATTAAACTTGGCCAGCCACTGCTAGGTCACCAAATTTAGGGAATTGCTATTTTGGCAATTGAATTTCCCCACAGAAAAAAATCTATCCTTTGCCAGACAGCAGACAGTATTACACTTGGCTAGCCACAGCTGGAACACCAGGTTTAGGGGATTGCTATTTTGACAATTGAATTTACCCCTCAATAAAATAAAGAAATTTCTATCCTGAGTTTCTAGGGTTGACTATAAGCACAGCCAAGCCCCTGATGTAAAAAAAAAAAAAAAAAAAATAGTATTGATGGACTTGGTGGCAGCTTGTGCTGGTGCACCACAAGACACAAAATGGCCACCGATCACCCCAGAAAAAAGTGACAGAAAAACGCTCTGTGCAGCCTAAAAACCAGTGAGCAATTAACTAGCAGAAGTTGAATGATTCACAGCTGTAGATCGATCACTTCATTAGGTGTTTTGCTGAGTTTTCCCTGCCTAATCTCAGCCCTCACAGCAGTCGCGTCCTATCCCTACACTAATCAGAGCAGAGTGACGTGTGGCGCTACGTGACTTCAGCTTAAATAGAGGCTGGGTCACATGCAGCACTTGGCCAATCACAGCCATGCCATTAGTAGGCATGGCTGTGATGGCTCTTAGGCAAGAAGTAAAACACTAGCTGATTGGCTGCTGTGCAGTCCTTCAGAAAGCGTGAAGAAATCGCCGAACAACGAACCCGAACTTTTTGAAAATGTTCGGGTCCATGTCCCAAACACCCCAAAATTCGGTACAAACTCGAACTATACAGTTCGGGTTCACGCATCCCTAGTGACAACCCCTTTAAGGTAAATGAGGCATCATTAATATATCTAAATTTATCATGGCTGATCACAGAATAGGATCATTTCGTAAGGAAATCCTTATAGCCTGGTGTCCATTGCTTATGTTGGTTGTTGATATGGCATACGTAGATATGACCTTACAAGCCCCTGTGTAATTGTCAGTAGACAGGCTAACAGCATATATGTATACATTTTGATATAAACTTTTATTAATGTATAAAATAACCCATTATAAAATGTAAAAATGTTATAAACATGTTTATTAAAAATAACTGAAAATACATGTAGTCCAAAATTTTTCCAAAAGAAAGGGTAACTCATGCTTCATAACAATAACAAGTTCAATGACTTGGGTTCTTAAAGGGGGTATCCCATGACAAATGTAAAATGTGAAAATCAGACATCATCTAGTACATGACTATCTATTTCTAGCAAATCTAAAACTAGCCAGGTACCTCATATGGATCCAGAGATCTTCCTATTCATTGCTGTACTAGATTTATATCAAGATGACAACTCAAGGGGAGTGTCTTTTCTGCTATAGCTAAGGGGGCGTTTACATGCTTTCCCTATTATAACTCAGTAGGCAGTTAAAAGATGAAACTGAGCATGTGCGGCCTTGTCAGTGAGCAGGACAAAGAAATAAGAAAAAGAACAAATAGTAGATGGAGTTATACAGATTGATTTCAGTGTATAAATCAGTAGCTCACAGAAAAAAAGTGGCCAAAAATGGGTGGAACTGCTCAAACCCCAAACACTGTTGCGTGTTTCTAACTGGGAGAGCATCTCCTCCGCATGTGGTTCGCAGCGAGCGGCCATCCCCAGAAAAAATAGCATACAATGGAGGATGCCGGCGCGAACCACATACACCTCAAAACATCCTACACAAAATGAAACAATGTGCGGATGAAAATATATAAAACACATAAATCACTGAAAAAAGTGCACCACAAAGATAATAACCTGACAACACTGGCTAATCCCTCAAGCTGATGTTAAAAGCTGAGCCATTCGCCAATATCTCCCAGTCAGGAAAATATTGGAGCCCCTCATGAACCACGCCAAGGTTTCTCAGCATGGCATGGGGTCCTACCACTAGACTGTGTCACATGGTCTGTTGTAGGTGCGGCCTGCGGCCTCAATTTTCTCCCATTGCATTGTTGGTCCTGCAGTGCAGGTGAATGGGATTGGGGCTGTGAGCTGGATATCCGCACCTTTCAAACCCTGTTCACACACCATAGTTGGTCTAGTGGTAGGACCCCATGCCATGCTGAGAAACCTTGACGTGGTGCATGAGGGGCTCCGATATGTTCCTGACTGGGAGATATTGGCGAATGGCTCAGCTTTAATATCAGCTTGAGGGATTAGCCAGTGTTGTCAGGTGCTTATCTTTGTGGTGCACTTTTTTTCAGTGATTTATGTGTTTTATAAATCAGTATCTACATTAAGTTTCTAATTATATGCAATTTTAAAATTATTCAGACCCAGGTGTCGATTTGAAAATGTAGAATATTTTTTTTGTTCGACAATCTCTTTAATGCCAAAACTGGCAGTTAAATGAGAGAATGTCCCATATCTATGGTGACCTAGGATTTAAAATTCTGATTTCAGGGTTTCTAAATGCACTGTAATCAAATTTCCTTTATGCTTACTGATATTAGATACCCCACAAAATAAAAAAAATATTAATTATTTTTGACAGGATTTTGTCATGTCTGAAAAATGGTCCATTATACCGTTTTGGAATACTCTTTAAAAAGAAACATGAAGATTTGTATAAATTGCCAATAGAATATATTTGTCAACTGAAACAGATCAAATATGGTGTAAAATATGGTATACATTTTGAGAAATTTATCAAGATCAATGTTTTTTATCGCGGATCGTGATTTCCCTTGTGTAGCTGGAGGATGGGTCAAATATACACAGAGGAGCAGGCCTTTTATAGGTTTGGCGCCTCCTCTCGCTGGCCGTGCAACAGACTAGTGCAGGCATGGCCAACCTGCGGCTCTCCAGCTGTTGTAAAACTACAACTCCCACCATGCCCTGCTGTAGGCTGCTATCTGTAGGCAGTCTGGGCATGCTGGGAGTTGTAGTTTTGAAACAGCTGGAGAGCCTCAGGTTGGCAATCCCTGAACTAGTGGAAGGATACACAGAGCCTTCTAGCTGCCATAGGTTTCTGTTTTAGTTCAAAACAGAAAAATGATGTGAATACGACTAATTGGTAGGCTTGCTGGCACTGACCCCTCCTGTCCTCACTATGCTCCCTTTTTTTTGCCACTTCTAAAAAGTGTTGAATAAGAGTAACATTAGCAAATTGTGCCACAAATATAGTGTGTGTACCAAAATTTTCAACATTCTTTCTCAACAAGAGTGGTGTAAATTCCATAATAAATGCCCCCCCCCTCCATTTCCAAGTATAATATATCTGATATTTTTAGAGAAAGTTGTGTTTTTTTACTTCTCATATATTCATTAATCTATGCAGGGGCCAAGAGTGAATATGGCTCTAAATAGAAGAAAATAAATGTATATCTTGTACAATGGTCAGCTTAGTTTTGTAAGGTCATAGGTAAAGAGTTTAACTTTCTTAGCTGAAATCTGGTCCACTTGCCCTGAAGAATCATATGTGGGTTCAGATCAGTTCACAAAAAAGAGAAACTGAGGTGTATATTAGAGAAAATCTATTTGTTCAGTAGAATTTAGATTTGTTTGGATGGAATTTTCCCAGAGAGACAGAGTTCCCAATTTATTTTCTTGGACAAATCGGACCAAAAGAAGCTTTAGGAAATCCAGTCATCTCTAGTATAAATATACAGTTGTGTTCAAAATAATTCAACCCCCAATGCTGTAAAGGGTTTTAGGGAATTTAGTGTACATTTGTAATTGTGTTCAGAATTAAACCTTACAAGGACTTTTTAAAGAACCAAATGCAACTAAAATGACATCAATTGTTTTTGTAATACAGTCTTAAATGTTTTTTTTTGTGATTTCTTCATTGATGCAATAATTCAACCCCTTATAGACTACCACTCTTAAGAACAGAGGTTCATTCAATTGTTTTTGATCAGGTATTGAAAACACCTGTGGATGTCAAGGAGCAGCATTCAAGCATAATAAGCACCAATTAGGCAGATTTAAAATGACTGTGATACTCAGCTCCTTCTAGACATTTACTGGTGTGTTTACAAACATGGTGAAGTCAAGAGAATGGTCCAGGAAGACAAGAGAAGAGGTGATTTCTCTTCACAGGAATGGCAATGGCTATAAGAAGATTGCAAAGATGTTAAACATACCAAGAGACACCATAGGAAGTATTATTCGCAAATTCAAGGCAAAGGGCACTGTTGAAATGCTAGCTGGTCGTGGCAGAAAGAAGATGCTGACTTCGACTGCTGTGCGCTACCTGAAGCGCAAAGTGGAGAAAATTCCCCGTGTGACTGCTGAGGAACTGAAAAAAGATTTGTCAGATGCAGGTACTGAAGTTTCAGCTCAGACAATAAGGCGCACACTGCGTAATGAAGGCCTCCATGCCAGAACTCCCAGGCGCACTCCCTTGCTGTCTCCAAACAATAAGAAGAGTCGACTGCAGTATGCCAAAAGTCATGTGGACAAACCATGTGGACTGATGAAACAAAATTAGAACAGCTTGGGCCCATGGATCAACGCTATGTTTGGAGGAGGAAGAACAAGGCCTATGAAGAAAAGAACACCTTGCCTACTGTGAAGCATGGCGGGGGGTCAATCATGCTTTGGGACTGTTTTGCTTCTACAGGTACAGGGAAGCTTCAGCATGTGCAAGGTACCATGAATTCTCTTCAGTACCAGGAGATGTTGGATGAAAATATGATGCAGTCCGTCACAAACCTGAGGCTTGGGAGACGTTGGACCTTTCAACAGGACAATGATCCCAAGCATACCTCCAAGTCCACTAGAGCATGGTTGCAGATTAAAGGCTGGAACATTTTGAAGTGGCCATCGCAGTCACCAGACTTAAATCCAATTGAGAACCTCTGGTGGGACTTAAAGAAAGCAGTTGCAGCGCGCAAGCCTAAGAATGTGACTGAACTGGAGGCGAAGATACCCATAGATCGCTGCAAGACACTTGTGTCAAGCTATGATTCACGTTTAAAAGCGCTCCTCTTACAAACGTGTGGATTCACGCTCTTTCTATTCACAGCGCAGCCTTCCTACACCTCATACCCACCAGCGGCTTTTGTTTGATAAAGGCCATCTAGGCCGAAACGTCACATTATCACGTGCCGCATTTCCAATAAAAGCACCTTGAAACGCATAAAGCTGGAGTTATCTTTTCATATACCAAACGGGGTAGGAACCCGACTCCTAGCAACTAAGCAGTGTGCCAAAAGGTTTATTTTTTGATTCACGTTTAAAAGCTGTTATAACTGGAAAAGGATGTTGTACTAAGATTGAATGTCACTTGGGGGTTGAAAAAAACTGATAATGATGTGAGCACAGAAAAGACATATGTGGTTATTTCATTATAAATGTTATGTTATATTTGTCTGACTTAAGAGTGCCTCTTTGATTTAATTGTAAACAAGAGGACTGAAATGATCAAAATCAATGTCAAACTGGCCAAAACACTCAATTTCAGTGGGGGTTGAATAATTTTGAACACAGCTGTATATATATATATATATATATATATATATCTATATATATATATATATATATATATATATATATATATATATATATATGATTTTCCTATATAGTAGTGCTCCTCAGAGTAACAATATTCTATAAATTGCTATTAAAGCAGACTTACTCTAATCAAACAGTAAAAATTAACATCATGGTTCACGTAGTATATCCCGGATTCTCCTCTAAATATAATTAATGGTATTAACAGACCGGAACATGGGCCTGAACATCAAAGGCTAGGTGAATTATGATCTTTAAGGAAAGACTTGATTGATTGATAGATAAAATAATTAAATATTTAATTTGTTATTGTCCAACATGTGTCCTTAGGGTTTATTGACAGATCATACAACCTGCAACACTTGGATAAACATATTTATATGTCATAAAAGCTAATTAATTGATTTTCTGCTAATTAGAAAAACCCTAAATGTACTGTTGCTTTTTTGATGCAGTTGTTGAAGTAAACTAGAAGTGGATTGAAAAAAGAGAAGTTGTATCTTCCCTTAATACTTTCTCTCCTGTGAAGTTCCACTTCTGATTTTGGATTCAAAAACTGCAGAAATAAACCTGGACGTGTGGCAGGGGCCTTAGGGTAGTTGGGATGCTCCTGTGAGACAGTTACTGCATCAACAACATGCATTCACAATACAGTTTTTGAATACAGCCAGCTATAATTAATTAAATAATTGAGGTGATAATATAGGTTTATAATATGCTGAACTCCAGGGTTTAGTTACGTGCTAAACTGTCTAAATTCTATAATTGCATTGTGAATGTATGTGATGCAATAAATGCATGGAGTCAGCTGCTCACAATTTTCGACTGCATTTTATAGCAGCACCCTTACATTTGGTCAGATTAATCACTTTTAAAGACAGCGTTGAACACCACAATTTCATAAAGCAAAATACAGCACTGTCCAGGGACGTGCACACATAGGGCTCAAAAGGGGCTAGAGCCCCTGCCCTTTTCTGCCTCTGCCCCTTTAATGCCCTTCTTTTTTTTTTTTTTCGGGGTCGGCGGCGCTAGGCGGAACAAGTGGCTGCCTCTTTTTTTTACACTTTTGCAAATGCCGGGCGGCGGGCACCCGCCTATCCTGCGTGTATGGGGCCAGGCCGCATGCACGCAGCACTATTCAGCGCTGCAGTCAAGTGCCTGAGTAGTAGTCACGTGGGGGTGGCGCGCGGGAGTCTGGAGCTGAGCTGATTTCAAGTTCCAGAGCCTGTGACTGCGTGCAACTACTAGTGGTGCTCATCACTGGTGAGTGAGCTTGTGTGGTGCTCGAGTGAGTGCCACTGCTGTCAGTCTGTCACTGTGCCATCATGGAGGGGGTCGCCCGGTCGGAGGAGAATTGTACCATGGGGGGGATGGGGATTCAAGATGTGCTGCAGTGCTGCCAGTGCCAGGCCCAGAAATGTGTGGGGGCAACTACTGTGTGTGGGGACAAATTACTATGTGGGGGCAGTGTGGGGACAAATTACTATGTGGGGGCAGTGTGGGGTAAATTACTGTGTGGGGGCAATTACTGTGTGGAGGCAGTGTGGGGTAAATTACTGTGTGGGCCCTGTGGGGACAATCACTGTGTGGGGACAGTGTGGGGGTAAATTACTGTGTGGGGGCAGTGTGGGGTAAATTACTGTGTGGGCCCTGTGGGGACAATCACTGTGTGGGGGCAGTGTGGGGTAAATTACTGTGTGGGGGCCATCACTTTGTGGGGGCAGTGTGGGGACAAATTACTGTGTGGGGGCAATCACTGTGTGGGGGCAGTGTGGGGTAAATTACTGTGTGGGGTAAATTACTGTGTGGGGGCAAATTACTATGGGGGATTACTATGGGGAAATTAATATATTGGGGCATTTCTATTGGGGAGGCACTGTAGGGGCAATGCTATTATTTTTGGGGACACTATACAGGGATTATTGCCTGGAGCACAATATAGGGTGTTATTATTACTGGGGGCACTTTAGGGGACATTATAGTTGCTGTGGACACTATAGGGACATTTGGGGTAATTTATCAAACTGGTGTAAAGTAGAACTGGCTTAGTCGCTCATAGCAGCCAATCAGGTTCCACCTTTTATTTTTGACAGCTCTTTTGGAAATCCACTTCTCTTTTACACCACTTTGATAAATGACCCCAATTATGTCTATTGGGGTCAGTATTTTTCAGCAGTATAGTACCTGGGACATTGGGGAGCACCACGGGCGCAGTATTGGGAGTGGCAGCAGGATGGGGAGGGGATGGAAACATTGAGAAATCTAACATGTCTGTATTATAAACTCTGTAGAGACGAGATGCGGCTGAAAGAATTTGCCATGACGGTCTAACGGAGAAGAAGAGAAAAAGAGAAGGTCTACATGACAGGACATGTCACTGGATGTAAGAGGTATGTGGTCCATCCTGCCGGCGGCAGCGCAATTTATTCACAGATACAATTGATTCAACAGTCTGCCCGCTCACCAGTGCAGGGTTAGGGTGACAGGGTCCTTAAAGGCTAGCGCAGGGGCTTCCTGGGTAGAGGACGTGCGTGACGCACATCTGTTACGTCACGTGACAAGTGCCCTTTTTTTTATTTAAGCCCCTGCCCTTCAAAATGTCTGTGCACGTCCCTGGCACTGTCTATCTTACATCTTTATTAGTCTTGCATATAGTAATGTAATTACACAAAAGAGTTTGTGTCACGTCAATGTGCAGTCTCATTTATTGTTCTCCAATTTATAATGCTATGATATGATGCTCTGAGGTAATAATTATTAAAATACTTAAAAGACTTTGTATACTATCCCACACAAGAAAAATAATTAGGAAACGGCATGATGTGATGGACAAGTCATGGAGAAAGTACAAACGTAGCCCACAATTGTTGTGGCAATCTACCTGCTGGCAAGTTAGATCTCACTTGTCCTTTAAACAGGTAGTATCATCACTAGAGGCTGTAGGTGGAAAAATCAGACATTTAAAATTTATAGGATTTGTCCAGTCAAAGTTAAGGGGAGATGTCCTTTGTGGAGAACAAGTACTCTAGCATGCATCCTAAATATCTTGTTGCTTTGGGGAAGCTATGACAGATGCATATTTGGCACTTTCCATAATGAGTAACAGTACACCCCAGACAACACATATATATATATATTGCCCAGAGACCCTCTCTCCCTCTCTAGATTTGTTAGAATCTGAAATTTTCAGGATGAATTCCAATTTGGTAGAATGTATGCACTTATCTTTAAAGAATACGGGTCTGTAGTTTTTCTGCATGTACTTTCCTAGAAATAAATTTTTAACTATTGATCCAAATAAATTTTATTTATTTCAAATATTATAGATACTATACGTTATTTCATTTGCTTGGGTTAAAGATCAGAATATATCCTTTATGGCTCCCTTTGAAAGCGAAGTCTTAAAAATAAAGCTACCATATCAGTAAGTAATAAAAATGTAATGATAGTGCTAAAATTATATTTTATAATTCTCGGCATCAGTTTAACATTTGTGATTAACTCTTTTTCTGATAGTGTGGACAAAAATACAATTATTAGTAGAACTATCCTGCAGAGAGCAGCTAAATTGTGATTCCTCTTGACTCACTACAGATGAAGGGCTTTTAGTAGATTAATCTACTACATTAAGTCACCTTAATTATATTTCGAATTGACAGCACAGTGGCCTTCAAACATTCCAGAATATTGACCAATCGCTTTAACAATCTCCACAGTCTATTGCAATTTTAAATATAAAAACAGAAAAAAAAAAAAAACTGAAAAATGCTAATTTACATTTTAGCATTAATTTACATTAAGATTATGATTTTAAATAAGAAATACAAATCAAAATGGAAAGAATAAGGAACCCTGTACAGATAAAAGCAAAGAAGACAAAAAACCCTAAGGTGACAACACATATGCTTCTTTACTTTTTTTCTTATACTGTGTCTTTTATGCATTCTTTATGATAAAAATAAAATCATATAGAATCACTGAGCTAGGGCATAAATAAAACATGACAGAATTTTAATAAGTGGAAAGAAAGGTTAATTCTTATTGTAGCAATTTTTTTAAATGAGGCATGTGAAATATAACATTAGATATGGGATTTTATGGTGTAGTATACAAAAAATACTAAGCAGTCTAGCGAAGAGACTGTATTAAGAAATAACTTATAGATAACTACCTATCAAAAAATCTGATTCTAAGCCATTTTTTGCTCTGTATCTTATTAGAGCTATGTACCTAGTGAACAGACCAAGGGTCGTAAAAGGTTCTGAAACATGTCTTTATAGGTTTTATACTAAATCTACTAATTAAAGGGTTTATCTGGTGTTATCATCAAGTTGAGAGCTCATTACAGAACATGTATGACACCTTATTGCTTCTTGAACTTATAGAGCTCTCTTTATTTTCATTTTCCAGATTGCACAATAGGACGTTGCCATCAGTCTGAAGGGAAACAAAGTGTATGTTTGGGGACACTTGGCACCATGTTCATTGTGGTCAATAAAGTACATGACAAAGTCAGATTCTTAAAGTAGGAACTGTAACAGTCAACATTTGAGTCTTCCATGACAAAGTTCATGTTGATGACTCTGGTTCAAACAAGGGGGAATGTTAAAAGTGTAGTTCATTGGGTATGCAAATCCTATAAATCAATGTTCGACATTTTGAACAGGCCTCAAGACATGACTTGTAACATAATTAAGACAGCACCTCATCTGCAGATAGCTGTTTCGAGGTGATTGTCCCTTATCAATGCAGAACTCTGAGAATTGGCTTAACTTGGTGAGAGTCCTAGGTCAGGGTTTGGGTTATATTATGGCCCTGATTTATCATACTGTCACTACCAAATTCTGGCTTCAAAAAGTTGCAAAAAAGGGCTTCTACAACATTTTGGTCTCACTTGTACAAAAATATTGCAACTTTTATGCCACTAAAGTTTTGCAACATAGGTAGGAAAAGGGTGTGGTGTACCTATGTTGATAAGTTTAACTTCAGATTTATCACTAAGACATTTAAAAAAGTCACAATCTTACTCCAATAGGAGGGTGTAGCTTTTCTAGACAAAACAGTTAGGCTTCAAGGTAAGACAAATGCATCAACATATAAATTAATTAATGGCGGGGCTCACACCAAACACAGTATATATAGAAGGGTGGACTATCAATTCGTGCACCCGAAACCCAAACAGCCAAAAATGAATAAATAAAATAAGAAAGGCATTCCTCCTTCTGGTATGTAGATAAGATGCACATATTTATTCACATAAAAAGTTATAAAAAAGTTATAAAAAACTATAAAAATTTAAATAAAAATATTGTATATTATGACATATTAAGCACCTTATATAGAAATCATGCTACATAATTGGCAATTCATACTTCATTATTAGATAGCCCTCCCAACATTAAATTATAGAGTATGCTTAGTGTGCGTTTTTTAAAAACTCTACATAAATATATATCCAGGAAATTGCAAATAAACCAATCGGGAGATAGCAATGTCCGAAGAAGTGTATCAAAGAATGTAAATATGATCATTACTTTGTCCTTTTAAACATAATTACTGATCAATCTTCATAATTATATATTTAACAGTCCAAATATGGAAATGAATATGTCCAGAAGAACTTGAGAGCGAAGTGATATAGGGGTGACAATAAATGCTGTTGAGGCTCCACTATATCAATTTGTCATTCATACATATTGTAAAGGAATCCAACAATTGATACTTTTTCTACCAGCTATAAAATGTTTTTGGGGCTATGCACTTACCCCCACCTTTACTTATGTTTTTTGTAGGTAGTTATAGGTGATATGATTGGCGTTTAGCGTTAGGCGTTCAACGTTCTCTTGTAGCAGCACATGTAAGAATGTGGGAGGAACTGTGTGACTCCCTTTTCTTTCTTCTACTATTCGCCGGGTAAATCCTCTGTTATAGCGTTCAACAAGCTGGTTGCTTTAAAGGTTGGAATATCTTTCATTGGGTAAAAGTCGACATGCCAACACAGTATATGTCAAAGTGACGTAAACCGCCAAATGCGTTTTGGAGCTTCGGCTCCTTCCTCAGTGACTAGTTTCAAACTTGCCTACTCAATGTTTTAAATCATTTGGGATAATATGCCAAGACTTGAAATTGGTGATTAATGGATAAACACTTTCCAATGTCTCTGAATTAAAGGTGGTCTATGAAGAATAGTGATCTAATATTCCTCAACCATGAAATAATTGAAAGAACTGTTAGGGTATAATTTTTACTGCTAAATACAGTGCAAACAAATATTACTTTGAGTCTTGGTCCACATGTAAGTTGAAGCTGAAAAGCATAATTTATATTTTAGACAGAAATTGGATCCTTTACTTTGAAACTATAAACTGCAATTTTAAACAGTTTGACTGGAAAAAAATGTCAGTTTTGATTTACAGTAGAGCTACTAGAAAACAAAATACTCAATTGTTGTCAATAATTATTATTCAGCTGTTGTCAACAATAATTATTTCTCTAATTATTTTTTCTATTACATACCACCTCTACCTTCATCTATGTCTCCACCTTCATCTACTGAAGAAACAGACATACATATTGCAGCTACATATAGTCACAGGAAGTTCTGTTTGCCATATAATCTCCCTGTTTAACCCATAGAATACCAGCGCCGTACATGTCTGGCACTGGAAACTGGAATAGAAATGCCAGTGCCATACAGCTGATCAGGTGGGCGCAGGAGCTGCACCCGCCCGATCAGCTGCAGGGTTCCGGCAGTCACTGATAGCTGGACCTCTGCTGTATGTGCCAGCATCGGTGAAAACACAGACACAGTTGACATTAACCCTTGCACTACATCGGTCAGTGCTGACCGCAGCATGTGCGGTATCCTGCCGGGTGCGGCGTGTCCATTGGTTCCCAGCGCTGCTGTGACGGTGACCCAATGGCAGGGAATGCAGCCTGATGCCTTTCTTAGGCATTGTGGCTGCTTACTGTGAGAGCCTATGATATCTAGCCCCCTTGATCTCATAGGCAGAAAGCTGTAAGTGTATTACAGTGAGTAATACACTTACAGCCAATACATACAATACAGAAGTATTCTAATACATTGTACAGGGGATCAGACCCCAAAGGTTGAAGTCCCAGAGTGGGAAAAAAACTAAGAGAAAAAAATTTAAGTTTGAAGTAAAAAAGCGTCCTTTTCCCAAAATGAAGTAAAAAAATGTAAAACATAGAGACAAAAGAAAAGTAGCTATATAAGGTATCGCGCGTCTGTATCAACCGGCTCTTTAAAAATATCACATGATCCACCCCATCAGGTGAATGCCGCAAAACAATAAATACATAAAAACAGTGTCAAAAAGCCTTTTTCTGTACCAAGTCATAAAAAGTCTTATGTCCCCAAAATTGTACCAATCAAACAGTCATCATATTTCATATTCCACAAAAATAGAGCTCCTAACTAAGACAAATGCCCCAAAAAATAAAAAATAGGGCTCTCAGAAAATGGCAACACAAATACAACATGTTATTATGTTCAAAAATGATTTCACTGTGTAAAACTTAACAAAAATATAAATGATAGACATATTATGTATTGCCGCATCCGTAACAACCTGCTTTATAAAAATATCACATTATATGCCCACTCAGGTGATTGCTGTAAAAATGGTACCAATCAAACAGTCACCTCATCCCGCAGAAAATGAGCCCCTACATAAGACAATCACTCAAAAATAAGAACCAATAGCACCCATAAACCTATATATCAAAATCTGTGCTGCAAAAGCTATGTAGCGCTCTTTCCGTTCTAAGTCCTGCCATGTGCCTCCACAGCAATTTACCACCACATATGGGGGTTGCCATATTCAGGAAAAATGGGTAACACATTATAGAGTGCTTTTTCTCCTGTTACCCCTTGTGAAAATGTAAAATTTGGGGCTAAAGCAACATTTTATTGGAAGAAACAAAACTTTTTATTTTTACAGCCAAGTGTTTCCAAATTCCATAAAACGCTAAGTGGTTTAAAATGCTCAGTACCCCCTTAATATATTCTTTAAGGGATATAGTTTCCAAAATGGGGTAGAATTTTTGAGAGTTTCCACTGAAGGGTACATCAGCATCTCTTCAAATACAAAATGGTGCCTAAAAACCATTTTAGCGAAATATGCCTCCAAAAATCCATATGGCGCTCCTATCCTTCTGACCACTGCCAGGTACCCATAGAGCAGTTTACAGCCACATATGGGGTATTTCTATAAACTGCAGAATCAGAATAATATCTATACTAAGGTCCATTTTGATGTTAACCCTTGCTGTGTTGCAAAAAAAATTTGATTAACGTAAAAATCTACCAAAAAAGTAAAATTTGGAAATTTCATGTACATTTTCCTTTAATTCTTGTGGAACAAGTTTGTATCATCAGTTTTGAATAATTTGAGGGTGTACTTTCTAAAATGGGGTAATTTATGGTTGGTTTATATTATGTTAACCCCTCAAAATCACTTTCTAACTAAATTGGTGCTTATAAAATGGTTTTAGAAATTTTATTAAAAATTTAAAAAGTTGCTTCTAAGCTTCTAAGCCTTCTAACATCCAAAAAATTAAATGACATTTACAAAATTCTACCAACATAAAGAAGACATATGGAATCCAAGCAAATAAGAAAATATACAGGCGGCACTCACCAATCGGTGCAGTCTTTTTTCTCCAGAGCTCAGTATATCAAAGCTGAATACATCATGTCATTGGCCTGATGAAGCGCTGAGGCGCAAAAGGCCGTTGCCGTAAATGTTTCCACTGCATTGTATGTTTGTCCGTCCCTCAGCTACTTTTTGTATCCAGCTCAGATGTATTCAGCTATGATATATTCAGCTTTGATGTAGTTAGCTCTGGAGACAATAAAGAAGACTGCACCGATTGGTGAGTGCTGCCTGTATATTTTCTTATTTGCTTGGATTGTTATTTATTTTGGGCTTTACACTGCCAGTTGCAGAAACCAGTACCCTGTGTGCGGATGTGACATTACCGGTTGGAAAAGGATGTTATGCGCAGGGCCTCTCAAACTTTTCTAAATACGCTTAGAACATATGGGGAATGTTGATTGATAACAATTTTATGAGGTATTACTATCTGTCTTAAAAATAGAGAAATTCAAATTTAGAAAATTGAGAATTTTTCTAACTTTTTAGTAAATTTTGGATTATTTTATAAATAACTGTGAAATATATTGACTCAAATTTACCACAGTCATGAAGGACAATGTGTCACGAGAAAACAATCTCAGAATGGCTTGAATAAATAAAAGCATTCGAGTTATTTCTACATAAAGTGACACATGTCAGATTTGCATAAATCGGCCTGGGATTTAAGGTAAAAAGTGTCCCAGTACTAAAAGGGTTAAGGAAGGGCTTTGAAAGATGAGTTATAGCAACTAAGTTTTATACACAACATAACATTTTAAAAGTATATCTAAATATCTAAAACATTTATGAACAGGAAAACCCAACCACCTAATGATTTATGGTATTTTATGTCTATTTTATATTGCACTATTTCTTAAGGTACAAAAATGGGAACTAAAAATGTTTAAGAACATCAATGCTTGGACCTTAGGTCCATGGGTTTAATTATGACAAAGGCAGGTAGATGACTTTTTGCACTTAATTGCAATTATAGAGTTTTCAGCTGGTATGGGAAAAGTTTCCTTTAATATTGGCTTAGAATAAGACAGATGTTAGATTTTATTGGTTGTAAAAAGTTCCCTTACAACCACTAGATTTTAAAACTTTTACTGCAACATTAAAATATACCTGATTTTATTTATGATCCACAGTTTACAGATTTGAATTAAAAATATCTCTGCCACAAAATTCATGAAATTATGTTTTTTTGTTACCGCAGTTGTCAGTATTAACTGCTAATACTAACAGGTAACCTTGCCTTTCCTTTGCTGCCATTTTATATTTTAACATCAACTTATACTTATGATAAGATTTGCTTACATTCTTACATGAGGGAGAAACCTAAATCTTTTGCTTAAACACTGTATAAATGAAACCTCTTTGCAGCTTCCTTCTACTAAACTATAGACATGTTTAAAGTTATTAGTCCTCGTGCACAGAGCCTTAGCCCCATTTTGTACCATGGAACCATACAGTGGCCTCAATTAGAATCATAGGGTCCATAAATGCCAACATAGGGCCTCCATGTATATGATCGTGAGAGATACAAAAGTATAGGCAGCCAATAGGAAGTACCAGTTTCAAAAAAGGGTCCCACTTTTTGTTTACTAAGCACAACCACAAAATGCATTTCTCAAATGTCTTTCACAATCAGCTGTTAAATTATACCAGGTATTTCAGAATAAGTCATCATGTGTGCATATATGAAGGCTTTCTAATAATAATATCCCAAGTATGATTTTAGTAGAAGGACAAAACTTGGACTTTAGGGTGGTGCTACCTCAAGAAATAGTCAGATATGGAGTTTCACATTTTTGGCACTTTTACCTGTTGTACTATATATTCTATGCATTTTGGGACCTCATCAGTCCCAGCGTCAGGTAATTTACAACATAATGTTACATAAACATTACCTAAAGGGATCAGTGCAGTCCTGAAGAACATAGTTAGTGTTGAACAAAATGAAGCATTCAAAGGGGAATTTGATCCGAGTTTTAGGATAACCTCAATTTGCAACAAATCCAAATTTTCTTGTGCTTTGTGGGAACGAATCAGATTTTCCAAAAATGATGGCTGTATGTGTTACAAAGCGAAAAGAAGTGTAGAGGAGACAAGTCCAGGAACACAAAATCATCCATAATGGCATGCAGCCAGCCAATCTGTAGATAGCCATCCCCTGTGACTTTATAGCCCTATAAAAACGTAATTTCAGTGTTGCTGAAACTGAGTAATAGAAGAATTTTATAGAGGGAGAGTGCAGGGAGACTTATTCTGCATCACTTTTATTTATTTATGCCTACGTTTACTTATTCCTATATCAGGCGTAAACTAAAATATTTAATTCAATACCAATAGGGTGGACCCCTTTATTATCCATTGCCAGAGTGCCAACCAATAGCAACCAGCCTGATCCCCTTAGGAGGCCAGGTCTTTCCATCCTCATCTTTTCCTGGCTTTACTTCTTCCAAATCATCCTTTAAAATCTCCAATTCCTAGAAAAGTCAGCAAGATGCAGAGAGAAAGGAAAAGCTGGATGTTCCTGAGGACATATTCTCATTGATATTAGATGATGTGGAAAATAATGAAAAACAGAAGGCAGAAGAATGGATCCCACCTGTAGGACAGGAGAGCACTGGGGCTGGAGAAATAGGTACAGCCCCTGTTCAAAGGTGCATTAAAGGTGCCGCATGACCATTAACAATGAAGACTGACTATACAGTGCCGTCTTCATTATCATTGTTCCTCAACTCCAGTCTTCAGGTCCCATCTGCCGGTCATGTTTTCAGGATTTCCTTAGCATTGAGCAGGTGATATAATTAGTGTCAATGCATCAAGACTTACCACAGGTATTCATTCTGTGAGATATTCTCAAATCATGACTGGTAGGTGGGCCATGAGGACTGGAGTTGGGGAACACTGTTCATTATGAAATGAAAGGCAGCTGAAGGCTAATTAACTGGGTGGTTCTTCACTGCAGCATTTGCTCAATCCACCGACAGCATGGCCAGTCTGTATGACCATATCCAGAGGCAGAGTGGACTGGGTATACTGGATTTATAGCGATTTTTGAAAAATGCATTCATAAGAAAACAAATTTCTTGTACAGCTTTGGTGAAGTTGCCGAATAAAATTTTTCAAAACTTCACTCATCTTTACTCGTATATACAGCAAAAAAAAAAAAAAATTGTCAAATTGATGCAATCCTGTCTATAATGTGCTTTCCTTATCTTGTTTTTGTATTAATTGTAGGATTTTACCAGTTTACACCTCTGTAGGCTCTGTCTTTAATTGTAAGGTTTCCTGAACTAAGCTTCAGAAGGGTACTAGCTGTTATAATGTTCTGCCACACTCCAGAACATTGATCCCACAAAACACAAACCAGTGTCTTGATAAGCTCCCCAATGTTTGCTAATATAAAAAGTTTGATCAATAATCTGTTTCTCCATGAAACTTAAGAACTGGCAGTCTCTCTTTAGATCACCCCCCCCCCCCTCCTATAACTCCCAAAAAAAGAGTGTTTCAGATCTGATTTTCTCTAAAGAGACTGTAGTGCTACTGACAGTAAATTAATCAGGTATATGGTTATAGAAGTGTCTGAAGAGAGTCATTCTGTCTTCAGTTATATATAGTACAAAGTTTTTCTTTACATAGACTATTCATTTATACAAAAAGTATACAGTATAATAGAGGTATATGCACACAGCTGTATAATATACCTATGTTATAGTCATCCCCAATACAGCACCTATAACATGCTTTTGGCCCATGATCTAGCTCTGTAAGTGTCTGATACAAGATGCATAAAGGTCACTTATCATTCATGTATATTCTTTTGGGAATATTGCCTCTAGGAATGAATATGGTGCCTCGTGGAGGAACCATTCAGCAGCACAGTGAATGCCTACCGGTCAATAATAAAAATCCATTGGGACTTCACATGCTGCCATATATGATGTCATGTGCACAAAGTAAGAAATTATGTATGTTTGACCCAATTTTGACGAAGCACATATAGTGGAAACTCATCATTTCTAAAGACCTTTCCAGATTGCAAGTCAAAGTTCACCCTGGTGTGTTAAGTACTGTACAGTGATTTGAGATGAGAAAAGTTTTCTTAAGTTCTACAGTAAATAAAGCATCAGAACGTGAATTTCTGTCCAATCTTACTTAAAAAACACTGTTGGCACAAATGATAATATATTTATTCATAGTGTTTACCTTTAACAAGTGACAAACAGCTATGCACATCATGTTCCTGCTGATAAACTGTGAATGGCTTCCTTCTCCAAAATGCGTTTATAGTTCTGGCCAAAATAGATGAAAAAATGCATCATAATGACATAGTGCAGAAGCAATGCTTACTGAAAACATTACTCGCAGGCCATGTCTCGGCTTTTCTACATAAAATGCAATGTGTCAGGTTCAGACAAGGACACTATTAATAATGCCACCAGCCTATTTGAAAACATATATTGACTAGACAATGAATGAGAGGTTACATTTTGAAATCAAAATTGTAATGCTTATTTTGTAAGCCTTGAGTACCCTTTGTATTGAAAAAATAGCTGGAAGAAAGCCCAGAGAAAACGTGGACTATATTAAAAGCTCTTCTTTGTTCATGGTGTTAAGAATATAGGAGGCAGCAGAATAAGTTTATGGAAAATTGACTGCAGTTATCTTTTTTTTTTTTTTTTTTCTAGGCATTTTTTCCCAATTAATTTGCCTATAATGTTGATACCAACTTTAAATACTGATGTTACTGGATTAAAGTAATTTCCCAATGCACCACAAATAATAATCATGCAAACTTTTAGAGACCCATTCAGCCTTGCCTGGAAAATGACAATGTAACACATGAGGGAAGCAGGTTAATTACAGTGATTCCCACAAAGAAGACTACATGTAGGACTACTTGGAATGTTGCCTAACAATCTAAAGAACTTGATAGAGAATTATGACATTGCATATACACTGAGGGGAAACAAACATTAAACAGAATCTCTAAGCTCCCCACTACTAAGGCCCATTCTCCTCAGCGCATGTGTAGTAGTTGCCTGATATTCATGCTTTTTCTCACAAATGATGGTTAAGTAGTTTGCATTTTATATCTTTGTTATAGAAATTAGCTTTCCACAGCAACTTTGTACTGAGCCTGTGACAGATTTATGTTTATACACAGCAGCCAATCAGAGGAGGCAGAGCTATAGGAGAAGGGACAGAGAAAATAACATAAACCAATGATGAGGAAGGGGTGCGTTTCAGACATCCTCAGACTCCCTGTAAATGTTGCTACCCTGAAGTTACAGATCTCAGTTCTACCCGAATGGTAAGGATTAGCAGCCAAAATGCAAGTACTGAGGAAAATACATTGGAGGTATACGTATCCTGTAGGTACTGGCCCACATATCATTTTTGAGCTCCTAAGTATACCGTTGCTTTAAATAGAATTGGAGTAGACTTGATTTCAAAAATGCTTCATAATAAAGGGGTTGTCCAGGATTCTATATTGATTGCCTATCATCAGGATAGGTTATCTGCATCTATTTTTCAATAGCTCTAAGGCCAGAAATATGCAAGGGAAGGACACAGCTTCATTGAAGTAGTGCCCCAGTAAGCAGCATCCTCCATTACAAAGTGCATGGAGCTATGTAGTTACAGTACATATTTCTGTCAGCAGATCAACTGTAGAACAGCTGATTAGTGGGAATGCCAAGTGTCAGACCCCTGCTTATCTGATGTTCATGACCTTTTCCAAGGATAGACCATCAGTATAAAATCCTAGTTATTATTACTTGTTAACTATTTAGAAGTCTTACCTTTGTGTTTACAAATTCTGGTTAATTTGGCCAAGATAACAAAGTTGTAATAGACAAGTTCATCCTCTTAAAGACTTAGTACCAGTTTCTTATGCAAATTAGTCAGTATGGACTATATTGGAGCATGAAGCTGAAGTTTTTATGTAAATAGCAGAGTGCAAATACAGCAAAAAATACAATCACCACCAATGCTGGAATTGCATTAATTCTGAGTATGAGGGTCCATTTCTGATGATCTGATGGAGAGGCAGGTCAAGCATGTGGGCTGCTACTCCATTCTTTCTCAATGGGACTGAAGATTAGTGTTGAGCGAATTTCAGTTAACAAATTCGATTAGAATTTTAGGAAAAATTAGGTTCGCCGCATATCCTAATTTCTTGACGCTTCATGGTAAGGAATCAATTTTTCCTGAAATGGTGGTAAAAAAAAGAAAAACATACTCACCTTATCCATTTGATCATCGAGAGGCCGTCGTGGCCATCTTGATAAAAGAAAACATGCCAATTCTCGTGTGCTCTGATGTGTGGGGTAATCACACTGGGTGGGCGCAGTGACATGGGGTTACTGCTCCTGTAAATATGTTGTCATAGTTCGGCAAAGCTGTCAAATTGAAATTTAGAAAACTCATCAATACTGATGATTTTAGCTAGTAATGAGCAAAGTTTAGAAAAATGTGATTTGCCTGCTTCACTGAATTTCACAAAGAAATTTGTTTTGTGACAAAATACTTTGTCATGAAGCGCATTTCTTTGTAAATACCAGGTGCAATTATGGAGAGCTGCAATTGCGCCGCTCACTTCATTGAACCCCTCAGATGCCACGCTCATGCCTAATCGCGTCATCTGAGAATAATAGTGAGGGCTTTCAGGGGTTAAACTGTAAAAAAAAAAAAAAACTATACTCACCTTATCCATTTAATCGTGAAAAGGCCACCTCGGCCATCTTGATTGAGGATCCTACACAAAATCTCAAGTGGTACATGATGACATTATCATGCTGGCTGGTGTGGTTACGTCATAAGTCACTGCGCACAAGGTTTTATTGTGGGATCTTCAATCAAAATAGCCATGGCAGCCTCTTCATGCTCAAATGGATGAGGTAAGTATTTTTTTTCCAAACAGATTAACCCTTGAAAGGGAAATTTTTGATTAGATTTTTTACTACAAAGCATGAGGAAATTTGGCTTTGCGCCAAATCAAATTTTCCCTGAAATTTGAATCAAAGTCCTCTTCGGATACTTGGATTTGCTCAACCCTTATTATAGCCAAACACTGTACTCAGCTATATCCAGTGAGCCCATAGAGAAAGATCCACACCAATCCTGAGAGCAGGGGTCAAATGTCCCTATTTGATGGAGCAGAAGGTCTGCTCTATTCTTTCTCTAGGGGACCACCCAAAATAGCCGGGCAATGTAGTGAGCTATCTCCAACAGTCCCATAGGGAATGAATGGAGTAGCAAGTCACATGCTTGACCTAGTGCTCCATCAGAACAGGGAATCTATTGATGAGGATCCCAGCAATAAAACCCTCACCAATCAGTTAGTTATCCCTTATCCTGTTCAAAGCTTGGCACAACCCCTTTAAAAAATACAGAACATTGAGGAGAAGAGCAGAACAGTTAAGTCACATTCCAACATTGGTAAAATATTAATTATTTAGGGAATGCCTAAATCTATAGCTCTTTTTATGGACAGTTCTAACACAAATCAAAATGTAATGTTTAATTTAGATATTTTCTCCATCTTGGAGTGTTCTAAAGAAGCACAGAATAGAACAAGAAAATCACTGCTTCATCTGCTCGTCTTAAGTCTGCAATAATCAGACCTATTGTTAACATGGCGCTTGCAACAAGAATGTGTAGTCTTATTTTAATGGGTATAGGAGAATAAAAGTTATGTAGTGAGCATTTAATCATCGAGAAATGCTCCATCTTGATTGTGAGCACATCAATTATTTATATCAAGCCATTTTTTTGCCATCAGTGTGTGAATTCCTCTCTATGGTTTTGTGATTTCATTATCTTTGATTTACAGTACCTGCGGCTTGACAATGCTGGCAATCTCTTTGCACAACATTTTATACAGTACTTAGAAATGATTTTCTTGTTTCCAAGCAACACAAAACAAAGTGATTTAAAATTCCTAATGCTCAATAATATATGAAGACAAGCTTCATGCTCGAATCTTCAAAGCTTTCCCTTTGGAATACCTGAAGATAATACATACCGCATATCAGTCTATGTAACCTCCACATTCAGGCACTTAGCATCATTCTTACTTAATTAAAATAGGTCAAATTGTAAAGCGAGCATGGGTTCTTTGTAATCATTAGTCTTATACATTGCCTGTGTAGGGTGAAATGCTGGCTTAAAGTAGAGCGTAGTGTTGTAGTACTTTCAATAAATAATTAAAAAGAGCTGAGAATATATGAACAGATACTCTGTGCAGCTAAAAATCACGAGCCATTGAATTATACTATTTGGCTGAATGGAATAGTACAACTGAATATGGGGGTACAGATTTTTAGTATTTTATAATATTGATATATTATTATATATTTTGCTCATATAGTTTATACCAGGGATGTGCAAACTGCACCTCTCCAGCTGTTGTAAAACTACAATTCCCACCATGCCCTGCTATAGGCTGATAGCTGTAAGCAGTCTTTGCATGCTGAAATTGTAGTTTTGAAACAGCTGAGAAGGCTCAGTTTCCCCACCCCTGGTTCATACCAATGAAATTAGAAGTGAGCAAATTTCTTAAAATTTAAAAAATTTGATTCAGGTTCTATCTCTCTCCATCTCCTTAGAATCAAAATTTGCACAAATGTTTTCTTTAGTAATTTTGATTCTGAGGAATACTATTTTTTCCAATTTCTGGTCCAATTTTGATTCTAAAGAATCAATTCTTTAATCTCTATATTGATATTATCTTAAAATAATCTTATTCATTTGTGCGAAGCAAACAATGATTTCCTCCACATACATATTAATGCATTGTAACCTTATGACTCATGAAGAACATTTCCAGTTAGATATAAAACTCTTGACTTAATTAAAGGTCTGGAAAATCTAAGTGGTAAGGTAGCCCAATTTCAAAGTTGAGTGCCATTATAAGAAAGGTGATCACACACAGTGATATCACTCTGTCTAATGATTTGATTATTATACTCTATGACGATATTATACTCTATGACTGCACTTCTCATTTCCTGTCCTTCAAAGGATTGTCTCACCTCTATCGCTAGGATATCCCACCAATGTCAGAAAGGTGTGGGTCTCTGGACTTATCTCTAGTATAGAGCACCCAAAGTAAAGGAGAGTGCACCATACATGTGCTGCCACCCTCTATTTATTTCTATTGGAGTGCCAAATTATTTCTATTGGAGTGCAAAAATAGCTATTTTCAAAAAAAAAAACATAGAAATGAATAGAGAGCTCACTTGGCCATGGATTAAATGGAGTGCAGATGTGTATACGTGGTGCTCTCTTAGGGTCCGTGAGGTGGGACTCACATCTATCTGACATTGGTGGCATATCCTAGTGATATCCCACCAATGTTGGAGGTGAGACAACCCCTTTAACAACTTCTAAAGGGCCATGATTAAAAAAAAAAGACATAGAGAGAACCTATATGGCCGTTCCTAAAACACAGCCAAGAACTACAGATGCCACCCTTACCATTTCACTAAAATTTCCTGAAAGGAGTTTCCAGGATTTTAATATTGATAACCTATTCTCAGGATAGCCTATCAATATTTAATTGGTGAGGGTCTGACACTGCCAATAATCTGTTCTCCGTTTAGCACCTTCGTCCACTACTGCATGATGTTGGACCCCTGACAATCAGATATTGATTACCTATCCTGAGAATAGGCTATAAATATTAAGTTCATGGATAACCCA
>CM065591.1:112393566-112785173 GCA_033119425.1 Bufotes viridis
TAGTATAAAAATATTAAATATATGTCCCCATATGTCAAACAGCAAAATGGAAAAAAGCGTCCAAATGGCGGATTCACCATTTTTGGTCGATTAATTTTCCACAAAAAATTACATAAAAGGTGATCACAAAGTCATAAATACCCCAGAATGGTATCAATAAAAAGATAAGATTATGACGCATAAAATGAGCCCCCATACAGCTCTGTACATATAATTACAAAAAAGTTATAGGGGTCAAAACATGGTGACAAAAAAGTAAAACTGATTTTTTTCCCACTTTTGAATTTTTTTTTCACTACCAAAACGCAAGAAAACCTATACATATAGGGTATCGCCGGATTCATACAGGTCAGTTTTATCGCGCATCGAACGTCGGAATTTAAAAAGCCGCAAAACTTTGGTGGAATTGCTTTTTTTTTTGCAATTTCACCCCATTTGGAATTTTTTCCCCGCTTCCCACTACATCATATGCAATATTAAATGGTGGCGTTGGAAAGTACAACTTGTCCCGCAAAAAACAAGCCCTCATATGGCTATGTGAACCGAAAAATAAAAAAGTTATGGCTCTGGGAATGCAGGGAACGCAAATAGAAAACTCAAAAAGTAAAAAACCTCCGGTCCTTAAAGGGTTAAGGAGGTGAATGATGACGAGACACAGTTGCCATCAAGTCAACCACAATTACTGTCTGCAGAGCATATATATATAAATAAAGAGAAAGGTGAAGCGGCACTGCTCGGGTGCTGTGAGATCCACCTGTTATAGCACGCTATTCCCAGGTAAGCCTGCAGTCAGTAAATTCCGTGGTGCTCAGCCAAATGAAAATAGTGACAGTTCATATGTTGAATGAATATAAAATCCAGAAAATGAAACTGACGGCACTCACCGGGTCGTAGAAATGTTCTTTATTGTTTAATCCAAAAGGTAAAAATCGGGCATGGAGCGGACTTCACCTTGATCAGAGAGACAGGCTACAGCGACGGCCGTTTCGCGCAGTGAACGCGCTTCTTCTGGCTAGCATGTACGTCCTGGCATGCGTCCACGCCGAGGTTAAATAGCGCTTGTTACTCTGCTACCTAGGTAACAAGGTCACGCTCCACACACCGGACATTAAAATACAAACAGTAACAAAACATAAGACACTTGTATATTGACGGATGCATAACCAAATAGTGCTGTGATTGCAATCTATTCAGTGAGCTTTAGTCATTACCATGGGGTAACTTGTACATTACCGCTATCACACATGTGATTTTGCTCTACGTACAGGCAATTGAATTGCCTGCTTCACTTATATATGTACAGACATATAATTTTTATCATTTAAGCCCAGTTGCCCCATTGCTCTTGTTTGAATTATCCATCTGGACTCACGCTGTAACAGGGATCTGTGTCTGTCTCCTCCTCTTAAAGGGGTAGTGACGTTTTCTAAGCCTGCAAATTTTAAACACTGTGGGTTCGCGTTATGGCAACAGCGAACGTTCAAACCTTTCAACAGGACAATGATCCCAAGCATACCTCCAAGTCCACTAAAGCATGGTTGCAGATTGAAGGCTGGAACATTTTGAAGTGGCCATCGCAGTCACCAGACTTAAATCCGATTGAGAACCTCTGGTGGGACTTAAAGAAAGCAGTTGCAGCGCACAAGCCTAAGAATGTGACTGAACTGGAGACTTTTGCCCATGAAGAATGGGCGAAGATACCCGTAGACCTCTGCAAGACACTTGTGTCAAGCTATGCTTCACGTTTAAAAGCTGTTATAACTGGAAAAGGATGTTGTACTAAGTACTAAGATTGAATGTCACTTGGGGGTTGAATAAAACTGATAATGATGTGAGCACAGAAAAGACATTTGTGGTTATTTCATTATAAATGTTATGTTATATTTGTCTGACTTACAAGTGCCTCTTTGATTTAATTGTAAACAAGATGACTGAAATGATCAAAATCAATGTCAAACTGGCCAAAACACTCAATTTCAGTGGGGGTTGAATAATTTTGAACACAACTGTAGTAAATCAAGTTCTTGTATACAGTTGTGTTCAAAATTATTCAACCCCAATGCTGTAAAGGGTTTTAGGAATTTAGTGTACATTTGTAATTGTGTTTAGAATGAAATCTTACAAGGACTTTTTAAAGAACCAAATGCAACTAAAATGACATCAATTATTTTTGTAATACAGTATTAAATTTTTTTTGTGATTTCTTCATTGACACAATTATTCAACCCCTTAACGACTACCACTCTTAGGGTACGTTCACACGACGACAATTGTCGCGCGACAAAAAGTCGCACTATTGTCGCGCGACAATTTTTATAATGGGAGTCTATGGTGTTGCAGTGCGACATGCTGCGACTGCGACACGAAAGTCGGAGAAAATCCATTCAAGATGGGTTTTTCTGCGACTGTCGCGTCGCAGTCGCAGCATGTCGCATGTCGCACTGCGACACCATAGACTCCCATTATAAAAATTGTCGCGCGATAATAGTGCAACAAAATGTCGCGCGACAAATGTTGCAGTGAAGTTGTGCCCTATTTGTCGCGCGACTTTTTGTCGCGCGACAATTGTCGTCGTGTGAACGTACCCTTAAGAACAGAGGTTCATTCAAGTGTTTTCGATCAGGTAATGAAAACACCTATTGGATGTCAAGGAGCAGCAATCAAGCATAATAAGCACCAATTAGGCAGATGTAAAATGACTGTGATACTCAGCTCCTTCTAGACATTTACTGGTGTGTTTACAAACATGGTGAAGTCAAGAGAATGGTCCAGGAAGACAAGAGAAGAGGTGATTTATCTTCACAGGAAGGGCAGTGGCTATAAGAAGATTGCAAAGATGTTAAACATACCAAGAGACACCATAGGAAGCATCATTCGCAAATTCAAGGCAAAGGGCACTGTTGAAATGCTACCTGTTTGTGGCAGAAAGAAGATGCTGACTTTGACTGCTGTGCGCTACCTGAAGCGCAAAGTGGAGAAAAGTCCCCGTGTGACTGCTGAGGAACTAAAAAAAGATTTGTCAGATGCGGGTACTGAAGTTTCACCTCAGACAATAAGGCGCACACTGCGTAATGAAGGCCTCCATGCCAGAACTCCCAGGCACACCCCCTTGCTGTCTCCAAAGAATAAGAAGAGTCGACTTCTGATGCGTTATTTCTTTCCTGCATCATGGCGATGGGAACTTCTACCTCGCTGGTTTTGTTGGCACCATCAGATACCCTATGTTTGGGGGTTGGAAGATGGAATGGAGTGGCAGCTGGGTTGAGCGTAAATGAAGGCTTCACATCTGGTAATCTTGGCGCTAGCGTCTTGGTTGTGTAAGAGGGCGCAAGGTTCCATCGTCGACGGAAGGTGCGCGTCACTGAGGTTCCTGGCCTCTGTGAGATAAGAGACAGATTTTTTGTGTCAGCAGCAGCTAGTGCTGTTTGACACATTGATGTTTAGTATGGCTACAAAGCCGATCCGGGCCAGCTCTTATTGGAAATAGTCAAGTGCTGGGTGGGAGACTATTCCCCACGGTCTAGGCCGGACTTTTTCCGGGCCTTTAAAAGGCAGCCACCTCAACAGGTGGGAGGGAGATTGTCCTGGAGCTGCTGGTAATGCTGTGGAGCTCTCAGGGCTGGAAGCAAGAGCTTGCAAAGAGGCGTGCAGTCTGCCTGGAAGCCTGAGGTTGGACTTGCTGGGCTGGGCTGCAGCTGGGCTGACAGCCAGGTGCGAACACACACCTAAACCACACAGGTGATTTGATCCCGTCTTGGACTTTTGTTTTGCCTCACGTTTTTGCCAAATGTGTGAAGTAACACTAAGTGACTGTTTTTGAGTTTTGTTTTTGCAAGTTTGAAATAAAACACTGTTTTCTGCACTACCTGGACTCCCTTTGCCTCTATACTGCACCCGCACCGCTGTCTACCAGAGCAATTTCCCACAGTTGCTATGTAACTAGTCTCAGGAGGTTTTAATGTGATTTGATAAGCTTGAAGTGGCTTGGTCTCTAATGGCGCCTGAAATACTGTGTAAGGTGCCAGAGGTTTGAAAGAAAGAGAAATGTCCACTGGACTGGGGTCAACTGTATAGTTATCAGCTGCCTCTTTTTCTATCCGCATGAGTTCAGCAGGCTGGCGTGCAGAGCCCAAATCTTCTGGTGCAAATGCATTGACTTTGGTCTAGGACAAATTGCAGGGTACAGCCTTCTGACTCATTAGATATCTTGGACATAGGATGATAAGCTTCTTCTTCTTCAGCAGCTTCTTTAAGAACTCTGAGTTCAGCCATGGCTGCTGCTTCTTCCCTTTCCTTCTGAAGGACCTCCAACTCAGCTTCGGCCTTGGTTGCTTGCGCCTGAGCCTGTATAGCTGCTTGATTAGCTTGAGATTGGGCTTGTATAGCTGCTTGATTAGCTTGGGATAGGGCTTGTTTCTCTGCGACTTGTGCCTTAATGGCTGCTTCCTTTTTAATGCAGTGAGCTTGCACGTTCGCTGCAACACCAATGAGATACTCAGCGAAGAGTGCTGTGAGCGAGACCTTAGCGATGAGGACTGAGCAATAGATTTCGAGGAACAGGATGAAGCCTTGGAGTGCCTTGAAAAGTTAGAATGGCCGGACGCAGTTTCATATTGTTGTGATATCTTGTCCTCTAGCATTGACTTGACTGCCATAAATCTGCTATATCTTTCATCATTAAGTGCAGTGTGGGTCTTTAATTCTAGGATGAATTCCTCTGAGTTGAGACTTGATAACAGACAATAATATTTTTCAGAGAGTCTCTTAAAATTATCATAGGTTTTATTCAATTTGGTACACATGGCCTTTAATTGATCATCGTTATAGCCTGATCCATACATTGTTCAGTCTTTTCCCACAAAAGAGATACATTATTGTATATTTCAATTTTGTTAGTTAGTTAGGAGCGCCTCCTTCATTTTTAATGAGGGCTTAGAAATCCTTCTAGCTGTGTCCTGCATTTCATCTGTAACACAACAGTGACCTCTAGTGGTGGTTCAGTCTTTTAATAGCTTACAGCAGGCAGATGATATTTACCTCAGATAACAGGCTGAATACAGTTTCTAGCCTGTATGAAACTGAAATTGCTAGAAGCTTCTGTGATCCTAGTGAATGCAGTACTGAGCAGTATAAGATATTACTCTTATTACTGCAGCATAACGGAGACAAATGATGATGGCAATTACTTGGAGGAGGAGAATATTATTTTCTTAGCGATAGAAGGAGAGTACTAAGACAATTCTTTTACTGTGGTCTTTCGAAATGTCAGCCTTATACAATCACGCATCTGTGAGGTGACTTGTTGAATCAGACATTCTCCACTTACAGTTTACACATCAGACACCCAGGAGTTAATCAAGTAGTCTTTTAATCCAGAGACTGTTTTACAAGATATGCAGGGAATCCAGATGGTAAAAGAATGATGCCTCTAATAATCTCCTTTATAAGAGGATGAGATACTACACAGATTCTCCTCAGAGTCAGAGCACACACAAACAACAATGCATGACAGGGAAAACAGGAAGTGGTTAGACTGAACCAACTAGAAGCTAAAACAGAGGGGGGGAGAAGAGAGGAGCATACCAATACACAATGCAAGATACTGAAACAGAACAGATACTATTTTTGAAAATATCGATCTTGTGTATTTATCATATTTACATGATGTTTTCACTTAATTATTGTTAATTGCTATGCACTATGGGTATTTAAACCCACATTTGACACCAGTTTGTATGCTTGAGAAAGACTGCATTGTGTAGTTGAAACGTTGCAAGGGGAATAAAGAGGTTCACCATTTTTTCACTACCACGGAGTGCTGCTTCTGTCTTTGAATTCTTATGTTAAGTGACGGTGCGGCCAGCCATTTTGGAAGGATTGCACCCTGATCTACAACATTGAGCGCTGCTGTTTTTAACTTTGTGTCGTATGTGTGTATATATATATATATATACACATATACACACATATACACACACACACACACAATATCATTTAAAAAAAGAATATAGAGCTTAAAATCTTCTGGAAAAACAACAAGTAATTAATTGCTCTAGGACAATTTGTGCTGTCTAAAGCCTTAGTTACACTGCTAATGACCTTTGTTTTGCATTGCATTTTATTGAAAACCATTTTTATAGTTCTATAGCTCAGTAACACAACAGTAAGTCATTAACCAAATTAGAGAGTTTCTGCTATTGGCATTATTTATCTCTTCAAAGCAATGCACAGGTCACTAATATATATTAGCAAAATTATAATTATCTAGATTATCATTATATCATGCAGAACTTATTGTAAATACAATGCTCTCCTTCCAGAGTCTATTAGTTTTGGAGCTGGAGAATAATTATTGGCATCTGGTTTTTAATTATTAATCTTTTTATTTTCTGGTACTTAAAAGATAAAGTTACATATTTAAATTGTTGGTAGTGTTGGTTGAGCACCAAAGTGCTCGGGTGCTTGAGTAGAACCCTCGAGCACCCGAGCACAGTTGAAGTCAATGGAAGAACCCGAGCATTAAACCAGGCACCCCCTGCTCTGACGAGGGGAGGGTGTCTGGTTCACAGGAAAAGGTCAGAAATTGAGGGAAACACCACTGAAATGGTTCAGGAACAGCATGGGGGATAATGTCTGGATGCATCTTGGACTCCCATGTCGCTGCTGGGAATAATGTTGTCCAAGTAGTACGTTACTTTTACAGACTGAAAATAATATGCACAAAACCGAAGATAAAAATCTTTTTTAGAGAAATTGTTAGGAAACATTCTTCCCTGTATATTTACTTGTATATAAACTGCAAGTGCTGTCAAAAATTACAAGGAAGAGGCACTCCGATACAACCTGTATATAACATAAAGGATGGCCTCATTCAATAACTGCCTTGGTCAGGGCACGGGTGATGTTTCGGGACACATGCTGGTGTAAGGCTGGGACTGCACACTGTGAAAAATATTGGCGGCTGGGGACAGAGCAACACGGGACGGCTGCTGCCTTTAGGCTGCTGAAAGTCTCCGTGTCCACAAGCCTAAATTTAAACATTTCCAGCAATTTTGAAAGGTGCGCATTTAGTGCTATGGCCTGTGGGTGGGTGGCTGGGTATTTGCGCTTTCGTTCCTGGGGTATAGGCATCTGTACGCTGTGCTGGGACACAGAAGTGGATGTACTATCTGATGGTGCTTGCGAAGGACCAGGTGCATTGTTGGAGGCATCCGGGCCTGCGTCTTGGATAGGGGGGTGTGACCCGCAGACACTGATTGTGGACCCACCTATTAGAGTGCTTTGATGCCATGTCGTGGATCTTGCTGGTGGTGGTGAGGTTGCTAGTGTTCATGCCCCTGCTCATTTTGGTGTGGCACAGGTTGCAAATGACCATTCTTTTATCGTCCACACTTTCATAACAAAAGCGCCAGACTGCGGAAAACCTACCCCTTGGCAAGGGATATTTCCGCAAGGGGGTGCTCCGGGAAACAGTTGTGGTCTGCATTCTCGCTTTTGCCAATCCCACTGCCTCTTCCAGCCTGTTGCGGTGCTGCGGATCCCTCCCCCTCTGTACTGCTGTCCTCGATTGGCTTGCCACCTTCCCAGGTTGGGTCAGTCATTCCATCGTCCACCACCTCCTCTTCCTCACTCTGGTCATCCTCCTGACTTGTTGACCTAACAACAACCTCACTTATTGACAACTGTGTCTCCTCCTCATCATCAACCTCTTGAGACACTAATTGCGGTTTACTTGTTGGCAACTGTGTCATCATCATCATCATCAACCACCTCGTGAAACACTAATTGCTGTTTCCCACTGTCATCTTCTTCTGACTGTGGATGCACAAGAGTTTGGGAATCAGGGCACAAGATCTCATCATGTCCCTCTTCAAGCAGGCTTGTCGAGAGGCCCAAATTAAGGAATGGCAATGAAAAGAGCTCCTCGGAATATCCGAGCGTGGGATCACTTGTTTGCCAAGACTCTCCATTGTGGGTGGAAGGAGTATCAGGAGGAGGATTCTGTTGACCAGACTCCTTACTACTGAGACTGGACTTTGTAAAAGACGGCTGCAATCCAACCGACCACCTAATCGCACTGGTCTGACTTCAAGAGTTGTGTCCAGCGCCGCCCTGCAAACTGGGACATGAAGCTAGGTATTGTGGATGACTGTTTCTTGTTCTCTGGCAGCAGGCACTTCTTCACTGCGCCCAGGGCCGCGGCCTCTGCGTGCACCATCAGCAGCATGGCCACTTCGCCATCCCTTACTGCTCGCCTTGCGCATATTAAATTGTCTATATATGCTTGCAAGTACGTCACACGTAGAGTAGCGCAGGTTTTATAAATGTATGCTTAAATAAAGTACACAGAATGTCACAGATTTTGTAGTATGCGCACATGTTCAATAGGAGATGTAGCACAGATAATGTCGTGGTCACCATCGCCTAATAAAAAATTACACTGAATGAATGTCACTGATATTTAGGATGCACAAACGTTATACAGGAGGTATAGCGCAAGTAATGTCGCTGTCACTACCGCCTGATAAAAAATTACACTCAATGAATGTCACTGATATGTACGATGCATAAACGTTATACAGGAGGTATAGTGCAAGTAATGTGGCTGTCATCAGCAGGTAATAGAAAATTACACTGAATGAATGTCCGGATGCACAAACGTTATACAGTATGTATAGCGCAAGTAATGCAGCTGTCACCACCGGCTAATAAAAGATTACACTGAATTAATGTCACTGATATTTAGGATGGGCAAATGTTATACAAGAGATGTAGCATAGGAAATGTCGCTGTTACCAGCAGCAAAAAAATCTGACTGAATGTCACTGATATTTCGGATACGCAAATGTTATACAGGAGATGTAGCACTGGTAATGTAACTGTCTGCAGCGGACACCATCTACAGAAAAAATACACTAGATATCACAGATATTTTTAGGCTGTGCACACGTTAGACAGGAGATGCAGTGCAGATAATATCGCTGTTGGAAGCGGCCAAACAATTGCAAGATATTTAGCACAGGTTGGGCTAAAAATATATATTGCTGCCACACAAAAACTTTTCGGTCTATGGCAAGTATAAAAACTAAAATATTCCTATTTCACTCCCTACACTATCTCTCCCGTCTACTCTCCAGCTCTCCCTGACTAAGACTGAGCCAAACACGTGTCATTGGGTGCTATATAGCAACCAATGACGTGTTTCGGCAAGCCAATCACTGTAATGTCAGCAGCCAACATGGCTACAGCATTAGATTGAATGGCAGTATTTACCTGCACGTTTATTGGCTGCCTGCTGGGAGGAGACTCGAGTATGCTAGCCCAAAACTAATTGTTAGTAGAGATGAGCGAATGTTTCAAAAATTCGATTTGCCAAATTTTGGGAAAAATTTGGTTAGATGCGAATATATTCGCGGTGAATTACGTTAAAAAATGTCTATTTCCTGGTTGTTGAGAGCCTTTATCGTGGTGTAGAACACTTTGCCTTGCAGCAACATGCATAGAGAGTCTGCTTTGGTAGTGAAATAATACTGTGAGTCCGTATGACATGCAGATGACAGGCGTCACTCTTAGAATCACTGCACACTTCACTTATTTGGGCGGTCACGGGGCCAAAACTGATCAAATAACTCAAGTATGAACTCAGCCCTAGAGATCAATGTTAGTGTCAAGAAGAAGCGCACTCGTTTTACACAGTCGTCAGCTGATTCCACATAGATATAAACAGAACCTGTTCTATTAAATGCTTCCCTTCCTGACAGAGTGGAGAGGGTGTCTGCAGTAACTTTGTGTTGACGTGACTGATTAATTTTTCCTTCCTCTGATCCGTCAGAACAATAACCCCCCAAAAAACGGATCCGGTCTGTTGAGCATTCACCTTCACTCAAAATAAAATTTCCCCATATTTAAATTGAGAATCCCTATCTAATATTGATAAACCCAAATGATTACACTCCCTAATAATGATTACATTATCGGATCTCCTCCCCTCCAGTTGGTTTTAACCTTTTCAACCCCCACAAACCCCTCGGGTCCTTTCCATGCACTTTTTTAAAATGCATAGACACGCTATAAATCTCTAAGCCTTTTTTAATATTTTTAATATGTTTCTGAATTCACGTCTTGAGTTTGCGCATGGTCCTCCCTATGTAATAAAGTCCACAGGGACATCTCAAAAGATAAACTACTCCCATATGTTCACAGTTAATGTCACCCTTAATCTCATATTCTATTATATTCTATTCCACATTTAGTTGTTACTTTCTGTATATTTTTTCCCTTTTTTTCTTCCCTGGTGCGGTTTATGCAAGCAATGCAGAAACCACACCATGTGAACAGTTTTTTTATTTCTTTCACTATTTTAGTTGGAATATGGCTATGAACCAGAACATTGCACAAATTGGGTGCCTTCCAATATATTAATTCTGGTTTGGCAGGGATAACTTTTCCTAAAACAGGGTCATTTTTTAAAACTGACCAATTTCTCCATAATTAATTTTTTATTGGCCCTTAATCGCACTAAACTGAGTAAAGAATACAAACCTATAATCTTTTTCTTGCCTTTTTTTAATTGCCTTTGTTTCTATCTTCTGAACTACACTCTCTGATTTTCCTAATTCTTCCCTATCATAACCCTTCTCTTCAAACCGCTCTGGTATAATTTTACTCAGTTCTCTATAATCTGAAACATTTGTACAATTCCTATGTATACGAGTAAACTCTCCTTTCGAGAAATTTTTAATCCAAGGGATATAATGGCAGCTATTAGTATCTATATACCCATTAACATCTGTAGGCTTAAAATAATTTTTTTATTTTATTTTATTACCCTGCACATAAATAGTGAGGTCCAAAAAATGGACACTTTCTGTACTCATCTCGCTAGTGAAGATCAAAATCCAACGGTTCCTACTCAGATCTTTAACAAAGTCTATTAACCCTTGCTGTTCCATTTCCCACATTGTAAAGCGGTTGTCGATATAACTTCTCCATAGTGCAAGTTTACCACCTGCCTGTTGTTGATATACAGTAATATTGGTTGTATTTTTTCCTTCTCCCAAGACGACATAAAAAGTTTAGCAAAACTGGGGCCGCATTTGGCCCCCATTGCCGTCCCAGTTTGCTGCAAATAAAAAGCTCCCTGAAACCAAAAATAATTGTTGTTCAAACAGAATTCTAAACATCGGCAGATAAAATCTCCTTGTGCTCCAGACATATCTACAGGGTGGGCCATTTATATGGATACACCTTAATAAAATGGGAATGGTTGGTGATATTAACGTCCTGTTTGTGGCACATTAGTATATGTGAGGGGGGAAACTTTTCAAGATGGGTGGTGACCATGGCGGCCATTTTGAACTCGGCCATTTTGAATCCAACTTTTGTTTTTTCAATAGGAAGAGGGTCATGTGACACATCAAACGTATTGGGAATTTCACAAGAAAAACAATGGCGTGCTTGGATTTAACGTAACTTTATTCTTTCTTGAGTTATTTACAAGTTTCTCTTTGTTTACAGCCATTGACATGTCGCTGAGGTTTACACGTGAGGAGCAGATAGAAATTGTGTTGATGTCTGGTGAACGCAGTAACTGAGTCATTGCAGCAGATTTCAATGCAAGACACCCTACGAGACCACCCATCTCCCATGCTACAGTTAGCAAACTGCTTGATAAGTTTCGTGAAACTGGTTCAGTGTTGAATTTGCCAACATGTGGACGCATGAAATCTGTCACTAATGAAGAAACATCAGTGGCTGTCCTAGCTTCATTCAGCAAGAGCCCACAGCGTAGCACTCGCCGCATGTCACTGGAGAGTGGCATTAGTCGAACATCCCTTCGGCAGATATTAGCTACTCACAAATGGCACCCTTACAAACTCCAGCTACTGCAGCATCTCAACGAGGATGACCCAGATCAGCGCACTGAATTTGCAGAATGGGCAAAACAAAAATTGGAACAGGACCCTCAGTTTACGCAGAAGATTTTGTTCGGTGATGAGGCAAACTTTTTTGTGAATGGTGAAGTTAACAAACAAAATCACCGCTATTGGTCTGACACTAACCCACATTGGATAGATCCCTCCAAGACTGTTGGAACAAAAAAATGATGGTATGGTGTGGTATATGGGTTACAAAGATAGTGGGGCCATTCTTCATCAATCAAAACCTCAAAGCCACTGGATATGCAAAATTGCTACATGATGATGGGTTTTCCTCTTTATGCACTGAAGCTGGCATGTTCCCTGAGTTTTTACAGCAAGATGGTGCACCACCACATTATGGGCGTCAGGTCCGAGCATTCCTAGATGAAGAGTTTCCTGGAAAGTGGATTGGTCATCGTAGGGCCAGTTGAATGGCCCCCAAGGTCTCCCGATCTGATCCCCTCAGACTTTTATCTTTGGGGTCATCTGAAACCAATTGTCTATGCTGTGAAGATACGAGATGTGCAGTACCTGAAACTACGGATACTGGAAGCCTGTGCTAGCATTTCTCCTGTGGTGCTGCCATCAGTGTGTGAAGAGTGGGAGAAGAGGGTTGCATTGACAATCCAACACAATGAGCAGTACATTGAACACATTTTATGAGTGGTCTGAAACTTGTAAATAATTCATGAAAGAATAAAGTTACGTTAAAACCAAGCACACCATTGTTTTTCTTGTGAAATTCCCAATAAGTTTGATGTGTCACATGACCCTCTTCCTATTGAAAAAAACAAAAGTTGGATTCAAAATGGCCGCCATGGTCACCACCCATCTTGAAAAGTTTCCCCCCTCACATATAACTAATGTGCCACAAACAGGAAGTTAATATCACCAACCATTCGCATTTTATTAAGGTGTATCCATATAAATGGCCCACCCTGTATATCATTCTCTAGCTGTTCTTTTACTGCTTTCATGCCCAGCTCTATCAGAATTATTGTATATAATGATGTTACATCAGCAGTTGCCAGCCATGTATGTAGGGACTACATAATTTTAGCATAACTATTATTAAAATGACCAAGAGTTGAATGCTGGAAAGGAAGTTTTGCAGGATGATCGTGCAGAAAAAATGGTGGTAAAAGACCAACAAAATTTTCCCCACAAAATGATAAAAGGAGTCCAGAGAGAAATTGTGCAAGAAATAGAAGTCATAAGCCCAAGGACAACTACACCACTAAAAAGAAATCTGGTAGAGGAAAAAGAGGATGAATAAAAAACCAACCCTAAATCCAAGAAAAGCAGGGAGACATAATAGGTATTTATAAATTTAGTTCCTATCAGTTGACAGACACTGAAAAAAGTGTCTTGGGAAAGGGAGTTAAATTTGCTCCAACAAAAATAGAGGGGATTATGAGAAGAAGATGTTGAGATTGCTTGGGGATAAGAATACCTATTAAAAAAAAAATTAAAAAAGACCCCACGGCCGAGTTTAAACAGAAATTAGATAAATTATTACAGGAGGGCTTAGATAAAGAAATTATAAGTAAAACGGAGTTTGAGTATTTGAAGATCAAATTTACAAAGATTCCTGCTATATACTATCTACCTAAAGTTCAAAAAAATCTGTTAAATCCACCAGGCAGACTGATTGTGTCTGACATTGGTTCATTGACCAGTCGATTGATGGCGTATGTATGTTTTTTCTACAAAAGTATGTCACAAAAGCTCCAACCTACTTGAAAGATAGTGGTGGTGTTTTAGAGGTGATAAAAAATTATGGAGTCCCTACTAAAAATAAATGACTGGCAAAGGCTGATGTAACATCATTATATACAATAATTCCGATGGAGCTGGGCATGAAAGCAGTAAAAGAACAGCTAGAGAATGATATAGATATGTCTGCAGCACAAGGAGATTTTATCTGCCGATGTTTAGAATTCTGTTTGAACAACAATTATTTTTGGTTTCAGGGAGCTTTTTATTTGCAGCAAACTGGGACAGAAATGGGGGCCAAATGCGGCCCCAGTTTCTCTAATCTTTTTATGTCATCTTGGGAGAAGGAAACAATACAACCACTATTATATCAACAACAGGCAGGTGGTAAACTTACACTATGGAGAAGGAATATCAACCACTGCTTTATAATGTGGGAAGGGGAACAGCAAGGGTTAATAGACTCTGTTAAAGATCTGAATAGGAACCGTTGGAATTTTACCTTCACTAGTGAGATGAGTACAGAGTGTCCATTTTTTGGACCTCACTATTTATGTGCAGGATAAAAAAATATATATATTATTTTAAGCCTACAGATGTTAATAGGTATATAGATACTAATAGCTGCCAATATAGGAGGGGAGTGTCTTCACGGATGAACTCTGTCTTAAGAGACCGCACAAAGGAGGATGTTTCATTCGCCCCTGATGAAGCTTTAGGCGAAACCCGGGTTGGGCAGCTGGAGCTTGTCGACGCTTTTAAAGACTGTTTTATGCTGTACCTTTGTGAGTATAATAAATCGGTGTTTGTATACCAAAATTGGATCTTCACGCTGTGTGCCAAACCTTAACTCCGCAGGAGGTCTGTTCATCAATAGGACTGACTTACTACGGTACTCAGACGTTTGGGTGCATTTAAATGGATCCCCGCATCCATATATACACCAGCTCCCACGCCACTCTCCTCATCACTACTTGCCTGTCTAGTGGAATAAAGGACAGAGGCAGGTTGAGGACAGGTGAGGGCACAGGGACTGCTCCTGGGCCATGCAAACTAAGTGTTGTGTCTGACAAAACCACTGTCTCTTGGCTGGGGGTGTCAAATGTCACTTGCGACGAAGTTGAAGATCGAGTCAACCATTCAAGAACCGCTGGGTTGCTGGTCACGACACGACTGCTAGCTTACACTGGGAGATCAGGCCTCTCAAAGTGACTCCTGCTGCCCATGACCCTTACTCTGCTGTGACCTCTGCCTGCGCCAGAAACATTTAAGCCTCTGCCACTCCCTGTGCAGGGCCTGGCACTTCTCTGTCTGACAAACTGTTAGATCAAATAATCAAATGTTAGATCAAATATTTTTTATTTCGCCACTAATACACGGCAGACTGGGTTTTAGAATATATCACTGCACCGCAGAACGTCAATTTTTTTTCTACTTTTACACAACAGGCTTTTCAACAGATATATGCAACGCTGGACGGCGAATATATTTTTATTTTGCCACTAATACACGGCATAAAGGGCTTCCAAATCTATCACTGCACCCCTGAGCGGCAAATATTTTTTTTTCTTTTTCCACTAATACACGTAAAAAATGGCTTTAAAACAAGCAACTGCACCGCTGAGCAGGAAATATTTTGTTCCTTTTTCGACTAATACTCGCAAAAAAGGGCTTTGAAACAGATAACTGCACCGCTGAGCGGCAAATATATTTTACTTTTGCCGCTAATACATGGCAAAAAGTTCTGTAATTTTTGCCCTTCACCACACAACGGCTAGTAAGCCATTTTTTTCCCACTAATACAAGCCAAAAAATGCTTTAGAACATATAACTGCACCACACAAGGGCAAATAAAACATATAAATATTTCCTTGTAATAAACCTTTTTATTGCCTGTATTAAACAGTATTTGCACACTAATAAGACAGATTTGCTGGAATTACAGAGCTGTATAATGGCAATTTGGATCCCTAGTCAGTGCAGCAAGGTGTAATCGGATTGTTCCTATTACCCAGGCTGTCACCTCCCCGACTTAACCCTGTTCAACACAAATGCTGGTGGAATGATTCCTCCCTATCCTTTCCCTACACCTTGAGTAATCTTTCCCTGCATTTGTAAATATTATTCTTTTTTCATCACAATCAAGTCTTTCCTATCACTATCTCTAGCGCCTGCAGATACATCTCTGCCTACACTAAGTGCGCTGGTGAATGGCAGAATCTAAGATGGCTGGTGTATTTATAGGGCTGTGACATCACAGGGCTAGCTGCTGATTGGCTGCATGTATGGCATTATGGGGGATCCCGCCTTCCCAGAGTTCCTTGCCTCATGTCCTGAAACGTGTAGCAGCCACTTTAGTAAAAAATGTGATTCGTTACCACGAAGCGTGAGAAAATTCGCATTCAGTGCAAATCAAATTTTTCCTGAAATTTGGATCGAATTCCACCTCGTCAGCTTCGATTCGCTCATCTCAAATTGTCAGTATGTGATAAATAGTAATACCAAGGGTTCAAAATCAATATTTAGGGTACATAACTTCTCCTGGGACGTGCCAGAAAAATCAAGTTGATAGAAGAGTTATAACCAAATATATATATATATATATCTAAATCGCCAATGGTATGTACAAGCGATGAACAGTATATCCCTTGAATAAAATGGGGTTGTAGCTAGATAATGGTTACGCAAAGCACCATTCATAGGAATAAACAAACAAGTGTAGCTATTGAACTTCCAGATATACCTCTAAATCAAATGGTTAATCGTCATTTCAAAAATCACCCAAGCAGAGATAAACAATAAATCACACAATAATATGCTTGATAAAGGCGTTTTTTTTTTTTGCCAAAATATAAATCTTTTTTGGTAAATGTACCTTCTGTAATAAAAGGTTTGGGGCCTGCAATACTGTGATCTTTTAAAATATTTTGGATTCACTGCATGGTTTGTCTGTTGGTTATGGGTACAGTGGATAAAGTCCTATTTTGCACCGATACCTCCTTTGTCTACTCACCCAATAATAGACCAGAGAATGCATACAACAAACATACACTAGTGAAAAAAAACTGTGCTAAATGCTCTACTACTACTAAAGGTGCTGCCACACGTCACGGTTATGCAGTGTTTTTGATATGGCAACAAAACGCACCTGAAAAACGCATGCGGTTTTTGCAACAACATCCCATTGTTTATAGTGCATTTTTCTTCCACTAAAGGGAAAACGCACAACAGACTTAAATGACCTTAATGTAACTCAATTTTGCAATTCGTATTATTCAGTTTTGCTGTATGTTTTCCCTTTGCTGGAAAAAAACGCACCATTAATGCAGGTATGTTGTTGGAAAAACTGCATGAGTTTTTTAGGTGCATTATTTCGCCACACCAAAATGCAGCACCTCCACAACATGTGGCACTAGCTTAGTACCTATGACTAGAGATGAGCGAGTTTCATCTTTTAATTACATAAAAAAAATGCTATTTCCTGGCTGCTGAGAGCCTTTATAGAGGGGGAGGACACTGTGCCTTGCAGTAACACACATAGGGAGTCTACTTTGTTAGTGAAATAATACTGTGAGTCCGTATGACATGCAGATGACAGGCGTCGCTCTTAGATTCACTGCATACTTCACTTATTTGGGCAGTCACGGGGCCAAAACTGACCAAATAACTCAAGAATGAACTCAGATTTGCTATTGCACAAAATTATTATGTAAGATTATAAAATACTGTGTCTCCATGATAAATCTGCAGTGTGGGGGTTCTGTGTGGCTTCCACACACTTTCAAAATAATCCTTCAGTGGGGTGAATAGATGCCGGGTAAACTGGGAAGCTCCATGACCTTCCCAGGAGCTGCTGTCGGGAGCCACGGTTTATTTCTGAGACGTCTGTATAGTGCGGTGGGTATTCGAAGACCCTCTCCATCTCCGTGCACCACAGGATATACTCCTCCTCCTGTGTTAGGAAAAATGTAATTTTTATGATTAAATTTATTAAACATTTCATTATAAAATGTATTAAATATAATAAGGATGCCCTCCTTTCCATTCCAGGATGACTGGGAACCCCTAACGAAGAGACCGGGGCCTGGTTGGATAATATTTGGCTCTGGGTGGAGAGGAATTTTTTATTTTTTTTAATGCTTTCTTCATCACAATACCATGTCGTTGAATAAACTGAAGACTGGCAGATTCTCTCCTGTCTTACGCAACATTTAATTTTTATTATTACATTTATTAAATATTTTATTATTACATTTATTAAATATAATAAGGATGACCTCCGTTCCATTCCATGATGACTGCGAACGTGTGATGTTTTCCCGGACTAAGAGACCAGGGCCTGGTTGGTTTGAATCTTGATTGACTTGGCGACTCCTCCGGGCTCCAAATAATCTTGAAGCTTCTCATTGTCTGTAGCTACTGGAGGCCTGTTCATGCCAGGAAGGTTCCCCAGAAGTATCTTACTGGATGGGCAGCCAATACTGCACTGTAGAGAAGGCCCGAACTATTCGACGGCGAACATAGCTTGTTCGCGTCCGCCACGGCGGGCGAACATATTCGATGTTCGCCCCTATACTTTATTATTGAGCAAACTTTGACCCTGTACCTTACAGTCAGCAGACACATTCCAGCCAATCAGCAGCATACCCTCCCTCCCAGACCCTCCCATCTCCTGGACAGCATCCATTTTAGATTCATTCGGAAGCTGCAGTCTTAGTGAGAGGAGGGAGAGTGTAGTTGCTGCTGATTTAATAGGGAAATCGATAGCTAGGCTAGTGTATTCAGTGTCCACTCCAGTCCTGAAAGACTCATCAGATCTCTGCTGTAAGGACAGCATCCTGACAGCACCCCAAAAAGCCCTTTTTAGGGCTAGTACATCAGTCTCCCTCCCAGACCCTTCCACCTCCTATCAAAAAGCAAGGACGACATCCATCTTAGATTCATTCTGAAGCTGCAGTGTTAGTAGTTGTAATCGCAATGCAATTAATATAACCTGTATTAATCGCATTGGGATTACAATTTAGATCTGTTCCTAATGGTTGTATTGCTAGAATATAATGAAGATTGCGAATATAGCGCTATATTCTCAATCTTCGTTATATACTAGCAATACAACAACCATTAGGAACTCAGCTCTAAGTTGTAATCGCAATGCGATTAATACAGGTCATATTAATCGCATTGCGAATTAAACGTAGAGCTGAGTTCCTAATGGTTGTTGTATTGTTAGAATATAACGAAGATTGAGAATTTAGCGCTATATTCGCAATCTTCGTTATATTCTAGCAATATAACCATTAGGAACCCAGCTCTAAGTTGAATTCGCAATGCGATTAATATAACCTGTATTAATCGCATTGCGATTACAACTACCACACTCTGCGTCAACTAGGTACTTTTCCATGAGAGTTTTGCCATGGATCCCCCTCTGGCAACTTTGAAACAACTTTGAAACAACTTTTCCATCACTATTGTGGCCAGAAGGAGTCCTTTTGGTTTTTAAAATTCGCCTGTCTATTGAAGTCTATGGCGGATCGCACTGTTCGCACGTTCGCGAACATTTGCGGAAGTTCACGTTCGCTATTCGCGAACGGAAAATTTTATGTTCGCAACATCACTACTGCACTTGCATCAATCTTGACAGGATTCTTCTCCAGGTAGAGAGGAATTTTTTTCTTGGAATGCTTTCTCCATCGCAACACCATGTTGTTGAATAAACTGAAGACTGGCAGATTCTCTCCTGTCTTACGCAACATTTAATTTTTATTATTACATTTATTAAATATTTTAATATTACATTTATTAAATAAAAACTTGATTATAAGTGTGGAGATGGCATCATTATCATGAGACATCAGACTGGCACGGTGACATAGTGTTGACATGGCAGCATCAGGAGGCCACAGAGTGGCAAGGTGACATAGTGTGGACATTGCAGCATCAATAGGCCACAGAGTGGCAAGGTGACATAGTGTGGACTTGGCGGCAGCAGCATTTTACATCAGAGTGGCATGGTGACAGTGTAGACATGGCAGCATGAGTAGGCCACAGAGCAGCACAATGACAGAGCCCAGAGGTGGCGGCAGCATTTGGAGGCCACAGAGTGGCAAGGTGTCATACTGTGGAGGTCGGTGTCAATACTAGTACCTGCTGAAGATGGTGGGTAAAAGAAGGAAAGGTGAAAGAAGGAGCACTTGGCATCAGATGTGTGGGGCATCAGGCAGGTAACAGCATCAAAATAGTAGCTGAGGCAGGTAGCCAGAAGAAACCGTTCTCTTTTGTCAAAATGTTGGTGTGGCACCATGGATGATCTAGTCTGATGCATCAGGTATTGGTGTTTGGTAGCTGATCCACGCCTGATTCATCTTGATGCAGTGTCACACTATGTGCTATATGTGGGCACTTTAAACTCTAGCTAAATGTCATATCAAATGTATTGTAGTATCATGCTGTGGTTCCCTTTAACAGGCTGGAAGTATCATTTACCTTCATTCGTTCCTAGGTGGTGCTGGCACCACATATGTATAGCTTGGGGGGGGGGGGGTGTAAAGTTAGTGTGTCTGATGTTAATGAAGAGATGATGAATTTAATGGAAGAGGTGGAAATTTGTATTTTCACCAAAATAATTGACAAAAGATTTTACCGGATATAAGTGCAGCGCTTAACGTAGAATGCAATTTTTTTCCCCCAATAAAAGAATACAAAAAAGATTTTGCCGCATATAAGTGCAGAGCTTAATGCTGAATACAAGTTTTTTTTTCCACCAAAATATTTCAAAAAAGATTTTACCGCATATGAGTGCAGCGCTGATCTTTTTCTTTTTCTACTGATATGTGCCTCTAAAGGCTTTACCACATTTAATTAGAACAGTGAACACCGAGTATATTTTTCTTTTTCCACGTATATAAGCCACTAAATGCTTTTCAACAGAGGGCAATAGGCTTTCTGTCAGTTTCAAATAACCAACGGCGCCTGAGGTGGAGTGATCTGAAGTGAACGGGACGTAGCGGAAGAAGTAGGTCAGCGCTGGAAGAGCGAGATGCAGTCCTTTTGTGGTTTATGTGCTGAAGAAAAGTCCTTGCAGTGTCTAGTAAATAATACCATAGATAGATGCAGCCTTGTGTGAATTAGTTTGCATTTTTGTGCAGAGTTAGTGTATAGTGTATTCACCTGTATTGGTGCACCGCTCTTATGGATGTGGTCACATAAGCGCAGTGTGTGAAACGTAATTACAAAATTTCATCACAACATAATTCAGGCCATATCGCAAAAAGGACTTTCCCACATATAATTGCAGCACTGAACACTGAATATATCTTGATTTTTATACAAAAATACACCACTAAAGGCTTTGCCACATTAAATTGCAACAGTGAATGCTGAATATATTTTTATTTTTCGAATGTATATTTCTTTTTCTACTGATATACTTCAGTAAAGGTTTTTCTACATATAAGTGCAACAGCAAATGTATATTTCTTTTTCTACTGCAATACATCAGTCTTTACCAGATATAACTGCAACAGTGTACTGAGAATATTTTTTTCTTGTAGTACTGAAATACGCCCCTGTCACGACTGTGACTGATCCAGATAGGTCTGGGAGGAGAAGGTCGCAGCGACTTGCTACTCGCAATAGCTTGTGAGTTTGCTCCGTGGTTCAGGGTATGTCATCCGGGGTTTTGCCTTGTGTACCTTTTTGTCCTGACTCGGATTTTATGGATGTGTTCTCTGAGAAGGGTTACCACCTCATCGTCCATATGATTGCCCGATTAATCTGTTACCTGGGGCAAAACTACCTAAAACCCGGTTATACAATCTTTCCGGCCCGGAGAGGAAGGCTATGAAAGATTATATTTCGGAGAGTTTGGCTAAGGGACACATCAGACCCTCTTCTTCACCCATGGCTGCAGGGTTTTTTCATTAAAAAGAAAGATGGGGGCCCTGCGTCCTTGCCTGGACTTCCGGGAATTAAACCGGATAACTATCCGAGATCCCTATCCTCTTCCTCTCATTCCCGACCTCTTTAATCAGGTTGCTGGTGTTAAATGGTTCTCCAAAATGGATCTCAGAGGAGCCTATAACCTGGTTCACATCAAAGAGGGGGATGAGTGGAAGACGGCTTTTAATACTCCGGAAGGGCATTATGAAAATCTGGTCATGCCATTTGGTCTTACTAATGCGCCTGCGGTGTTCCAACATTTTGTCAACAATATTTTTAGTCACCTTATCGGGAGATTTGTGATATATCTTGATGACATCCTGGTCTATTCTCCGGATCTGGATACACACAAGATCCATGTGAGACAAGTGCTGCAGATATTAAGGGCCAACAAATTGTTTGCTAAATTAGAGAAATGTGTGTTCGCCGTAAAAGAACTGCCATTTTTGGGGTATGTGTTGTCAGATTTAGTTTTCCGCATGGATCCAGAGAAAGTCCGGGCAATTATGGACTGGGATCTGCCTGAGAACCTGAAGGCATTGCAACGCTTCCTGGGGTTTGCCAATTTTTATAGAAAGTTTATAAAGAACTATTCCTTGGTGGTCAAACCACTGATGGACATGACCCGAAAGGGATCCAATTTTTCCAAATGGTCACATGCAGCCAAAACTGCCTTTACATCTCTGAAGGAGAGATTCACCTCGGCTCCTATTCTCGTACAGCCAGATGTCTCGCTTCCTTTTATTGTAGAGGTTGACGCATCGGAGGTGGGGGTGGGAGCGGTACTATCTCAGGGCCCGTCCCCTGGTAAATGGCATCCGTGTGCTTTAAGTTGGCCTTAAAGGAGTGGCGTCATTTTTTGGAGCGGGCAGTTCACCCCGTCACAGTGATTACTGATCACAAAAACTTAGTATATCTGGAGTCTGCTAAACGTCTCACCCTTAGACAGGCTCGGTGGTCGTTATTTTTTACTAGGTTTAATTTTGTAATAACCTATCGCCCGGGGGCAAAAAATACTAAGGCGGATGCATTGTCTCGAAGTTTTCCTGGAGGGGGTGATGATGATGTTCCAGAGCCTATTTTGCAAAAGGGGGTGGTGGTCTCTGCAGTACACTCAGGTTTAGAGGGGAGGGTGTTGGAGCTCAGGGGGACGCCCCGGCCTCCTGCCCCTCGGGTAAACTGTTTGTGCCAGAAAATTTACGCCTGGAGATACTAAAAGAACACCATAACTCCGCACTGGCAGGACACCCAGGTAGTAAGGCAACCTCTGAATTAGTGTCTCGTCGGTTCTGGTGGCCTAAGTGGCGCCAGGAGGTGTTGAATTTTGTGTCTGCATGTGCTACCTGTGCTCGTTCTAAGGTGGATCATACTCGTCCGGCAGGGCGTCTTTTACCTCTGGCCATCCCCAACAGGCCTTGGATGCACCTATCAATGGATTTCATTACTGATCTACCAGTATCAGCCGGGAAGACTGTTATTCTTGTAGTTGTTGACAGATTCAGTAAAATGGTGCACTTTATTGCTCTTACCGCATTGCCTAATGCTAACACACTGGCTCAGGTTTTTATTGACCACATTGTGAAGCATCACGGGGTCCCTTCAGATATTGTTTCGGATCGTGGTACCCAATTTGTTTCTAAATTTTGGAACACTTTTTGTTCTCGTTTAGGGGTTCATCTGTCGTTTTCTTCATCATTCGATCCACAGTCCAACGGTCAGACTTAACGTACCAATCAAAACCTAGAGACATATTTGAGATGCTTTGTTTCCGAAAATCAGGAGGAATGGTCATCTTATTTACCGTTAGCCGAGTTTGCCATTAATAATCATCGTCAAGAATCCACCGATAAGTCACCTTTTTTTGGTGCGTATGGTTTCCATCCTCAGTTTTGTACGTTTAGTGAGGGGGGGCCGTCTGGGATTCCCAAGGAGGAACAATTTTCGTCTTCACTTTCATCAGTGTGACAGAGTGTGCAAGAAAGTTTGAAGAGAATTGGTGGTAGATACAAACATATCGCTGATAAGAAGCGCTCTGAAGGTCCGGACCTTGGGGTGAATGACTCGGTGTGGTTGTCTACCAGAAATATCAAGTTGAAGGTTCCCTCATGGAAATTAGGTCCGAGATTTATTGGTCCTTATAGGATAATTAAGATCATTAACCCGGTGGCTTTTCGTCTGGAGCTACCTCAGACTCTAAGGATCCATACTGTCTTCCACAGATCTCTGCTTAAGAGATATGTAGAACCTCCTGAACCTTTGCCACTACCGCCTCCACTGGTGGTTGTTGATGGCAGGCTTGAGTTTCAGGTAGAAAAGATTGTTGATTCGGGATATGTTCGCCGCTCTCTTCAGTACCTGGTGCACTGGAGAGGTTATGGTTCCGAAGAGAGAATGTGGGTGCCAGCATCAGAGATAAAGGCGGACAGACTCATTCGGGCTTTTCATAGGTCCCATCCAGAGAGGCCTGGTCTTGAGGGTCCGGTGGCCCCTCGTAGAAAGGGGGGTACTGTCACGACTGTGACTGATCCAGACAGGTCTGGGAGGAGAAGGTCGCAGCGACTTGCTACTCACAATAGCTTGTGAGTTTGCTCCGTCGTTCAGGGTATGTCATCCGGGGTTTTGCCTTGTGAACCTTTTTGTCCTGACTGGGAGTTTGTAGGCATTCTTCTCAGGTGAGTGCAGTCAGACCACTCCCAGCTACTATATTAGTTTCAGTTTCACTTGCAGTCATTGCCAGATATAGTCCTTACTTCCAGTGCTATTCTGACCTTTGAAGGAGATCGTTTGACGGTATTGCTGTGGAGCTCTTCTGGCGTGGACTGTCGTTATTGGGATCATCTTCTCTGCTCGTGACTGGATAAGTCTATCTCTGCTGGAGATTGTTTGTTTGTTGCTGTCTTCCCCTGTTGTTCTCCTTGACATGAGTGATGGTGACTAGTGCTCCCATCTGCCTTTCCCCAGTCTAGTCTTCTTAGGGTGACTCAGGGTTTAGGCATCCTGCTCGCTGCACGGGTTCACACCCCGTCTAGGGTATCAGGGCAGACAGGTGCCAGCTTAGGGTTTGTCAGGGGTGGCCGCTCTATTTCCCATCCGTAGATAAGGGTCCCCCTTCCCCTCCGTCTGGTGCGACACGACCGCTGCTGGGACAGTGGTCGTGACAGCCCCTATACGCTTTCACCAGAAATAACTAACAGTGCAGTGCGTATATATCTTTCTTTTTTGGCTGAAATACGCCCCTATACGCTTTCAACAGAAATCACAGCAACAGTGCAGTGCATATATATATATATTTTTTTTTACTGTGATACTGCCCAATACCCTTTCACCAGAAATAACTTCAGAAGTGACCCGAGAATATATATTTGTAAATCAAATTTTTTACTATGAGGATTTTCTTATGACTCTCCCGAGCATCTGCACACGTCTCTCCCTGCCTGTGAAATAATTACTCTCACTATCCTTTCCCTGCACTTGTAAATCGCTTTTTTCCACAATGATGATTTTCCTATGACTTTCCCGAGCATCTGAACACGTCTTTCCCTACCTGTGAAATGATTACTCTCACGATCCTTTCCCTGCACTAGTAAATTGCACCTTTCCTTTTTTTTTTTTAACAATTAGTTTTTCTTTCACTTTCCCTAGCGCCTGCATACACGTCTGTCCCTGAACAAAGTACAATTGTGAATGGCAGAATCCAAGATGGCTGTCGTATTTATAGGGCTGTGACATCACCGGACTGGTTGGCTGCTGATTGGTTGCATGCATGGCATTATGGGTCATCCTGCCTTCCCAAAGTTCCTTGCTCCATGTCCTAACATGTGTAGCCACCTTATTAGCCGCCATTGTGGCCCCCATGTTAGGAAAAATTACGATTCGTTACCACGAAGCGTGAGGAAATTTCCATTCATTGCAAATCAAATTTTTTCTGAAATTCTAAATGAATTCTACTTCGTCAGTTTCGATTTGCTCATCTCTACTGATGACGAAGGACTACAAGAAACACCTGTAATAAACCCAAGTTGAACAAATTAATCTTAAAGGGGATGTCTCATCTCATCATTACTAAGAGGAGATGAGACACAGTCCCTACCTCCAGCCGGCTGGGAAACAGCAGACCGTTCTGGTGCTCGCTGTTTTAGTAGCTCCTATCACGGTGCATGAGAGCTATGAAAACAGCGTAGCACAGCAAGCTATGGTGTCTCCGTAACTCATAAACAGCATACTATAGCTTTCTGTACTATGCTGTTTCCGTACCTTTCATGCCATGCTATGGGAGCTACTGAAACCGTAAACGCCGGAGCACTCAGCTGTTTCCAGGCAAGCTTAATTATGGTCCATTAATGATGTGGTTAACCTCTTGCCGCCACGCTAACGCCGATGGGCGTCAGCGCGGCGGCTCTCTCAGGTCTCAGTCACGCCTATCGGCGTCATCTCGTGAGACCTGAGATTTCACATGAACGCGCGCGCGTTCATGTGATCGGAGCCGGGACAACTGAAACTACAGCCTGCCAGCGCTGATCATGCGCTGGCAGGCTGTAGATGCGGAAAAAAACGCATTTAAATCGCATATCAGACGCTGTTTTTTAAACAGCGTCTGATATGCCTGTTGTCTCAGCTCGCCTGGTGGTCCCTTTGTTTGGGACCACCAGAGGAAACATAGGAAAAGTGCACCAATCACTACACACACCCCCCCACCCCCATCACTGATTAACCCCTGATCACCCATGTCACCCCCTGTCACTAATCACCCCCTACAGGCTCATTCAGACGTCCGTATGTGTTTTGATGGATCCATGGATCTGCGGATCCGCAAAATACGGACACCGGCAATGCGCTCCGCATTTTGCAGATCCTCACAGAACTATATAGAAAATGCTTTTCTTGTCCGCAATTGCGGACAAGAATAGGACATGTTCTATATTTTTGCGGAACGGAAGTGCAGACTCGAAGCGCGGATCCGTAATTCCGATCCGAGCGGGACAAAGTCTGTCCCCATAGAAATGAATGGGTCCGCAATTCCATTCCACAAACAAAATTTCGGACGTGTGAATGGGGCATAAGGGTCCCGTTATCACCGCCAGTTAGTTAGCTACTTGTTAGGTAGCTAGCGCCCAGCCCAACGCACCGCAGTCACTGATTTTGGCAGAGATTTTTTCATCCACATTGATCGATGCGAATGAAGAAATCTGTGCCGTTCATTTATTTATTTTTTCAGCGCAGAGGCTGAACGGAAAAAAATCTCATTACCCGTGTGCTCAATATACGGAGAATCGCAGAAACTCCTAATGCTGGCCATACGTGTAATGATTGCGGAGACCCCTAAAATGCCAGGGCAGTACAAACACCTCACATGTGACCCCATTTTAGAAAGAAGACACCCCAAGGTATTCCGTGAGGGGTATGGGGAGTTCATGTAAAATTTTATTTTTGTCACAAGTTAGTGGAATATGAGACTTTGTAAAAAAAAAATATATATATATATGCAAAAGTGGCACATATGTGGATCGCCGACTCAGGAGAAGTAGGGCAATGAGATTTGGGGAGTATTTTATATATACCTATAGCAGGTGTGAGAAATATCTCTGTAAATGACAACTTTTTAAATTTTTTTATTCAAAGTTGGCAATTTACAGAGATATTTCTTCACCCAGCATGGGTATATGTAAAAATACACCCTCAAACACATTGCCCTACTTCTCCTGAGTACGGCGATACCACATGTGTGACACTTTTTGCAGCCAAGATGCGCAAAGGGGCCCAATGAGTACTTTTAGGAGGGCATTTTTACACATTTTTCTTCTCACGCTTTAGGGCCCCTAAAATGCCAGGGCAGTATAAATACCCCACATGTGACCCCATTTTGGAAAGAAGACACCCCAAGGTATTCGCTGAGGGGCATAGTGAGTCCATGAAAAATTAAACTTTTGTCAAAAGTTAGCGGAAATGGAGACTTTGTGAGAAAAACAATAAAAATCAATTTCCACTAACTTGTGCCCAAAATTTTTTTCTATGAACTCGCCATGCCCCTCATGGAATACCTTGGGGTGTCTTCTTCCAAAATGGGGTCACATGTGGGTATTTATACTGCCCTGGCATTTTAGGGGCCCTAAAGCATGAGAAGAAAAATGCGTAAAATGCCCTCCTAAAAGGTACTCATGGGAATTTGGGCCTTTGCGCATCTTGGCTGCAAAGTGTCACTCATGTGGTATCGCCGTACTCAGGAGAAGTAGGGCAATGTGTTTTGGGTGTATTTTTACATATACCCATGTTGGGTGAGAGAAATATCTCTGTAAACTGACAACTTTGTATAAAAAATTTAAAAAGTTGTCGTTTACAGCGATATTTCTCACACACAGTATGGGTATATGTAAAAATACACCCCAAAACACATTGCCCTACTTCTCCTGAGTACGGCGATACCACATGAGTGACACTTTTTGCAGCCAAGATGCGCAAAGGGGCCCTAAAACCAATGAGTACCTTTAGGATTTCACAGGGCATTTTTACGCATTTGGATTCTCACGCTTTAGGTTCCCTAAAATGCCAGGTGAGTATAAATACCCCACATGTGACCCCATTTTGGAAAGAAGACACCTCAAGGTATTCCGTGAGGGGCATGGCGAGTTCACAGAATTTTTTTTTTGGCACAAGTAAGCGGAAAATGAGATATATATATTTTTTATTTAGTTTTTTACAAAGTCTCATATTCCACTAACTTGTGACAAAAATAAAATTTTACATGAACTCACCATACCCCTCACGGAATACCTTGGGGTGTCTTCTTTCTAAAATGGGGTCACATGTGGGGTATTTATACTGTCCTGGCATTTTAGGGGCCCCTAAAGCGTGAGAAGAAGTCTGGAATCCAAATGCGTAAAAATGCCCTGTGAAATCTTAAAGGTACTCATTGGTTTTAGGGCCCTTTGCGCACTCAGGCTGCAAAGTGTCACACATGTGGTATCGCCGTACTCAGGAGAAGTGGGCAATGTGTTTTGGGGTGTATTTTTATATATACCCCTGCTGGGTGTGAGAAATATCTCTGTAAACGACAATTTTTAATTTTTTTATACAAAGTTGTCAGTTTACAGAGATATTTCTCTCACCCAACATGGGTATATGTAAAAATACACCCCAAAACACATTGCCCTACTTCCCTGAGTACGGCGATACCACATGAGTGCCACTTTTTGCAGACTGGGTGCGCAAAGGGGCCCAAATTCCAACGAGTACCTTTAGCTTTTACATGTGCTGCTCACAATTTAGCCCCGCCCAAAATGCCAGAACAGTAAACATACCCCACAAATGACCCCATTTCGGAAAGTAGATACCCTAAGGTATTCACTGAGGGGCATAATGAGCCCGTATGAGATTTTTTTTTTTTTGCCAGAAGTTAGCAGAAATGGAAACTTTATTATTATTTTTTTTCCTCAGAAAGTGTCATTTTCCGCTAACTTGTGAAAAAAATGAAATGATACATGAACTCACCATGCCCCTCCGCGAATACTTTGGGGTGTCTTCTTTCTAAAATGGTGTGATTTGTGGGTATTTATACTTTCCTGACATTCTAGCACCTGAAGAAACATGACAGGTGCTCAGAAAGTCAGAGCTGCTTCAAAATGCCGAAATTCACTTTTTTGCACCATAGTTTGTAAACGCTATAACTTTTACCCAAACCAATAGATATACACTTATTGGACTTTTTTTTTTATCAAAGACATGTAGAACAATACATTTAGAGAAAAATTTATATAGAAATGTAGTTTTTTTAAAAAAAATTTACAACAGAAAGTGAAAAATGTCATTTTTTTGCAAAAATGTCGTTAAATTTTTATTAATAGCAAAAAAAGGAAAAATGTCAGCAACAATGAAATACCACCAAATGAAAGCTCTATTAGTGAGAAGAAAAGGAGGTAAAATTCATTTGGGTGGTAAGTTGTATGACCGAGCAATAAACGGTGAAAGTAGTGTAGTGCGGATTTGTAAAAAAGGGCCTTGTCACTAGGGGGTATAAACCTGTGGTCTTCAAGTGGTTAAGTCAAAAGATTAGGTTGATTGCTTTGATCAGCAATATAACCACAAAATATAAGTGGAATACCTGGAATTAAGTAGAATTAAAGAAATTTTACACAGTAGCCACAGAAAATTTCAGTTTTCCATGAAGTGATTAAGTCATCCATAGTGATAATAAATGCTTCGTTGATAATAAATTGCTACATTATCTGTCTAGAAGAACAGATGTGGCGGCTTCCATCCAAGCTGCTAAACAAACAATCTGTTACTGTAACTTGTACCAATCAGGGTGCATGTTTTCCATTACATCCTGTAGGTAATGATGAAAATGTTGGTACTAAGTAGGACATGGCAAAACAATGTCTGTGTTGTCAATTTAATCCAGCAAATCTGCAGAAGAATGCCTGCTTTTAGTCAATGGCAAATTTCATATCTATACATTCTCATTTTGCTTCACTTTGCAATTTTTAAACAATATCTAAAGGGGTTCTCCGAAGAATTCACCTAAGTGTTAGTTAGTACTAACCTACAGATGGAAGCATTTCTACACTTACTTTTTTAGTACTTATCATCCTTTACTCTGCGATGCTGGCATCTCCGCTTCACCTGCTGCTGTAAAGCCTTTCGCTCAGGTCTCAACCATATTTTCATATTCAACTGCATAGTAGTAGATGAAGCTGAGCAGGAAATAAAACTGCTTCATCCTATTATTTAGGTAAAATGGCCAGAGAATCCCTTTAAAGAAAACATGTCCTCATAAAAATGTAATTCAGTATAACTTGCATTTCATTCATTTACACTGCTGCTCATTTTGGGCTTAGGAGTTAAGGAGGCTGTCCTACCAGTGATTGGCAGCTATTACAGCGTCATCAAGGGAAGGCTGTCAATCACTGATAGAACCGCCTCCTGGACTTCAAAGCCTAGAATGAGCAGGAATTTAAATGTGTAAATTACAAGTTTTACTGAATCTTTCCCAAAAAAAAACTATATGCAGGATCAATCTGATCAGCTTCTCCTCCTCTATAACATGCAGCTTGCAGCTGAAACACCATGTTCAATATGGCAGATTCCCTTTAAGAAAATATTTAAAAAAGATACAATCTGATAAAAATCGATTTGTGTCTTCAAGCAGAGATCTACACCTGTGTGAGGGTGTCCCTCAATCTGAGAAGGCTCTGTCACTTGATTGACAGGGCAAAGCATCTTGACCGGCCCTGACAAGCTTGTGCCATTGCTCTAGGTAGGAGTGCAAGCACAAAGGCTCTGTTTCCTCTACTGGACCAGTGTCTGTACATGCTCTGTTGCACTTCTGGGTAGTGGCGCATAAACAGTCACAGAACCTCTGCACTTGCGTTGCTACTCAGAGCATAGGCTGCATCAAATTGTCAGGACCAGCCAAAATGTTCTTCCCTGTCAATCAAGCTGTAGGGGGAGCATCCTCATCTTTGGGTATACTCCCGTGCAGGTGTAGAACTCTGCTTGATTAGACAAATTGATGAATTGATTCACTTATCTCTAAATCCAAAGTAATCAAGAAGCTTGTATCTACAGTATGTGGCTCCTGTCTGCTCTCATTACTTTTCAGACACTTTGCAAACTTTATGCAATTGAAGACATTATTGTCAAGTGCCATGTTCGTGGTTATTAGACATGCATGGAAAGGAATCTATCACTTGTACAGTGGTACCATCATCTGCATGCAAACCAAAAGTAATCTTATGACTAGACATGAGCAATAGAGATTCGCCGAACATGCAAACATATGGCGATGTCCACCGGCACCATATTATTTTGCATTATGCCGAACTTTGACCCATGACACATCCATCAGGTGGGACAAGACAGCCAATTGAGTTGTTTCAGCACATGCACACCCCCACCCTATAAAAGAACCCGATCAGGCAGCCATTTTACATTCTGTGTTTTGCCAGTGTAGGGAGATGTTGCTTTATGGAGCAGGGACAGGCTGTTAGGGACACCAAATGGTAGCTAATAGGGCCAAAAAAGTCCTTTTAAGGACTGGTATAAGTGTGCTATGGATAGGTGTGATATACCTATAATATACTTTGAAACATAGAAAGTTTATAGTGCATTTGTATTTTGCAGCAGCTTTGTGCGGTTCTGCTGCGATACCACACCTATATAGAGGGACAAGCAATATTGGAACAACTATTTGCAACAGGTGTGATATACCTGTTGCCCCCCAAAAAAACTGATTGAGGGGTGTGATATACCTGTTGCCCCTATTAAACAGGGTGGTCTGATATAACTGTTGTGGCAAACAAAATTATTGATGGATGTGATATACCTGCTTCCACAAAATACTGATTAAGGGGTTTGATATACCTGCTTCGACTAAATATTTATTGAGGGGTGCAATATACCTGCTTCCACAAAATATTGATTAAGGGGTTCCATATATCTGTTTCCACCAAATATTGATTGAGGCCTGCTATATACCCGCTTGCACAGTATACTGATTAAGGGGTTCGATATACCTGCTTCCATAAAATACTGATTGAAGACTACGATATACCTGCTTCTACAAAATACTCTTTAAGGGGTTCGATATACCAGTGTCCACCAAATATTGAATAAGGCCTGCAATATGCCTGCTTCCATAAAATACTGTACATACATTAAACAAGGACCATTTTTTGTTCTGGGTGGATTCTGGGTCCTAGATTCTCAGAGCATCCACATCGGCCATTAACCCGATGTAGTTGGACACCTGATGGTCTAGTCGTTCCCTGAGGCTGGATACAGAGGGCGGCTGTCGATACAGTAGGTTGGCTGCAAGAATGATCTCATATCCGAAGTGACCAACACATCTTCAAACCACCCTCTTCTTGCAGGCGTGGTAGAATTGGTACCCGTATTTGTTTCGCTGTGGGTGGAAATTTCTCTGCTAGCGCCCGCAACAGCAGAATTCAGCATCTCTTGCAGCAAGGCCTGGAAATGTTGCATTCTGCCAGCCCTCTGTGATGCTGGTAACATGTCTGCAATTTTGTGTTTGTACCGGGGTCTAAGCACGTTGCCACCCAGTACTGGTCCTTTCCTTTTATGCTTTTTATACGGGGGTCCTTCTTCAAACACTGGAGCATGAAGGCCCCCGTTTGAACTAAATTGGAAGCGGTGGATCGCCCTGGCTCCTCCTCATCGCCCAGGAGAATGTCGTCCTTGGTCTCCTTCCCTCAGCCACTGACAACACCAGGAATCCCCGAAAAGTTTAAAGTCCCCTTAAAGCCTGCTCTTCTTGCTCCTCCTCCTCCACCCCCCCAGACACCTTCCTCCTCTAACTCCTCTTCAGACTCCTGCTGACTTGTCTCAGATGGAGTAGCCCCCCCTGGAAATTCATTCTGCATTGTGACTTCCTCATCTTCCAGCTCCTCCTCGACGGCTTGATTAATGATATGACGCAATGCACGCTCCAGAAAGAAGGCGTAAGGTGCAATGTCACTGAGGGCACCCTGGCTGCGATAAAACAGTTTGATGATTAGTCTGCCACTGGTGTGGTGAAAAGAAACCAAGCTCCCCAGAACCTGTCCTGCTGCAGAGTTCGTACAGGTAGTCGTTGGCACATTGCTGCTGGAGCAGCCTATTAAGCATATACAAGGTAGAGTTCCAGCGCTTCGCGCTGAATGGGCAAGTGGTGTCACTGCTGAACTTCAGCAAGGCGATCCATGGCCATGTAAGATCTTCAAAAAAGGCCAGAGATTTTCCTGGCCTGCCGCAAGACGTCCTGGACCCTGGGGTGTTTGGCAACGAATCACTGAATGACTAAGTTCAGAACGTGTGCCATGCACAGTATGTGTGTCATTTTGCCCTGTTTCAGCGAGATCAGCAGATTACCAAATGTAAAATTGGGGTTAGCCACTGATCAGCCTGTGACCGCAGAGCTGAAAGCAGTGCAGGAACGGTGTGGCTCTTGGCTTCCAGGCACAACAGCCACAGCACAACATGGCAATGTCTCACCTTGGACATTGAACAGGTTCTAGAGTGCGCGGGGGGGGGAAGAGGCGGAAGCAGTGGAAAAGGAGGAGTCAGCTAAGGAGGAGACAGAGTATGGAGTATAAGGAGGAGAAGAAGAGGCAGGCTTGCATGCGATCCTTGGCGGTAACACTAAATCCACACGGGAGCCACGGGTTACATGCTTGACAGCTGTCAGAAGGTTCACCCAGTAGGCAGTAAAAGTTATGTACCTTTCCTGCCCGTGTTTGCTAGACCATGTGTCTGTGGTCAGATGTATCTTGGCATCGACACTGTGTGCCAGAGATATATTAACTTGCTGCTGAACATAGCCATATAGCTCTAGGATGCCCTTTTGGGAGAAATATTTCCTTCCAGTGACCTTCGATTGCGGTTTGCCAATGGCCAGAAATTTTCTAAAGGCCTCCGAGTCCACCAGTTTATATGGCAGTAGTTGGCGGGCTAGCAGTTTCGACAAGCCAGCGGTCGGGTAAGAGGGTTATCGGGCGTCATCAACTTATTACGCTCGAACATTTGGGCCACAGAAGCCTGCCTTCTGTCAGATGAACGCGACAACGGCATGGTGAAAGCTGGAGTGGAGGACGCATGGGAGGAGAGAGGAGAAGGAGAAGAAGCAGGATGTGGAACGCTGGGAGTGTGGCTTTGTGGGTTCTGACGGCGTTGCTCCCAAAGGATTCGGTGATGGAAGGCCAGGTGCCTTCTTAAGGTGGTCGTCCCTAGGTGAGCTTTGGGCTTACCGTGACTTATGCGTTGATAGCACAGGCTGCAGATGTTAACACTATTTTCAGCAGCTGACAAGTTAAAAAAGAACCTACACTGCAGAGCCATGTGCAAAAAATTCCAAAGGTGGTAGAATTGGAGGAAAAATAAATATTTTGCCAGTTTTACGTTTTTTTATTTACAACGTTCATTATGCTGTAAAACTGACAAGTGATCTTCATTCTCCAGGCCAGTATGAATCCAGCGATACCACATAGACATAGTTTTCCTTAAGTTTTGATGCTAAAAAACACCAAAAACTTGAAAAAAATTCGCTGTCATTTTCTGACCCCTTAACTTTTTTGAAGTTATGTGTGTGGAGCTGTATGAGGCCTCATTTTTTGTGGGGCGATCTGTAGTTTTCATCAATGCCCCTCTGGGGAGTGTACAACATTTTGATCACTATTTTATTCCATTTTTCTTGGAGGAGAAGCGACTAGTGTTCAGCGAACCCGAACTATAAAATTCGGGTTCGTACCGGACTTTAGGGTTTTTTGTAACCGGATCCGTTCGAGTTCGATGTTTGGCTGTTTAATAAAGCTAGTTGAAAGGCTGCAGGGCAGCCAATCAACAAGCGTTTAAGATCTGTGCCCTTAGAATCCATCACAGCCATGCCTACTAATGACATGGATGTGATTGGCCAATGCAGCATGTGACCCAGCCTCTATATAAGCTGGAGTCACGTAGCGCTGCACTTCACGTCAGCTCTAACTAGTGTAGGGATAGGATGCTGCTGCTGTGAGAGATTAGGAAAGAATCTTATATCAGAGCTTGGTGTTAAGTCTTCGATCTACAGAGATTTTTTTGTGGGTGCAATGCAACATTTTTGTACCCTGCCTTGAGCCCAGTGACAGAGAAAAATAAGTTTTAATCCGTCTGTTAGTTAGGTGGGCGTCGGCGGTCATTTTGTGCAAGTGCAGTGCATTTACACTTGCATATGTGCCAGGGACAATATTTTAATCATGTTCTTGTAGTTCAGTGGGCGACATATACCCCTTTTTTAAGTGCACCTGCACTGCATATGTGCCAGGGGAAGGGAAAATAATATAGGTAATCCGTCTGTAAGTTCAGAGACCCAGGGGGTGACATATTTTTTTTTTTTTCTGTAAAGTACTCCTGTGCTGCATATGTGACAGCGTAATAAATTCAGTTTGTGGTCGGATCGGCTATCAGAAAGCTGTACCTAACCTATCTAACCCTATCTACAACAAGTAGTAGAATTGTGCCATAACTGCTGCTGTAGGGCAGCCTAAAGGGTGCCACCCTAATATGAAATGACTGTAAGATGGTGTGGGTGGGTGAAATCAGCTGAATCGGCGTCAGCCTGGGCCCACAGGTGCCTATAAATAGCCTAGCAACCAGCCAGCCTAGGCCCACAGGTGCATATAAATAGCCTTGTAGTCAGCCTCCCCTCCAACAAACACAGCAATACTTGCTTAATACTTGTGGTCAGATCGGCTATCAGACAGCTGTACCTAACCTATCTAACCCTTTCTACAACAAGCAGTAGAATTGTGCCATAACTGCTGCGGTAGGGCAGCCTAAAGGGGCCAAAAAGAGCAGACCTTAGGTTAGAGCAAGATATAGACATACCTTTACTACACCCACATTGAACGTAAAAGACATTTCCCGATGAAGGTGCGAAATACAAGATTACACTCACCGGTAATCACTTTTCCATGAGCCAATGACAGCACCCTTGAGAGCCCGCCTACATTTTTTTTTTTTTAATATATTCTCTTTTATTTTATTTATATATTATTATTTTTTTTAATTATATATTTTTTTTTTGTTGGGGGAGGTTAATGGCGGGTGCTGTCATGGGCTCATGGAAAAGTGATTACCAGTGAGTGTAATCTTGTATTTCCCTTATGCCCATGACAGCACCCTTGAGAGAAGACTAGAATAGAAGTTAATTAGGGAGGGATAACTGCTTGCAAAACCTTTCTTCCAAAGGCTAACTGATTTTTGCTGTCTAAATCTAGCCTATAGTGGCGAAAAAAGGTGCCAGGGGACCTCCATGTAGCGACCCTACAGATCTGTTCCAACGAGGCCTCTGCTCTTTCTGTCCATCTTTTCTGGTAGAGACAGCTCTGGTTGAATGCACCCCAAACCCCAGAGGACATGTTTTGTCAACTGATTTTTAAGCTAAAGCAATAGCCAAGACGATCCATCTAGAAAGGGTTCTAGAAGAAACCTTCTCACCCTTATTCTTTCCTGCGAACTGAACAAACGGCCTGGATGATCTCCTCCAGGACTCCGTGGCCTCCAGGTACCTCAAGATGTATCTCCTAACATCTAGGTAATGCAGACTTTCTTTCTCATTTGTCGGATTCTGACATAGAGAAGGAAAATGTCCTGTGATTTATGGAAAAAACAGACAACTTGACTGATGGACCCGACTGACCCGGTTAACGGCTTTGAAAAATCTCCTAACCCAGGTATGATTTGCCAGAGGGGAGTCAAAATATGCGCTGTGGGCTGAAACCTGCACCTTGAGAGTACTAAGCCTAAGTTTCTTACTGAGGCCATTTTGAAGGAAGTTCAGAATTAATGGCATAGGAGGAGAGCCTAGGGGGTCAATAGGACTATTCGCAAATTCTAAAAATCTTCTCCAAATCCTAGCATAAATAGAAGAGGTGACATCCTTCCTACAAGAAAGAAGTGTATTAATTACTTCCTTAGATAACCCCTTTCTTTCTAGTATGGACCTCTCAGAAGCCAGGCCGTGAGATGCAGATTGTTCACTTGCGGGTGGTGGATGGGCCCTTGATGTAGAAGATCCGTTTTGATCGGGAGGATTCATGGTTCTGCTATTGATAATTTGCGGAGCCAGGTGAACCATGCCCTCCTTGGCCAGAATGGGGCAATTAGTATCAGTCTGGTTCTGTGAAGCCTCAAATTCTGAAGGATTCTTGGTATTAATCTTATTGGAGGAAATGCGTACAGTAACCTGTTTGGCCATGGATGAGCAAAGGCATCCACTGCTGTGGGGGAATCTTCTGTATTTAAGGGGAAAAAAAGTGTCGACATTTCCGATTTTCTTTGTTTGCGAACAAATCTACTGCTGGATTGCCCCAGAGGCGTGTTATTTGGCGAAATACAACATGGTTCAGACACCATTCTCCCTGGTCCAGGCGATTCCTGCTGAGGAAGTCTGCTTTTAGGTTTTCTGATCCTTTCAAGTGAACTGCTTTTATGTATGGAATGGAGGGAATTATTAAATTGAAAATCTCTTCTGCCAGGGACATTAAATCTAGAGATCTTGTACCTCCTTGCCTGTTCAGGTAAGAGACTAATGTGGTGTTGTCTGAGAATATTTTTACGATTTTTCCCTTTATTCTTGGTTAAGAACATCTTTAAGGCAAGAAGAACCGCCCTTAGTTCTCTCATGTTTTGAGATGTTGTTTTTCTAGAGCAGACCATTCGTCTTGTGCTACCGCCTCTTGGCAAAAGGCTCCCAAACCATCTGGACTTGCGTCTGTAGTAATGGAGACCTGTTCTTGCATGTCCCAGAGAAGTCCCTGCAACAGCCGAAGGACCTGGGGTGACGTCACAGTCATGTGATCAGTGCAGGGGGCGTGGCTCAGCACTGGATTTGATCCCGTGCTGAGCCACGCCCCTGCACTGATCACATGATGGTGACGTCACCCCAGGTCCTTCGGCTGTTCAACAGTTCGGGTTCGTGGAACCCGCCCCTTATGGATTCCATATGCCGCGATAGTCCGCGGTAGTGGAATCCATAACGGGATGCGGCGATTACCACAACCCGAACGCCGAACTTTTTTATAAAGTTCGCTCTTCTCTATCCAGGAGTTGTTCCCTAGGAGTCTAATTCTGTATGTGAGATTCTAGTTCCTTAAGCCATATTCTTAAGGGACCTGGCGGTGGAGGTAGCCGCTATATTCGGTTTAAAAGCTTGGGCAGAAGCTTCCCATGCATTCTTCAGGTAAACGTCCGCCCTGCTATCCATTGGGTCTTTTAGGGCCCCTAGATCTTCAAAGGGCAAGACAGAATGCTTGGACATCTTAGCAACAGGTGCGTCTAGTTTAGGAGGTCTATCCCAAGAGGAACATTCTCCTTCATCAAAGGGATATTTCCTTTTAATTCTTCTTGGGACAAAAAAAAATTTGTCATGCCTTTTTCATTCTTTCTGTATTAAACTTTTAATGTTTTTCGTTAACAGGAAACACTATTAGATTTTCTATGTGCTAGATCGCCAAACATAATTTGTTGCATGGACTTTTGCTCCTTTGTTTCATCAAGCTTCATAGTAGCCCTGATAGCTTTTAGTAAAGCGTCCGTATCTTCATGCGAGTAAAGCGGTTTTCCTGCCGGCTCCTCCTCAGATGAAGAATCGGAACTGTCACGGATTTCACCTATTTCGGCCACGCCCTCTGAGGAAGCTGAAACTGAAGGATGACTAGAGTGTGTTTGTCTACTCTTAGGTGATGCTAGGAGGAATTTTTTAAAATCTCTCATTGAATCAGCAACACAAGGGTCCTGTGCTGGCTGGCTGGCACCCCCCCCCCCCCCAACCAGCGCACTTCTGGGGTTTAAATACCCCGCGGTCAGGTTCTTACTCCTGGTCTGCCTGCGGCCTGGACGCATTTTCTGAACGCCATGCGTTCCAAATACCGGAAGCGACCCAGCGCGTCACTTCCTGTGCGCGCCGAGCCAAGAGATATGCTCCGACTCCGCCCCCTGCTTCTGTGATGCCGGGAAGGGAAGCATGCGAGCGCAACAGGTCCCAGAGTTCCCGAACACCGCCGGGAGTCTCAGGAGTGATGGCGGTACCTCCCGGTAGCGCCGGAACTGCCGCAGCCTCCGGAGAGTGGTCAAAGCCAGGACCGGAGGGGTGAAAATATCCAGACTTAAGGCGGCTCCTCGTGGAGACTTACGCCGTACCAGATAACCCCATTATGGCTATATTACTGGCGGGGCCGTGCAGCCAAGTTGCTTTCCATTATGAAAGAACCCGTCCTCCAGGACAGGAAACAGGAAGTGGTGGATTGATGTCGGGTCCTTCCTTAAGAAGCTTTCCATTGAAGTTCCTGTTTCCTGATGGAGGCGGGCTCTCTCAAGGGTGCTCTCATGGGCATAAGGGAAATATATCGTACATATCACAGTGACTACCATCTACCTTACCTCTTTGTCATGTGCAACGGCACATCATTCTTGGAGGTGGCTAATGCTGATGCGATTGAAGGAGTGGCCGGTAATCAGAAACTATTTACTCCTATGTATACTAACAACGTGTGAACATATTACGAGAAGGTCTGAATCCTGAGAGCTGCAGACTGAAACAAACAATGGTGAATCTGTTGGAAGGCCTAAATGAATTCCAAGCATTCGCCGAGGGCCCTGATCGGGCACCAACTGATCCTGGTTGCAAACTACTACACCTCTACTTATTCCCCAGGCCACACCTTTTATATATATATAAAGGGCCAAAAAGTTAGAACATGGCATTTGCCGTCTTTCTCTATTAGTAGATTAACTGGAATGTATAAACTCACCAGGCCTGGGGAACCATTAACACGAATACATGGCTATTTCAATTAACGAGCTAATGTTGCCTGTAATGAGGACAGAGAACGTACACACCATACCTGCAGTTGTGACAGGAAATAAGCTTTATGTCGTGATAACTTAGTATGCTGCGCCTGTAGTCATGATAGGACTTGTCGTGTCTGTAGACGTGAGACATTATGAATTGCACCTTATTACTGTACCTCCTACTGGAAGACGGACTGATACCCAGGACTTAGGCCCGACACCAACACCCTCAGCCTGAGTGGCGGAAAAAGACATGGAACCTACTTGTGGTGGGGCCACGTGGCTGACCTCAAATGGTGAAGTCATATATGAACCACTTAATCGGAGAAGCCATGCGTGAGAGACACTAATGGCGGTGCCATGCGTGAGCGACTCTAATGGCGAAGTCATATGTCAAACACTTAATCGGAGAAGCCATGTGTGAGAGACACTAATGGCGAAGTCATATGTCAAACACTTAATCAGAGAAACCATGCGTGAGAGACTCTAATGGCGGAGTCATGTATGTAAAACAAACAGAGAAGCTATGCGTGAGAGACTCTAATGGCGGAGTCATATGTCAAACACTTAATCGGGGAAGCCATGTGTGAGAGACTCTAATGGCGGAGTCATGTGTGTAAAACATAAACAGAGAAGCCATGCATGAGACTCTAATGGCGGTGCAATGCATGAGAGACACTAATGGCGAAGTCATATGTCAGACACTTAATCAGAGAAGCCGTGCGTGAGAGACTCTGATGGCGGAGTCATATGTGTAACACTAAATCGGAGAAGCCATGCGTGGGAGACTAATGGCGGAGTCAAATGTGAAGCACTTAATCGGAGAAGCCATGCGTGAAACTCTAATGGCAGTGTCCTGCATGAGAGACTCTAATGGTGAAGTCATATGTGTAACACCTAATTGGAGAAGCCATGCGTGAGAGACTTTAATGGTGGAGTCATATGTGTAACACTAAATCTGAGAAGCCATGCGTGAGAGACTCTAATGGCGGAGTCATGTGAAAAAAACATAAACGGAGAAGCCATGCGTGGGAGACTAATGGCGGAGCCATACATGCAAGAATCTAATGGCAGATTTATTTTTTTCTTTAATAAAGCACTTATGCAGCACCAGTATGACTTGGGAACTCGCGTAACCATGAATCCTTCTGACAGGGAACCTAAGACACTAAACAGCCTACAACCATATGGTACCCCTAACGAACAACATCAAGAACGGTCAAAGGGCCCCCTGGAGCCATAAGGCCGAATCGATCATCGGGCCTGTCGAAGCCATAAGACCCCTCGAAGCCATGAGACTGAACTGAATGACTTTACAGTGACGATAAGTAATTAAATGTGAGTCAGACTCGATAGGATATGCATAGTCATTAGTGAAGCGAACCTCGTGCATAAATAAACATTAACCAACCGCGAACCGTGAATTTGAACAGATGGGAGAAAACGAAGAGCCAGAGGCCTTGCAGTTCGCTAAGAGAAGACCCTTATCTTGACAAATGAAGGATTTGTGAAAATATAGTAGGAAACGTACTCCTATTGGCCCACTGACCGCTGAAAAGCTATTTGGTTAACTGGGGCAAGAGACCAATCTGAGTGAATATGAACCAGAAGTAAAGCGGACCAGTCTAAGTAAATGCAAACCAGGACTGAAACCCCAAATTTTTTACTGAAGTGAACAGAAAAAGTAGGCCTTCAGAATGTAACAAACCAACGAGGAAATACACGCAAGCCTGAAAAGAACGCAGCTATGTTTATCGGGAGAGCAGTGTCAGAGCGGTGTGCTGACTGCCCTAGTGAAAATACTGGCTAACCAGAGTATAAACACATGGTGTTAGAACAGGTGGGTGACTGCAGCTCTGGATGCGAGTAGTGCCCAACACATGGTATGGGCGCAGCTCTGAGTGTGAGCATGAAGAGCATGATATAAAGCAGCCGTATGAATGCAATCTAAAGTGAGCAGAGTATTAATGTGATACAACAACAGATGCATGAGCACAGTGAATGGAGTATAGGACAAAATGTAAATGCAGACACACAGACCATTCTACCATTAGCTCCCAACCCCCTTCGCCACAGAGCGGACCATGTAACCAAGTCCGATCCCACCGTGAATGCCAGCACTCGCCTGGCACCTTCTGCCATTGCCCAGGTGCGAATGAACCTCCACATAATGCTGCAGGAGTTTTTTTTTTTTACTTTTTTTTTTTTTTTAAATGATGGCCACCACAATACCACCTCGTGTTCCTCTAAGAAAACATAAATGTAGTTGAACATAAACCCTGATGCAACGCCAATCAACACAATAGTGCACCTATAAACGTAGCACAGAACCGCTGACACATGCGTGCCCAAAACATACAATTTATAGATTAAACACACTTACCAGAGCATCAGAACTCAAATACAGGCGCCTTGATCAATCTGCTAGTGCCCCCATATATGGACCACTGATACACATTCACCAACACCTTGCATGTCTGGCGCTAACTGCGGACGTGCGCCCCACATGTAAAACAGGTGACAGAAAAACATGCACTTTTTATTTTTTTATTAATGACCATTGATACATGACCCTTCCAGAGAGATAAACTAAATAATACCATCACTTAAACACAGCGTGCGTAGCTTGGAGACACACGTCCCGTATCAAACAGATATCAGAAAACATGCGACCATACCTACTCTAGGCACATGAAACACCAATACCTATATGCAATAGCCCCCAACAAGCCCCTAAACAGCAGGACAAAAATACTAACAACAGTCACTTGACCATTAGTGCCCAACTTTGCTTCGTCCCAGAGTATTACGAATCGCATACCGCAGTGTGGGTCTCGTGCCAACAAGTGCAATTCTACAGTGAATGCCAGCTCTCACCTGGCACTTTCTGCCGCTGCCCAGGCGTCAATGAGCCTGCACACGATGCAGCTGCGTATTTCATTGACCATTGATACACAACACTTAAACACAGCGTGCATAGCTTGAGCCAACTGCAGACACGCACCCCAAATGTAAACCAGGTATCAGAGACATACAACCATACCTACTCTAAGCGCATGCTACCCCGATAACTGTATGCAATGGCCCCCACAGGCCTCTGAATAGCCAGACAAACAATACTAACACCATCGCTCGACCATTAGCGCCCAAACTCTGCTTCATCCCAGAGTGCTACATGTCGCAGACCACAGCGTGGGACCCGTGCAAACCACTCCGATCCTACCATGAATACCAGCGCCTTCCTGAGAGATTCTGCCGTCGCCCAGCCGTAAGGAGCCTCTACACCATGCTGCTGTATCCTAGAGCTGACCCAGAGGTAGTGAAATCAGCTGAATCGGTGTTAGCCTGGGCCCACAGGTGCATATAAATAGCCTTGTAGTCAGCCTCCCCTCCCACAAACGCAGCAATACTTGCTTAATACAAATCTATCTGTTAAAATCTGGAGGGACAAATTAATTTTTGTTTTGCTAAAAAAAAAAGTACGGTTGTGGCCTGCACTGGATTTCTGATAGTGTAAATAATCAGTAAATACAACTGTGACATTGTGGGTGAAAAAAAAATCACTTTTTTTTTGCCATAAAGTACATTTGCGGCCTGCACTCCATTTATGAGAGTGAAATATAATCAGTAAATCCAGCTCTTAGATTGTGGGTGGACATTTCCACGGTTATCAGGCCAGTCATTCACAAGTGGCTTGTAGGGTGTATTTCTGCTGCACTGCTTGTGCTGTAGTTATATGCTGTAAAATCTCCATTATGTCTCCATGATAAATCGGCAGCGTAGGGGCCCTTTGTGGCTTCTACACACTTTTAAAAAAATTAATGGCGGATGATCGGGACGCTCCATGAACCCTTTTTCTTTCAAACTACCCCTGCACTGCATAACTGACTGGGAAATATATTCTGTAAATTCAGCGGCGTTTAGATTGTTGGGTGATCTGTATTCCCTTTTTCTTTCAAACTACCCTGCACTGTATACCTGACTGGGAAATATATTATGTAAATTCAGCGACGTTTATATTGCTGGCTGGGTGATCTGTACCCCTTTTTTCTTTCAAACTACACCTGCACTGCATACCTGACCTGGAAATATATTCTGTAAATTCGGTGGAGTTTAGATTGATCGCTGGGTGATCTGTACCCCTTTTTTCTTTCAAACTATCCCTGCACTGCATACCTGAAAGGGAAATATTTTCTGTAAATTCTGAGGCGTTTAGATTGTTGGGTGATCTGTACCATTTTTTCTTTAAAACTACCCCTGCACTGCATAACTGACTGGGAAATATATTCTGTGAATTCGGCGGCGTTAAGATTCTTGGGTGATCTGTACCCCTTTTTTTATTTCAAACTACCCCTGCATTGCATACCTGAAAGTGAAATATATTCTGTAAATGCGGTGGTGTTTAGATTGCTGGCTGGGTGATCTGTATCCCTTTTTTCTTTCAAACTACCCCTGCACTGCATACCTGACTGGGAAATATATTCTGTAAATTCGGCGGCGTTTAGATTGTTAGGTGATCTGTACCCCTTTTTTCTTTCAAACTACCGCTGCACTGCATACCTGACTGGGAAATAAATTCTGTACATTCGGTGGAGTTTAGATTGCTGGCTGGGTGATCTGTACCTCTTTTGTCTTTCAAACTACTCCTGCACTGCATGCCTGACTGGGAAATAAATTTTGTAAATCCGTCTGTTAATTTGGTAGGTGAACGCAAAGAATGAGGAGAGCGTCAAATAAGGGATGTGGCCCTAGTCATGGTGCTGCTGGTGGTGGTTGAGCTCCTGTTGCAGGGAGAGGACGTGGTCAATCTGTGCCAGCTACACTCCCAAATGAAACACCTTCCTCAGGTGCGCATAGACGACATAACGTTCAGCGTTATTTTGTAGGCCCGAATGCCGCTTTACGAACGGTGAGGCCAGAACAAGTATAGATGATAGTAGATTGGGTGGCTGACAGTGCCTCCAGTTCCATTGTCTCCCACTCGGTCCCCTGCTAAAAGCTCAGAATTGGCACCTGTAGCCCATGAGCATCTGTCTTTCACCTCACCCCCTTGCAAATCAACCAAGCAGTCTGAGCCCCAAGTCAAGCAGCAGTCTCTTATGCTGGCAGGGTTTCCATGGGCCATCCACATAGCCCTGCCCCAGAAGTGGAAGAGATTGAGTGCACCGATGCCCAAACACTTATGTTTCAGGATGTGGACATGGGAGGACCACCGCATCACGTCTCGGATGATGACGGAACACAGTTGTCAACTGCTGGGCCTTTCTGCAGTGTACAAACCAACAAGGAGGGCAGGGATGTGGAGGATGATGAGGTCCTAGACCCCACATGGAATCAAGGTCATGGTAGTGACTTGTGTAGTTTTGAGGAAGAGGTGGTGGTCGCACAGAGCCACCAGCACAGCAAAAGAGGGAGCAGGATGCAAAAGCAGAGCGGCTGTCCCCTAGACAGTATGCCTGCTACTGCCCACCACACCCAGGGACCGGGCAGACCAAAGCCAGCTCCAAAGAGCTCCAATGTGCTGATGACAAGACACGAGTGGTTTGCACGCTATGCAATCAGAGCCTGAACTGAGGCATAAACGTTCTAAATCTGAGCACAACATAGATGACCAGGCAACTAAATGCAAAGCATGAGCTGCAGTGGAGTAAACACCTCAAAAACAGAAAAGGTCTCAGGCTCCTCCTGCTCCCTCTTCTGCTGCAGTCTCAGTGCCCCCCCCTTTGTGGAGTGATAGTGGCACCTGCCACCCTGCAAACAGAGGATTTGGCAGCAACGCCACCACGTCAGTCACCGTCACCAAGCATCTCCACAATGTCCCATGGAAGCGTTCAGCTGTATATCTCCCAAACACTGGAGAGAAAGAGGAAGTACCACTGTACCCACCCGCGATCCCTGGCGCTAAATGACAGCATTTTAAAATTCCTGGCCTTTGAAATGCTATTTTTACGTCTGGTGGAGACAGACACTTTTAAAAACCTTATGGTGGCTGTCCCACAGTACGTGGTTACCAGCCACCACTACTAGTCATGAGCGACCATGTTCGGCTGAGTACCTTTTCGTCTTGAGCATCTCTATGCTCGGCACATGGTGGTACTCGGCCAAGTACCGCATGTGCTTAAGCGAAATGCTCGAGTCTCCGCCTCCCACGTTTAGCGGGTTTTAAGCAAGTACTAAGTAAGTACTGCCCTCACTTTAATGCCAGTAGCCATGTTGGCTGCTGGTATTACAGTGATTGGCTTGCCGTAACGTGTCATCGGAGGTATTTAATACCAAAACCTCTTCAAAGACCCCACAATGCCTTTTAATGACTATTGGGTGTGTTTCACAGCAGCAAGATATTTTTATTTTGTACCTATTAGTGACATATTGTGTACATCTAGTGACCATAGTGTGTGGCCTTGTGTAAAAAATAAAGTACTACATCAGCAAACAGTTTCTGTAACGCAAATTCCAATAATCTGGATCTAATAGTGTCTATATTCTGTGGATTTATGTGACAAATACTGTCCTGCCTCACCAAACAGTTTCTATATTTCTAATTACATTAATCTGGGCATAATATACTGTCCATATTCTGAGGGTTTATGTCACAGATAGTGTCCGGCATCCTAAAACAATTTCTGTATTTAAAATTACATTAATCTGGGCATAATATAGTGTCTATTCTGTGGGTTTATATGACATATACCGTCCGGCATGTGAAAAAACTGTCTGTATTTCAAATTGCAACAATCTGGTTCTAATATAGTGTCCATGTTCTGTGGTTTTATGGGACATATACTGTCCATCATCTGAAAAGAGTGTCTGATGCTCAAATCTAAATAATCTGGACCTAATCTAGTGTACACAGTGTGTGCCTCTCTGTGTCAAATACTGTACCACAGGTGAAACCAGTGTATTTTGGGGAAATGTACATTATTTGTGCAACATTTAGTGTCCACAGCATGTGCCTCTCTGTGTCAAATACTGTACCGCAGGTGAAACCAGTGTATTTTCGGAAATGTACATTATTTCTTCAACATTTAGTGTCCACAGCGTGGGCCTCTCTGTGTCAAATTCTGTACTGCAGGTAAAACCAGTGTATTTTGTTGAAATGTACATTATTTCTTCAACATTTAGTGTCCACATTGTGTGCCTCTCTGTGTCAAATACTGTACTGCAGGCGAAACCAGTGTATTTTGGGGAAATGTACATTATTTGTGCAACATACTGTATCGTGTACTGTACTGTACTGACATATACTGTACTTTATCCAAAGACGGTGTATGCTACTCTGTGACATTATCAGGGCTACATCTCCTGTGCGCATCCCAAATACCTGTTTTCATTTATTGTCGCATACACTTACAAATACTACGCTACTGTACATGTGACATACTTTTAAGCATATATAACATTTAATATTAAGAATGCGGCCAGTAAGGGACGTGCAAGTGGCCGTCATGCTGATGGTGCACACAGAGGCCGTGGCCCTGGGCACAATGAAACTGAGTAAAAAAATGTAGATGAGGGCCAGCAGGTGTGCTAACCCTCTACAACAGTGATGTCGATGGCGAACCTTTTAGAGACTGAGTGCCGAAACTGCAACCCAAAACCCACTTATTTATCGCAACGTGTCCACATGGTCATTTACCCTAAATACTACAGTCCAATATAGTATATCTTCCATGTTTCTTATCATTTAGCTACAGCATGCTATTAGTTTACCTTCACTCTTGTGTGTTATGTTTTCATTGATATTAATGTATAAGTTTGGGATGCTTGTTGTGCATGGTACATATATACTATATGATTGACAAGTGTGTGAGCTTGCCGAGCTACAAAGCTGCCAACAAGTTATGGCCATTATCAGACACAACCAACATGGTCCCTTATATCCTGCCACAGCTCTGCTTGTCACCCAACAAATGAGTCTCAGCACGGATTGTTGCCGCTTCCCCACTGCCGTGCTAGCTACTGACGATGGTTGACTGCTGCTGAAAGATGAGAATTCTGAATTTGCAGTGCAGGAGGAGGCGGAGGAGGAGGGGGGGGGGGAGGTTGTAGCCACTAATGTAGGTGGAGGCAGAAATCCTGATAGAAGTAGGGCCCGCAATCCTTGGCATCGGTAGCACCTGTGCCATCCCAGGGTACGACTCGCTACCAGCCTCCACAAGGTTTACCCAGTGTGCCGCCACAGAAATGTATCGTCCCTGGACAAAATCACTTGTTCATATGTCCATCGTTAAGTGGACCTTCACAATAACTGCTTTGGTCAGAACACGGGTGATGTTACGTGACACAATTGCCATTGTAATGCGGGGACGGCACAGGAAGAAAAATAGTGGCGGCTGGGGACAGCCATGAGGCCGAGAAAAGCCTCAGTGTCCACAGGCCTAAATGGCAACATTTCCAGGGCCAGAAATTGTGAAAAGTGCGCATTTAATGCAATTGCGTGTGGGTGGCTGGGTATTTGCGCTTATGTTCAAAGTCCTGGGGTAAGGAAGGACATGCTTCCTTGGTATGCTGTGCTTGGACACAGAAGTGGGTGTGCTAGCTGATGGTGCTTGCAAAGGCCCAGCTGCCGGGCAGGTGTCATCCAGGGCTGCATCTAGGACAGAGGATTGGCCAGCCCTGCACGTAACATGGGGATCAAGAGAAGGCAGTGGTGTGACCCACAGATACTGATTGTGGACCCAGGGCTTTGGGCCACCTGTTAGGGTGCTTTGATGCCATTTGGTGGATCATGCCGGTAGTGGTGAGGTTGCTATTGTTCACAACCCCTAATCATCTTCCCCCATTATGTTCCTGGGTTTGAGTTTTTTTTGTTATGGTTTGAGTTAGAGTTAATGAATAGGATGTAAGATATGTTATGGTTATTTGTTTATTTATGAGTTCGTATTTTGGTATAGCACAGTAACAGTTAGCAAATTACAATTCTTTTATCGTCCCGACTTTCCTCAAAAAGCGCCAGACTTCGGAACACCTACCCTTTGGCAAGGGAGATTTCCACAAGGGGGAACAGTTGTGGGCATATTTGGTGTGGCCTGCCTTCTTTCTTTTGCCACCCCACAGCCTCTTCAAGCCTATTGTGGTGCTATGGACCCCTCCCCCTCTGTCCTGCTGTCCTCGCTTGGTTTGCCACCTTTCCAGGTTGGGTCAGTGATGTCATCGTCCCCCATCTCCACTTCCACTTCCTCACTCTGGTCCTCCTCCTGACTTGTGTTGACCTAACAAGACCCTCACTCAATGACAACTGTGTCTCATCCACATCATCTACCTCGTGAAAAACTAATTGCCATTCCGCACAGTCATCTTCTTCTGACCGTGGATGCTGAAGAGTGGGGATCAGTGCACAAGATCTCCTCACGTCCCTCTTCAGGGAGGATCAACTCACCTGCAGACCCTCACCTACAATCTTTTACAGGGCAATGAAAAAATATTGTTAAAATTGCAATAACATTTTTTAGTAGCCAGTGCTGACCGCCATTACCTAGCTAACTTTGCAATGTAACATTACTGCAATCAAAAAATATTGTTAAAATTTCTATAATATTTTATCGTGGCCAGTGTTTTTGATAATATCTCTACAATGTCCTTGTACTGGCAGCCGAGGGTGACGTAACTCGTTAGCACGGAGGAATCTCATTTGTTATCGGAATGAACCAGACAAATCGCTCCACCCACTCACAACGGCCATGCACCACTACCCACAGAATCGAGAAAGAGGTATCAATCTGTCAATCATTTCAGCGTCCGAGTCGGGTGAGGTTTCCCATGTGGAATCAAATTAATCCTCAGGCTCCACTCCTGGTGTTGCCCCTCTGTCAATTAGTTTAAGTTTCAGTTTTAAACCATACTCCCCTCGGAATCCAAAGACTTTGGTTTCAAGGAAAATTCTTGTCACATAATGGAAATATAAAGCCAACAGATCGTGTGTCGGATTGTTTTCAAACCAGGCCACAAATTTCACCTTAGATTAATGAAAACATTCTTGGCAAATGCTTTCACTTTTACCTGTGAAATTGATTTTTTTGGGGGGTTTTGTGCGTATTTTTGTTAGTCTGTAAAAGTGGTGTACAACTCGGACAACATGGTCCCAGCAGCGATCTGGGAGTCCAAGATGCATCCAGATATCGTCCCCATGCTGTTCCCGATCCATTTCGGTGGTGTTTCTGTCATTTTCTGACCTTTTCCAATGGACCAGGCAGCCTCCCCTATTCAGAGCAGGGGGTGCCTGGTTGTCTCCCATTGACTTCCATTATATTCGAGTTCTCGACCGAGCACACGAACATAGCAATGTGTTCGGCCCGAACATCCAAACACCTGCTCAACACTAGCCACTACTTTTCCAAGCGAGCCATCCCTTTCCTTGCGCAACCAAGTGGCGGACAAAATCAGGTATGCACTGCGCAACGCCATCTTTGGCAAGGTCCACATAACCACCGATACATGGACAAGTAAGCATGGCATTATATCTCCCTAACTGCACATTGAGTAAATGCAGTGGCGGCTTGGCCTGAGGGGGATAGCAGTTTGGCGCATGTCCTACCGGCACCCAGGATTGCAGGACATTCAGCGTAACACCTGCACCTTTAAACTTTAGTACAGCCAGGGGGTAACGACAGTAGGCTGTTTTTAAACTCATCTGTTTGGGGGAAAAACCCCACACCGCGCATTTGCTGTGGACGGGCATGGAACAACAGACCGATGAGTGGTTGGTGCACTGAACCTCAAACCCGGCCTGGTGGTGTGCAATAATGTGTGAAATCTCGTAGCAGCTCTGTGCCTAGCCGGTTTGATGCACATCCCTTGCCTGGCACATGTGCTGTATTTGGTGGTGCAGAAATTACTGAAAAACTACCCCGATATGTCAGAGCTGCTGCAGAAAGTGTTGGCCGTCTGTGCGCGCTTTCAGCGTTCTCACCCGGTTGCTGCTCGCCTGTCTATGCTGCAGCCTAACTTCGGCCTTCCCGCTCACCGCCTCACATGCGACGTGCCCACAAGGTGGAACTCCACCTTGCATATGCTGGAGAGACTGTGCGAGCAGTAGCAGGCGATAGTGGAGTTTCAGCTGCAACACGCACGGGTGAGTCGCTCTGCGGAACAGCACCATTTCACTACCAATGAGTGGGCCCCCATGTGAGACCTGTGTGCTATGTTGTGCTGTTTCGAGTACTCCACCAACATGGCCAGTGCAGATAAGGCCGTGATCAGCGTTACTATTGTTACTATCCCACTTCTATGTCTCCTTGAAAAAACGCTTCGGGCGATGATGGAAGAGGATGTGGCACAGGAGGAAGAGAAGGAGGAAGAGAAGGAGGAAGAGGGATTATTTCCACCGTTATCAGGCCAGTCATTAACAAGTGGCTCAGAGGTTGTGTTCCTGCACCAACATAGACCAGGTACACAACTGTCCAGCAAGGACACAGTTCTGGAGGATGAGGAGGATGAGGAGGAGGAGGAGAAACCGTGTTCATAGCAGGGTGGCACCCAAAGCCACTCAGGGTCCTCACTGCAGCCTGGCTGGGAGATACGGAGGACACAGACGATATACCTCCCACAAAGGACAGCTTGTCGTTGCGTCTGGGCAGCCTGGCACACATGAGTGACTACATATTGCAGTGTCTGCGCAATAACCGCCGATTCCCCACATTCTAACCAGTGCTAATTATTGGGTGACAACCCTCCTGAATCCACGTCACAAGGACAATGTGCCGTCCTTAACTTCCTCACTGGAGCATGATCGTAAGATGCCCAACTACAAGCGCACGCTGGTAGACGCGCTGCTGATGGCATTCCCACCTGACACCGTGGCCTCAGTGGAGGCACAAGGCAAAGGCAGAGGAGGAGGAAGAAGTCGCCAACGCAGCTGGGGCACCACCAGCACCTCAGAAGGCAGGGTTAGCATGGGCAAAATATGGAAAAGCTTTGTCAGCACGCCACAAGAACCAGCACCACCAGCTGATATGGAACGTCTTAGCAGGAGGCATCATTTCAGCAACATGGTGGAACAGTATGTGTGCACACGCCTACACGTACTGACTGATGGTTCTGCCCCATTAAACTTCTGGGTCTCCAAATTGGGCACATGGCCAGAGCTTGCACTTTACTCCTTGGAGGTGCTGACCTGCTCTGCAGCCAGTTTATTGTCTGAATCACTGACAAGTGCAGCCGCCTATGTAGACAAGCTCACATTCATTAAAAGGAACCAGACATGGATCCCACAGGACTTGTCTGTACCTTGTGCAGAACAGACATGTATACCGGCCTCACCCAGCCTTTGTTATTCTCCAGTGCACTTTTTCTGTGTTTTCTTATCCATATTTCCCTATGTTTTGGGGTCTACCCAAAAAAAAAGAAAAACTGTTGTTAGAGACTACCTCCTCCACCACCGATTCCACCAACACTGCCATGTCCACCACCTCCTCAACCTCCTACTCCATATGGACCGCCTCCTACTAGTTCAATATTATTATTTAAAATTTTTATGTCTTTTATATTATTTTAAGTCATTTCCCTATCCACATTTGTTTGCAGGGCAATTGTCCAGCTCTTATCCCCATTTTCTTCCTTTTGCAAGCCATTTTAGTGCCCCAAAGTTTGTGTCCCCTGTGACTTCGATGGGGTTTGGGTTCGGGGTCAAGTTCGGGTTCCGAACTTGAACTTTGCGGTGAAGTTCGGCCGAACCCGGTGAACCCGAACTTCCAGGTGTTCACTAAACTCTAGGAGGGACCAAAAAATGGCAAATCCGCCATGAACTATAAGAAGCAATTATTAGATTGCTATTGTCATAGACTCTAATGCACTAGCATTAGAGCCTATGATGATTTCACTAGTTTCCTATGGAACCTTATTAAAGGCAAGGGCTCCATAGGAAACTCTGTGCAGCAGCCTCACTATGCTCACTGTGACAGGGACTGCTGCACAGAAGTTTTGGCAACCCCAATTGCCGCACCTGGGGGGGGGGGTTGGTGCATCACCGTAAGAGCGCCCTTCGGTAAATAGTGCTGTGGTCAGGTTTGACCATGGCATCTGAGAGGTTAAATGTCCCTGATCAGCATTACCGCCACTTGCTGACATTAGCCGCTGGTGCCTGTTTGCTATGTTGTCTCCTCCGCGCCATCTTTAAAGACCCGATGTACGTCACATGTTGGGAAAGGGTTAATGTCAAAACAACATAGCTATAAATCTATTTAATAATGTGACAGTTTCCATAATGTTTGCTAGACATAATCATGGCAGGCCAGCAAATTATGTATATCAGAGAGGATTTCCAAGATTACTTATTGATGTGTTATCTTTAGTTTAGTTCATTAATGTGTAATTGATCACATTCCAAGTTAACAAGGCAGAGCTGCAGTACCAGATACTTCCACTGCCACTTGCTATATTGACTGCCACAAATCATACATTGTTTTAAACTGTTTTTATTTATTTATTGTATGCACTTATATAGCTTATATTCGGCAGTGCTTTACAGACATTAGCATCAAGCTGTCCCCATTGGGGCTCTCAATCTAAGTTCCCTATCAGTATGTCTTTTGGAATGTGTGAGGAAACTGGAGAATCTGGAGGAAACCCATGCAAACATGGGGAGAACATACAAACTCCATGTAGAAGTTGTCCCTGGTCAGATTCGAAGGTGCTGCAAGGCGCCAGTGCTAAACACATATTGTTATGCTGCAAATCCCTCTTTATTAGAGTTGAGTGAAACAGAACTGTATAGTTCGGCTTCATACAGAATTTTAGGATGTTCGGGACACGGACACGAACATTTTCATAAAAGTTTGGGTTCGAGTCCATTGTTCGGCGATTCTTCCCGCTTTTTGAAAGGCTGCGGCCAATCAGCAAGCGTTTTACATCTTTGCCCTAAGAAGCCATCACAGCCATGCCTACTAATGGCATGGCTGTGATTGGCTGAGTGCAGCATGTGACCCAGCCTATTTATAAGCTGGAATCACAAAGTGCCGCACGTCACTCTACTGCTGTTAGTATAGGAAAAGGTTGCTGCAAGTGCAATCCTACATTTTTGTAACCAGCCCTGAGCCCAGTGATACTGCAAAGTGTTTTTTTTAATCCATCTGTTACTGGGGTGGGGGTCAGTGGCCATTTTAGCCACTGCAGTGTCCTTGGAACTGCATGTGACCTGCATGTGTGCGAGCCTGCCAGGGACATCAGTCTAATCCTTTTTGGTAGCTCAGTGAAGGAATAAAATTATTTTTTCTGGCAGGTCAAGTCCCCGACATTACCTTTTGTATAATTTAGGGGTGACATAGTCCATTTCTGTAGTCTGGGGCAAAAATCTGTATTGTGGTGTTATAGAGCACTTGCGCATACAATGCAGCAAAACATATTTTTTTATTTCAGCAGTGAAATAGTGCATCAGTGTATTTTTTGGAAAAAAGAGTGGTATTCCTGGTCCACAAAGCAGTTGTACATACAGCGTACAAATACCTATTTTACATTACTGCAGTGAAATAGTACATCAGTGTATTTCTTGGGAAAAAAACTGTATTCCTGGTCCACAAAGCAGTTGTGCATACAGTGTATAAATACCTATTTTAAATCTCAGCACTGAAATAGTGCATTAGTGTGTTTTAGGGGAAAAAGTAGTGTTCTTGGTTCACAAAGCAGTTGTGCATGCAGCATCCAAATACCTATGTTTAATTTACAGCCCTTAAATAGTGAATTTGGGAATTTTTGGGGAAAAAGCCGTGTTCTTGGTCCACAAAGCAGTTGTGCATACAGCTTACAAATACATATTTTACATTTCTACAGTGAAATAGTGCATCAGTGTATTTTTGGGGAAAAAAGCAGTGTTCCAGGTCCACAAACCAGTTGTGCAAACAGAGTACAAATACCTATTGTAAATCTCAGCACTGAAATAGTGCATTCCCTTACGTCCTACCAGCAGCACAGATGGGGTTAACCATCCCCCGTTGACTGGCAGGACCGGCGGAATGTTTAATGAGCCCAAGACTAATAACTCAATTTAACAATTAAGTATCTCCTCAAAAGGAGGAAGTCAACCCCCAGCCCACTCCCGGACAGGTGGACTAGTCGGTTTGTTCCCCCCTTTCTTATGGAAAGTGCAGGGAGCCTTCTTTTCGTTTGGGTAACGTCGTTGCCCTTTCCTAGGTATCTTGTCAGTTTGGCTGGCAGCTTATCTGCTGCCAGCCCCGCCCAGTTGCGCCTGGCTGGGGTATTTTGGTGGCCTCCTTGGTCCAGGATTCTTGGTCCCTGTGCACCGCCATCTTCCGGAAGTGACCGGGGATTCTACTTTTGCATCACTTCCGGGTAATCCGGCTGCAATTTTTTCATGGGCACGATTTTTGTCATAGATGCGATTTTTTTATCTCGGATGCGTTTTTTTCCGCGTTTTCATGTGGAAATTTTAAGTATTTTTTTCTTATGCTTCTTCCTGTGGAGGATTTACTGGGGGAAGGGTGGATTGGCTTTCCCTCCCCTTCCCCTATTTTAGGAAGCTGTGTGCTCCAGTTCGGTCTCTGGCTGCATATGCTTTCAGCTAGCTCCCAGAGTCCTAAAATTGGTGTTGTTCCACTTGTGGTGTTTATTTCCTCCAGTCCTCAGCTGCCTCTGGTCTGTTTTTCTACCTTTCCTGAGTAGAAAGGTGGTTTACAAAGTTTTTTTTTGTCCCTTTTTTTCCCGCAGTGATTTCTTCTCCACGGGATTCGGATGGCAGGAAAGTGGATTCCAGGAGAAAGCATCTATCCTGCTACCATTGCAGCAGTCAACAGTTATTCTAAGCTGATCATACCTGCACTCGTCAAATTGCAGAAGGTAAACAGCTTAAGGCTAAGCAAGTACCAGCTTGGGAGACTGGTTGTAAATCCCTGGTTCTGTTGACATTTTTCAAAAGGAAAAAAAAAAAAATGGGCAAATACAATCAACCAGGGCTCGCCTCCTTCAGAGATCTCCAGGGCTCCCACAGCTTCAGGAATCGATCATGAGTCCTATTAATTCATCCTGTCATCTCTTCAAATTTACATATCTGGTTTACTTTTATCCATTCCGCTTTAGAGGGGGGATTCGTGTCAAGCCAATGTAAGGGAATCAGCAGCTTAGCAGCTGCCAGAAGATGTGAGAGTAAATTATTTTTAGACGGAGAGTATTGGGATGTGGGGAGGGCCAAAATCTCCAATGTAAGATTGAAGTCTGGAGTAGAGAGTTTATGCATTAGCGTTTCAACTGTCTCCCAGTAAGATTTAATCTAAGGACAGTCCCACCAAATGTGTGACAAGGAGCCCACTCCAGCTCCGCATCTCCAACACTCTCTTGTACTCGTCAGACCTCTCTGATCTGGGGTCTTGTACCAGCTAGAAAGCAGTTTGAAATGGTTTTCTTGTAATCGAATACCAGTAGAAAAACCATGAGAGCACTTCAGGACTTTTTTGACCTCCGCATCATCTAGCACTTTATTTAATTCTTTCTCCCATTCCTTGAGATAGGGTGGTTTGACGCATTCGATCTGACCTCCCACCATTGGGTAAAGTTTAGCAACTTTCCTACTAAGAGGGAGCACCTTGCTGGGTCTGGGTCGCTGTACTTTCCTCCATGGCTCCATTTGCGGGAGCATCGGGAGGGACGTCGGACCCGGTACAGGTAACCAGGAGGGTATGTCGACGGGTGGAATGCCGATATGTTCCCACGATTTTGCAAGGTCATCAGGGGTATGCACAACGATGCGTTTCCCATTCTTGAGAATGGATAAACCGAAAGGGTATAGCCAGGAGTATGGAATCTTCTGTGATCGCAAAGAGTCCAGAAGAGGTTTCAATATGCGCCTTTTAGCTAGTGTTGATGACCCGATGTCTTGATAGATAGCGATGTCTGCATCTCCATAGGTGATGCGGCCTCTGGCGCGTGCTGCCTCCATGACACATGATGTGTCTACAAATGAGAGTAGGCCGCAAATCACATCTCTAGGCCTCTCAGTGGGCTTCGGCTGGGGTCGCAGAGCTCTATGTATGCGTTCGATTACTATGTCCCCGGCGGAGTCCGGAGCTAAAAGATCTGCGAAAATTTTGGAGGCGACTTTGTGCAGCGATTCTGAAGCCCAAGATTCGGGCAGGCCTTTTATTCGCACGTTGCGTCTTCTGCTGCGATTTTCCTGATCTTCTAACATTAAAAAAGCTCTGTTAAGTTCCGCCGCGTGGGCAGAGAGACAGTTCGCAACCCCTGCAGCGTGCGATCGTAAGTCCTGGGTAGCATGTTCAAGTGCTTCTACCCTATGGCCCACTTGTGAAATTTCAGTTTTAATTTCGGCCCTATCAAGTGCTTGGCTGAGTACCTTCATAAGAAAGGACTTGGAGACAGGCGCTGTGTCCTGCTCTTCAGCCGCACCACCTCGTTCACTGTCGGCTTCCGATTCTTCGGCCTCCGCTTCCAGCGCGCGCATCGGCGCCATCTTGGCCCCAGCTCCGGGTGAGTGTGAGCTCCTCTTCTTGAGGAATCTTTGCATATCTTGTTGGCCCTTGTGAGATCTAGGCGTATCAGGGGATTCCAGGCCCCTGTCTCGACCGTACTTGACCATGGTGGTTCGGTCCACTGCTTGTTATAAGGCTGTAGATGCCGGAACGTGGAGGAGCAGCTCTTTCTCACAGCCATCCATGCCAGCGGTCCAAGCTCCGCCCCCCCAAACACAGATCCTTGTTCCTGAAGCTAAGCAGCATGTCTGTGGTTGATGGGAGACCAACTGCGCCTTTGGCACCCTGTGACAATACTATTAAATGACGTCAGGGGCCTATATTTAGCATGGCCCTGGGGTCGGCAGCCCATATGCCTTGGGTCGCTGACAATTCCTCAAAATACAGCTTATGTGGCCTTCCATTCGAGCCTTCCATTCAACCTTCAACAAGCTGCCAGGCAGGTGATCCTGGAGGCATACATTCAGGACTACATTTGCAAGGGGGCTCTGTAAGAAGGTTCTGGCAGGAGAATGGGATCTAGGGATCTATTCATCAGTTTTTCTGGTTCCCAAGGCTTCAGGAGATCTCCGGATGATTAACGATCGGAGATATTTCAATCGGTTTATAAGGAAGTTGAAGTTTCGTATAGAAACCATCAGGTCAGTAGTTCACGTCCTCAATCCTGGAGACGTGATGGCAACCCTGGACCTCGAGGATGCATATCTGCACATCCCGATCCATCATGCTTCCAGGAAGTATCTCAGGATCACGGTCCAAGTGTCCGGTGTCTTCAGGCATCTTCTGTTTGTTGCCCTTCCCTTTGGCATTTCTTCTGCCCCTCACACTTTTACCAAGGTGGTGGTTTCTGTGGTGGCGGCTTTGAGGCTTCAAGGACTGACCATAATTCCTTATCTGGACGACTGGCTTTGAAAGCCTCTGCTCTAGTGGTCCTAACCCAACTTCTTCAGGTAACAATCTCCTTTCTGTTCCGCCTAGGTTGGATCATCAGCTGGCAGAAGTGGAATGTGAGCCCGTCGACTTCAGTAAGATATCTAGGATTCATAATCGACTCCACTGGGATGTCACTCCAGTTGACTCCAGAAAGAAGATCCCGGGTTCAGAACACGGCAAGTTCCTTTCTGTTCCCGGCGAGTTCCAATCCGGACTCTCATGAAGATGTTGTGGCTCATGTCAGCATCTGCAGAAGCAGTCCCTTGGGCTCTATGGCACCTCCGCCCTCTACAGTCGGAGGTCCTCTCCAAATGAAATAGCAGCCCTGCTGGGCTAAACTCCCTGTGCTCCCTGTCTTGGCAAACTCGGTATTCCCTCAGATGGTGGTGCCATCTTTTAGTCGGGAAGTCTATGACTCAGCCAACCTGGGTCATATTGACTACGGATGCGTCCCAAGTAGGCTGGGACGCTCACCTAGACGACACTTCAGTTCACGGGACCTGGTTTCCTCAGGAGTGGCTTCTTTCATCCAATCTCCGCGAGATTTGAGCTATCCGGCTAGCCCTCCTTCACTTAGCCCCTCAGATCCGGGGCAAAGCGGTGAAAGTCCAGTCAGACAATCATGACTGCGGTACTTTACAACAACAAGCAGGGAGGCACGAGATCACTTCCCCTCCTATCAGAGATCGGGGTGATTCTGGATTAGGCAGAGTTGTACCTTTCCCACTTATCTGCGATCCACATCCAAGGCTCCATCAATATGATAGCGGCTGAGCCGCGGTCTTCCGTCGGTGGAGTGGTCTTTACATCCGGAGATATTCAAGCAGAAAGTCCTCAAGTGGGGTATGCCAGAGGTGGATCTCATGGCAACAAGGTTCAATGCCAAGGTGGATAGGTTTTTCTCTCTTTACAGGGAGGACAACCCCCTGGCGTTAGACGCTCTGTCAATATCCTGGAGGTTCAGGCTGGCATACATCTTCCCTCCGTTTTCCATGATTCCGAGGGTATTGATGAAAATCCGTCAGGATCAGGCCTCAGTGATAGCCATCATACTGTTTTGGCCGAAGAGATCCTGGTTTACCTAGCTCACCAAGTTTAGTCGAGGACAATATTGAAGGCTCCACCCACAGCAGACCCTGGTGTTGTGGGACACTCACCTCTGCTCAGATCTGCACAGATTCAACCTGACAGCCTGGAGGTTGATCAGTCCCTTCCCAGAATAGAAGAGCTTTCAGAGTCGGTCCTGAGAACGCTGTCTCATTCTAGAGCGGACTCTACCAAGAGAGCCTACTCTCATATTATGAGGATATTCTCATCCTGTTGTACCTCAACTGAGGAGGCGTCTGCAGATCCGCCCCTCTCCGCTATCCTTCAGTTCCTGCAAGACAGCCTTGATAGAGGCCTTGCCCTTCTACTCTGAAGGTTCGAGTTTCAGCCATCTCAGCTTGCCTTAACAGGCTTTTTACTCAGGACCCGCTGATCAAACGGTTCCTTAAAGGAGCTGAAAGATTAAAGCCTACAGTACTGAGACCCATTTTTTTAATGGGATTTATCAGTAGTTCTCAGGGGGTTAGCATCTCCCCCTTTGAACTGTTAGAGGAGGTGGACATCAAGTTCGTCACTTGGAAGTTTGTGTTTCTCCTTGCAGTGACTTTGGCCAAGAGGGTCTCTGGGCTTCAAGCTCTCTCAGCACATGAGCCCTATACCAACCATTTTTTTACATGACCGGGTCCTTCTTAGATTCCTCCCATATTTTAGGCCTAAAGTTCCTTCCTTCCAGAACATCAACCAGGTAATACCCCTCCTGGTTCTGTCGACATCTACCACCTCCTCCTAGGAACCTGCTAGACATCCTCTGGACGTCTTGAGATGTCTCCGGATCTATGTGGATATATCAAGGAGTTCAGGAAAGATGAGAATCTGCTAATCCTGTTGCCGGTAAGTTTAAAGGCTGTAAGGCATCCAAACCTTCCATCAGTCGGTGGATTGAGGAGGCTATTAAGGAATCCTTTGTTTCCACAATCTCTGGACCCTCCGGGATTCGTGAAGGCCCACTCTACTAGAGCTGTGGCTTCTTCTATTGCCGAGAGGAGTATTCTGCCTCTCAACATGATTTGCAAAGCTGCCTCCTGGAGCTCTGAATCGACATTCATCTCCCATTATAGACTAGATGCCAGTCTAGCTGAGTTTTCGGCCTTTGGGCAGACTATTCTTAGTTCTGCCAGGCAGGAAGGCCTCCTAGGCCCTCCCTAGGGGTTTCTTCTTGCTATCTCCCCATCTGTGCTGCTGGTAGGACATAAGGGAATCGTTAATTTCTAACGATAATTTGTTTTCCCTTAGTCCTAACAGCAGCACACAAATTTCCCACCCTAGTAAGTCTAGTTTTTTTCTTACTATAAACACAGTGGGCTGGGGGTTGACTTCCTCCTTTTAAGGAGATACTTAATTGTTAAATTGAGTTATTAGTCTTGGGCTCATTAAACATTCCGCCAGTCCTGCCAGTCCACGGGGGGTGGTTAACCCCATCTGGGTTGCTGTTAGGACTAAGGGAAAACAAATTATCGTTAGAAATGAACGATTAGTGTGTTTTAGGGAAGAAAAAATGCTGTGTTCTTGGTTCACAAAGCAGTTGTGCATACAGCGTACCAATACCTACGTTTAATTTCCAGCCGTTAAATAGTGCATTTGTGAATTTTGGTGAAAAAAAACTGTGTTCTTGGTACACAAAGCAATTGTGCATACAGCGTACAAATACCTATTAAAATCTCAGCACTGAAATAGTGCATTAGTGTGTTTTAGGGAAGAAAAAATGCTGTGTTCTTGGTTCACAAAGCAGTTGTGCATACAGCGTACAAATACCTATTTTAAATCTCAGCACTGAAATAGTGCATTAGTGTGTTTTAGGAAAAAAAGCCATGTTCTTGGTTCACAAAGAAGTTGTGCATACAGCATACAAATACCTACGTTTGATTTCCAGCCGTTAAATAGTGCATTTGTGAATTTTTTGGGGAAAAAAGCTGTGTTCATGGTCCACAAAGCAATTGTGCATACAGCGTACAAATACCTATTTTACATCTCTGCAGTGAGATAGTAGATCAGTGTATTCGGTATTCCTGGTCCACAAAGCAGTTTTAAATACACCGCCCAAATATGTATTTTAAATTTCAACATTGAAATAGTGCATTTTTCAGTTTTGTTGAAAAAAGCCGTATTCTTGCTTCAGAGAGCAGTTGTGCATACAGTGTACAAATACCTATTTTAAATTTTTGCACTGAAATAGTGCATTATTTTTTTTGGGGGGGAAAAAGCCGTATTCTTGGTCCACAGAGCAGTTTTCAATAAACCACACAAATGCATATGTTTAAATTTCAGCAGTGAACTACTGCATTCGTGTATTTTGTGGGAAATAAACCGGTATTGTTGATACAAAGAGCAGTTTGGCATACAACGCACAAAAGCATATTTTAAAATTTAGCAGTAACATACTGCATTTCTGTAATTTGTTGCAATAAACACTGGTTTTGTGATACATAGCAGATCGGAGGCCTACCCTGTATTTCAGTCATTTAAAGTAACCTTTTGAACTCTGCATTTGCCTAGTTGGTTGCAAACACACTGGTTTTGTGGTAGATAGCACATTTGCGGTGTACGTAACATTTCTGACAGTCAAATAAAACCATTAGCTTCCGTTTTTACATTGTTGGTTTGAAAAATCAAATTTTTGGTGATGGTGAAGTAATTGTATTGAATTGCTCTGTTACACTGTTGTGTGACCTAAAGAAATTTTGTTTGTTTATATAGTTAGTTAAGCTGCATAATAGTTATTTTAATATGTTTTTAAGTAAATTTGTAAATAGTTTGTTAATGCTTTGAGTGAAAGGGGGTGGGGGTGTTGTGTGTTTTCGATTAACTGAATTGATTTTCACTGTCTGGTGTTCAGGAATTTCTGCACCCCAAATTCAGCACATGTGGCAGACGGGGATGTGCGTCAAACCGGCTAGGCCCAGACCTGCTATTATATTTCGCCTATTAGCGCACAACTCCAGGCCGGGCTGGAGGCTCAGTGGCACCAACCAATCATCGGTCTGTTGTTCCATGCCTGTCCACAGCTCCTGTGCGGAGTGGGGTTTGTCCCACAAACACAGAAGTTTTAAAACAGCCTGCTGTCATTTCCCCCTGGCTGTGCTGCTGTGGGTGGTAAAGGTATTAGGCTGAGCAGATGAGGGGGTGGTAGGGGAGGAGGAGGAGGAAGCCGAGTAGGAGGAGGAGGAGGTAACAGGAGGCAAAGAGAAATGCTCTGCAATCCTCTGGGGTGGAAGGACATTCGCAAAAATTCTATGCGCCTCAGGCCCAGCCACCACTGCATTAACCCAGTGTGCTGTTAAGAAAGATATAACGTCCCTGCCTGTGCTTACTGGTCCATGTATTGGTTGTTATGTGGATCTTGCCACAGATGGCGTTGCGCAGTGCACACCAGATTTTTCCGCCTCTTGGTTGTGCAGGGAAGGGATGGCTCACCTGCAAAAGTAGTTGCGGATGGGATCCACGTACTGTGGGACAGCCAAGGTTATAAGGTTTTTAAAACTGTCCATCAGACAGAATGACAGCAATTTAAAGGACCAGGAATTTTGAAATCAAGGCATTCAGAGCCAGGGATTGCGGATGGGTAGGGTGGTACTTCCTCTTTCTATTTCTCTTTCTCTCCAGTGTTTAGGAGATGGACAGCCGATAGCTGGACACTTCCATGGGATTCGGTGGAGATGATTGGTGACGGTGCCAGATGTGCTGATGTTGCCGCCACATTCTCTGTTTGATGGGTGGCAGGTGCCACTGTCACACACTTGGGCTCAGGTTTAGAACGTTTATTTATTATTTTTCTGTATTTTATGTTATTTTAAGTCACTTCCCTGTCCACATTTGTTTGTGGACAGGGCATTTACCTAAATTTTACAGCCTTTTGCAGCCCTCTAGCCCCTTCCAGGGCTATTTTACAGCCATTTTAGTGCCCAAAAGTTCGGATCCCCATTGACTTCAATAGGGTTCGGGGTCAAGTTCGGTTTAAGTTCGGATCCCGAACCGAACATTTTTGTGAAGTTCGGCTGAACCCGTCAAACCCAAACTTCAAGGTGTTTTCTCTTCATTCTCAAACTTCAAGGTGTTCGCTCAACTCTACTCTTTAATTGACATATTCCCATATGCATTTATATTCCTTTGGAAAATCGCAAGCAACTCAGTTATAAGTGAACGTGATCCATCATGCAAGTGTGAATATAGACTAAACATGTCACTTACTGTAAAAGATATTACTAATACATAAATGAGCCCGTAGTCATTTGGGGAAATAAAGAAAGGAATGACTGGAAGTTACTTTTTATACAGTAAGTAAAATTTGGTGTGTTAAGTGATTGTTTGCTATGCTAATAATTAGTAATGAGCAAAGTTCTAAAAAATTTGATTCGGCTGCTATCCGAATTTCACAAAGAAATTTAATTCATGACTAATTAATTAATAGCGCATTTCTTTGTGACTAGCGGGTGCAATGCTGGGGAACTGCAATGGTGCCGCCTCCCATCATTGAACCCCTCAGATGCTACATTCATCGCTGATTGCGTCATCTGAGATGACCATTGAGGGCTGACAGGGGTTAATCTGTAAAAAAAAAAACTTCATATTAAAAATACTCACCTTATCAATTTGCTTGCGAAGAGTTTGCAGTGGCCAACTTGATTGAAGATCCAACAATAAATGTTGCGCGGTGTGTGATGACATCAGGATTTTCAATCCAGATGTCCAGATAACCGCGGTGGACTCTCTGCGTGCAAATGGATGAATCGTGAACTTCAATTCACTCAACACTACTAATAATAATCATTCACAGCTCACAGAGTGGTTGAAATATCTATAACGACCTTAGAAAAAAAAAAAGCAATTCATCCTGAGAAATGCAAATTTTTTTTGCCCATGCCCAATACAGTGACTGATTTTAATATTTAATCCCAGCACTACTTGGTGAGTATGCTTTTCAGAAAGAATTGCTTTACTCTTTTGTTATTCTGTTACCTATTATTGCATAAATCATTAAAATGCTCCAATTGTCTTTGCCTAGAAATGATTGCAAATATTGTTTCTTGTAATTAAACATGTGATTTAATAACAATAATAATAATAATAATAATAATAATAATTTAAATATATGTGTACCTGTTGAAATCAAGTCCTGAATAATGATTGTTAACTCTATGAAAATCTTGTTAGCTCTATTGTTAACTCTATGAAAATTTGTTAACTCTATGAAACTCTATGAAATCCTTAATGACTTAAGGCTCTTTCACACGAACGTGTGAGCCCCGTGCCCGTGCTGCGGGCCGCAATGCACTGGCACCGACCGTGGGGCAGCCGCGGCGGATCGCGGACCCATTCACTTGAATGAGTCCGCGATCTGCCAGTTCTACATAAAGATAGGACATGTTCTTAATTTTTTGCGGGACGGAAGTACGGAACGGGACTCCGTAGTTCTTCCGTAGTGTTCGGTTCCATGATTCCGTTCCGCACCGTTCTGCATCTCCGGATTTGCTGACCCAATGAAATAAATGGGTCCGCATCCGTGATGCGGAATGGCCACGGAATGGTGCCCGTGTATTGCGGATCCGCAAATACGGCCCGCAATACGGGCACGGGGCTCACACGTTCATGTGAAAGAGCCCTTAAGCTGCTCTACTTGAGATGCAGGGGAAAGTGGTAGTCTTCTATGCAATGTAAAGTCTGAGCTGATGCTTTTTTACAGGCAGTTTTCGCCATAGTACGGGCAAGAAGAGGCTGGTGACATCATTTATGGATTCAATAGGTTTCTATAAGAATTCTGTTTTCTTTTTATGGTAAGTTCACATTAAGTTTCTTGGAGAAGGTATTGAGGCAGATATCCCTTCAGGTTTTTAGCCAAAGCCAAAAGTTGATTTAAAAAAAATTGGAAATATCACGGAAGGACTTCCTGCTGGATCGACTTTGAGATTTAGAGGAAAAACGTGAAAGGAAATAATAAACTGAAATAAACATGGTATTATAAATATCTTTAATTATAAATGACTTTATTTATTTTATTTTATAATTGCTCATTTTGTCTAGGGGGAAATCAGTGTAGAAATTAAAATGGTTACTGTAAGATTTCTGGACAGAGAATCCGTCCTAACAACAAAGCAGGACGGCTTGGGTCAGAATGCAGATCACAGAGCAGGAGCCCTTTTATTTGCACCGTGAAACAAAAAATGATGTGCAGATCATACAGTAGCTGATATAATTTCTAATCTGTCTGTCTGGCTCGGAATGGAGCTCACCTCATCTCATACACAAATGCTGAAGTGTAGGAATAAAGACCAGACACATTGATGTGGGGGAGATGTGTCAGAAGACACCTTAGTCTGTGTGCACAAGGTGAGGTGAGTTCCATTCCGAGGCAGACAAACAGATGGGAGATTGTCTCAACTATGATCTGCACATAATTTTGTGCTTCACAGTACTAAACAGGCAGAGAACAGAGCTTACAAAGAGCTCCTGCTCTGTGCTCTGCATTCTGACACAGGCCTCCTGCTGCGTCTTTAGGATGGATTCAATTTTCGAGAATCTGACAGCAGCCAATTTAATTTCTCCACTAATTTCCCCCTAGACAAAATAAGTCATTATCAATAATTAAAGGCATTTAGTAGTTTATTATTATTATTACTTTTTCCATATTTTCTTTTTTTTTGTTTCCCTGAAATCCCAAGGCTTGTTTGAAAGTCTAATTTTGATGAATACGGAACCACTTCCAAGATGAGGTGGTAGTGAGATGGTTCTCTTCCTTGGGAAATAGCTCTGCAAGCAACATTTTTTGTCCAGCTAAATCCTGCCACTGATACTGAAAGAAGACCAAAATCCGCCTGTTCCCATTATAGTAAATGGGGCCTGGTGGTGCTCCAGCCCTTTCCAGCTACGCCAGATAAGATGAAATTGTGGGAAACTAGCCTAAAGTAACATTCGAGCATAGCTATTGACAGAATATAGTCCACATCAGAATCACTTGGTGGCCACATATAGACACATATAACATTAAACAACTCTCAATAGTTTATGAAATTCCGCATTTTTATTTTTTATTTTTTTAAAGCTGGTCATCTTTTGCCACTCATCATAGGAAACAGTGAGTCCAAAGAAATGGTTAGACACATCTGCATATAAGCAGTATCAAATATATAAGTAAGAAAAGTTATGGAAATTGGTAAAGAGGAATAGTAAGACACATCAATCAGTTACTAACAGTTTTTTCTTTAAAGAAAAAAATGTTTTCTTTGCTTTGTTAAAGGGTAGTTTCTCAGAAAGAGATGGGTTTGTGATATTAGAACTTTCCTTTTGTAAAGACTGGCTTGCATTTCTTTTTTCCAAAGAAGAATTATGGAGGGATACAAGCATTGCAATAGATAAACAAAAAAAAAAATCTTACTATGAGACCTGATTGAAAAGTTTGAGGCTAGTACCAGGGAAAAATCCTACTATGAAAAAGCACTGACTGAACAGTTCAAGGCTATCACCAAAAACTTAGTGAATAAAAAAAATACAGTAGTTGAAAATTGACCTAGGAGGTATATTAATGTCCACCGTAAACATAAGCAAATTAATTCTAACAATATGGAATTCCTCCCATATTTAAGAAAAAAAAAAAAAACTCAGCTGCTAATGAACCCGTTTTTTTTTTTTTTACAATTCCTTTTGCGAAATCCAGGACAGAGAGATCTGCATCTGAAAAACATGTGCAATTCAGCTTTCCTTCCAAAAAGATTGAAAAGGTTTTCCATGCGGGTGCAATGTGCGATGTGAACGCATAGCACTTACACTAAATCCTGACAACCCATTCATTTCAATGGGTCTGTGAACATGACATGAGCGTTGTTTTTCACACATCGCTTCTGCGTTGCTTGAAAATTACAGCATGTTCTATATTCAGCATTTTTCCCACAGCCCTAGCCCCATAGAAGTTAATGGGATTTCAGTAAAAAACGCATTGCATCCGGAATGTTTCACACCATCAGATACAGCATAGTCATCTCATTATTTTAAACAGACTGTACTATTTCTGTTATGAAGAATAGTTAAAGGAGATTTTAATACTGATGACCTACCCTCTAGATAGGTCATCAGTATCTGATTAGTGGAGGTCCAAGATCCGAGGCCCCCACTGATCAGCTATTCAAAAAAGTAGTGCTGCTTACAGTATTGCGGCATCCTCTTCTCAACATTTCCTAGGCTAGTGAAATGTTCATTGGTCTCGCAGTCTAGGCGCAGCTTAGCCGCTTAGAAGTGAATGGGGCTGAGCGTGATACAAAGCACAGCCACTATAAAATGTACATTTCTGTGTTTGGTAAAGATAGGATAGGTCATCAGTATTAAAATCTCGGAAAACCCTTTTAATATATAAAATGACTATTGTAGGCTAGGCACCAAGCCTCTTGGTTTCTGAGAAAAATGTATGCAAATTAACATGTCTAGCATCAGCTGTCATCAGAAAGGATTACCTTTCCAACCCATTTTGTTAGGAAAGCTAATTTGAATATCTTCCAAAAACCTAAAGGTATGCAAATTAGATTTCCTGACATAAAAAAGTAAGAAAGGTATTTCTTCCTGATGCCAGCTGATGTTAGAAATACTAATTGTGATATATTTTCCCAGAAATCAAGAAGAGTGTTGCCTAATCTAAAATAGTCATTACATATACTAAGTGGTATCCATAATAGAAATAGTACCCACCCAGAGGTCCCCTCAAAAGACTTTCAAGTAGAAAAGCTGATTCTGTCTTCTTTGCTATGGTAAAGAGCTTTTGTTTTAGTGTTGTTTGTTGATGTGAGGCTGGCTTAGCTAATAGCATAGTGATGTTAGGGAGCCTGTTTGAAAGACTAATGATTTGAGTAATGATTTGTTGGCTGTGCTATGTGTGAAACTACACTAAAGTGTTTTTAGTCCAACTAAATTGCACATGTTTTTGACATACAGATCTCTCTCTTGGTCTGTCTAAAACAGGCATGCTCAACCTGCAGCCCTCCAGCTGTTGTAAAACTACAACTCCCACCATGCCCTGCTGTAGGCTGATAGCTGTAAGCTGTTCGGGCATGCTGGGAGTTGTAGTTTTGCAACAGCTGGAGGGCCGCAGGTTGAGCATGCCTGGTCTAAAAGAAATCTTAAAATATTTGAGGTTTTTAGAATCAAAATGTTTTGAAAGATTTGGAATAAATTCCAAGTAGATAGATTAAATTTGCTGGTCTCTAGTGGGTATATTTATACACTCTTCCTTGTGAGTCATAGATCATTTTTTGTCTATTTTTTTCATCCAGTAAGTTTCTGGTGGTAGCCTTGAACTTTTCAATCAGTGGTTTTTCATATTTATATTTATCTATTTTCAAGCTTATACTTTATAGCTCAATTTTGTCCCATTTAGTTATCCACTATGTTTTAAGTAGTAGCCTTGAACTGTTCTATCTGTGCTTATTTATAGTAAGATTTTCCCAGGGTGGTAGCCTCATAATTTTTAATCTATTGCCATGCCTGTGTCTTTTCTATAATCTTTCTTCAGATAAGAGACACACAAGCCAGTCTTACTTACAAAAAGAAGACTGAGTGTCTCAAACCAGGAACCCAGCTCCTACTGGGTAACTTATCCTTTAACAAGAGAAACCAAAGAATTTACTTGACTGCCTAACAGGCCTTGATTGGAATAGTATCTCTCCTTATGGAGAGTCCTGAGCACAAACGAGGAGTATTGTATTCAAGTCAATGCTCCTCAAGGTTTTTGTGAAAAGTATATGAAAAGTAGCGCATCCTACTTCTGCTGGTATCAGATAGGCTTATTGCCTGGCCTAAATACGCGATACACATACTAAATTTACTAGGAGCTCTCCATAATAAGAAAGAGTACCCTCAGACAAGGCATATGTATTCCCAATAAACCCACCATAGCATACTTGGTGCTCTTTCTCACTCTCTAAGAAAATTGTTCATCGTTAAAAATGCAAGACATATACTGTATTCCTATATTAAATATGGTATCTTTAAATAAAACATGTATAACTAAATATTTTTTGTGATTTTCAATAAAGATAATTCATTTTCTACTGCATTTTCTGAAAGAGATTCACATTTCTTCAAATATTTCTATAAAATACATACCATTGAGATCTAAATCCAGCACTATTTTCCACTGTTTTCCAGGGAATCCGTGTTCACAGGACCTGTCAGCTGCCCTGATATATCTGGTTTAGTAAACAACTGTTTTACCCATAATATATTATTGTGGAACATCTTGTCTTAGGACTCTACAATGCATGTTTGGGGGTGTGCCTCTATATAATCTGACACTGTCCAATCAGTGCTGATAGCATCAGACAGCATTGGAACAAATGCATCTTTCACATTGGGAATGGCAATACCTATTTGCCAATTTTATTGCAAATTTTATGTGAAATAACAGGATGGTGAAACAGTACTAATAATACATATGTAGAGTTGAGCGAACCCAAACTGTATAGTTCGGGTTTGTACCGGATTTTGGGGTGTTCGGGACAAGGACCCGGACCCGAACATTTTCAAAACAGTTCGGGTTCGGGTCCGTTGTTCGGCGATTTCTTCCCACTTTCTGAAGGGCTGCACAGCAGCCAATCAGCTAGCGTTTTACTTCTTGCCCTAAGAAGCCATCACAGCCATGCCTATTAATGGCATGGCTGTGATTGGCCAAGTGCAGCATGTGACCCAGCCTCTATTTAAGCTGGAGTCATGTAGCGCCGCACGTCACTCTGTTTAGATTAGTGTAGGGATTGGATGAAGCAGCTGTGAGGACAAGATTAGGCAGGGAAAACTCAGCAAAAACACCTAATGAAGTGATCGATCTACAGCTGTGAATCATTCAACTGCTGCTAGTTAAATGCTCACTGATTTTTAGGCTGCCTAGAGCATTTTTCTGTCACTTTTTTCTGGTGCGATCGACGGCCATTTTGTGTCTTGTGGTGCACCAGCACAGGACACAAAGTCCATCAATCCATCAATAGTAGTTTACTTTTTGCTATATCTTACATCAGGGGCTTGACTGCACTTATTGTCACCCCTAGAAACTCAGGATAGATATTTCTATATTTTATTGAGGGGTGAAATTCAATTGCCAAAATAGCAATCCCCTAAATTTGGTGTTCCATCTATCGCTAGCCAAGTGTAATACTGTCTGCTGTCTGGCAAAGGATAGAATTTTTATCTGGGGTGAAATTCAATTGCCAAAATAGCAATCCCCTAAATCTGGTGTTCAAGCTGTGGCTGGCTAAGTTTAATACTGTCCGGCATAGGATAGATATTTTTCTGGGGTGAAATTCAATTGCCAAAATAGCAATACCGTAAATCAGTGGTTTAGGCTGTGGCTGGCCAAGTTTAATAGTGTCCGGCAAAGGATATATTTTGTTCTGGGGTGAAATTCAATTGCCAAAATAGCAATCCCCTAAATCTGGTGTTCCAGCTGTGGCTGGCCAAGTTTATTAGTGTCCGGCAAATGATATATTTTGTTCTAGGGTGAAATTCAATTGCCAAAATAGCAATCCCCTAAATCTGGTGTTCCAACTGTGGCTGGCCAAGTTTAATAGTGTCCGGCAAAGGATAGATTTTGTTCTGGGGTAAAATTCAATTGCCAAAATAGCAATGACGTAAATCAATGGTTTTAGCTGTGGCTGGCCAAGTTTAATAGTGTCCGGCAAAGAATATATTTTTTTCTGGGGTTAAATTCAATTGCCAAAAAAGCAATACTGTAAATCGGTGGTTTCAGCTGTGGCTGGCCAAGTTTGCTAGAGTCTGGCAAAGGATATAATTTGTTCTGGGGTGAAATTAAAATGCCAAAATAGCAATCCCCTAAATTTGGTGTTCCAGCTGTGGCTGGCCAAGTTTAATAGTGTCCGGCAAAGGATATATTTTGTTCTGGGGTGAAATTCAATTGCCAAAATAGCAATCCCCGAAATCTGGTGTTCCAGCTGTGGCTCGCCAAGTTTAATAATGTTGGGCAAAGGATAGATTTTGTTCTGGGGTGAAATTCAATTGCCAAAATAGCAATACCGTAAATCTGGTGTTCCAGCTGTTGCTAGTCAAGTGTAAATCTGTTCGTAAAAGGGTATATTACACTCAGCGTGTTATATACAAGGCCTGATAAATAAATCCTCTATATTTGCACACGCTACAGTGCATCTCCAAGAGTATTTCTTTCTATAAAAGGGTATATTGTACTAAGTGTTAAAATACAAGTGCTGAAAGCATAATCCTCTACATTTGAACACACTATTGTGCATCTCATAGTGTATTTCTGTCCGTAAAAGGGTATATTACACTCAAAGTGTAAATACAAGTGCTGATAGGGTCATCCTCAATAACTGCATGCGCTACCGTGCATCTCCAAGTGTAATTCTCTCTGTCAAAGGATACCTTTCATCCAGGGCCTAAATGCTAGGCCTACAATTGATATTCCCCTAAATCTGTGGTTACTGCTGTGCCGGTATTAGTGTAATACGTTACATAAATAGATAGCCAGATAGTGTTAGGTGCCTGTAAAAAAAAGGCCTGAATTTGAACTCAATACATTGGGCCAAATAATTTTTTTCTCATTGTGGTGAACAGTAACAATGAAGAAAAGATCTAGTAAGGGACGCGGACATGGTCGTGGTGGTGTTAGTGGATTCTCTGGTGCTGGGAGAAAGAGGACATGGCCATTCTGCCACAGCCATACAAACTAGTGAACCAACTACCTCAGGTCCCAGTTCCCGCCAGTATGTACAGCAATATTTGGTGTGGACCAATGCCGTTCTAAGTATGGTAAGGCCTGAGCAAGTACAGGCGCTAGTCATTTGGGTGGCCGTCAGTGGATCCAGCACGTTCACAACATTATCTCCCACCCAGTCTTCTGCAGAAAGCGCACAGGTGGCACCTGAAAACCAAGCCTATTAGTCTATCACATCACCCCCATGCATATCAGGGAAACTGTCTGAGCCTCAGGGAAACTGTCTGAGCAGTCTCTTATGCTGTTTGAATACTCTGCTGGCAGGGTTTCCGAACGGAATCCAACTAGCCCTTCCCCAGCGGTGGAAGACATAGAATGCACTGACGCACAACCACTTATGTTTCCTGATGATGAGGACATGGGATTACCACCTCATCAGAGTCCGCACGTCTCTGATGATGACGAAACACAGGTGCCAACTGCTGCGTCTTTCTGCAGTGTGCAGACCGAACAGGAGGTAAGGGAGGAAGACTGTGTGGAAGATGATGCAGGGGATGATGAGGTCCTAGACCCCACATGGAATGAAGGGTGTGCCACTGACTTTCATAGTTCAGAGGAAGAGGCAGTGGTGAGACAACAGCATTGCAAAAGAGGGAGCAGAGGGCAAAAGCAGAACAGTCGCCACCAAGAGAGTTCGCCTGCTACTGGCCACCGCCACCAGGGACCGAGCACACCAAAGGCAGCTTCAAGAAGTTCCCTAGCATGGCACTTCTCCTCCTGCTCCCTCTTCTGCTGCTGCCTCGGCTACTGCTTTCGCCTCGGGAGGAATTTTGGCACCTGCCACCCAGCAAACAGAGGATATGCCAAAAACACCACCACCTCCGTCACCAAGCATCTCCACCATGTCACATGGCAGTGTTCAGCGCTACATCTCACAAACCTTGGAGAGAAAGCATGAATTACCAACTAGCCATCCTCGAGCCCTGGGCCTGAATTCCAGCATTTCTAAACTATTGGCCTTTGAAATACTGTCATTATTGCTGGAGAACACGGACATCTTCAAACAGCTGATGGCGGTGGCTGTCCCACAGTACGTTGTTCCCAGCCGCCACTACTTCTCCAAGAGAGCCGTGCCTTCCTGCACAACCAAGTATCCGAAAAAATCAAGTGTGCACTGCACAATGCCATCTGTGGCAAGGTCCACCTAACTACAGATACGTGGACCAGTAAGCATGGCCAGGGACGCTATATCTCCCTAACTACACACTGAGTAAATGTAGTGGCGGCTGGGCCCCAGGCGGAGAGCTGTTTGGCTCACGTCCTTCCGCCGCCAAGGATCACAGGGCATCATTCTTTGCCTCCTGTTGCCTCCTCCTCCTACTTGGCTTCCTCCTCTTCTTCTTCCATCTGCTCATTCCAGTCAGCCACACACCTTCACCACCAACTTCAGCACAGCCGGTGTAACAACAGCAGGCCATTCTGAAACTCATATGTTTGGGGGACAGGCCCAACACCGCGCAGGAGTTGTGGCAGAGTATACAACAACAGACCGACGAGTGGTTGCTCGCCGGTGAACCTCAAGCCCGGCGTGGTGGTGTGCGATAATGGGCTAAATCTCATCGCAGCTCTGGGACAAGCCGGTTTGACGCAAATCCCTTTAATGGCGTATGTGCTGAATTTGGTGGTGCAGAATTTCATTCACAACTACCTCGACATGTGAGAACTGCTGCATAAAGTGCGGGCCGTCTGTGCGTGCTTCCGGCAATCACATCCTGCCGCTGCTCGTCTGGCTGCGCTACAGTGTAACTTTGGCCTACGCGCTCACCGCCTCATATGCGAAGTGCCCACCCGGTGGAACTGCACCTTGCACATGCTGGAGAGACTGTGCGAGCAGCAGCAGGCCATAGTGGAGTTTCAGCTGCAGCATGCACGGGTGAGTCGCACTGCGGAACAGCACCACTTCACCACCAATGACTGGGCCTCCATGCGAGACCTGTGTGCCCTGTTGCGCTGTTTCGAGTACTCCACCAACCTAGCTAGAGGCCATGACGCCATTATCAGCGTTACAATAGCACTTCTATGTCTCCTTGAGAAAACACTTACGGCGATGATGGAAGAGGAGGTGGCCCAGGAGGAGGGGGAGGAGGAAGAGGGGTCATTTTTAGTACTTTCAGGCCAGTCTATTAGAAGTGGCTCAGAGGGAGGTTTTTCTGCAACAGCAGAAGCCAGGTTCAAATTTGGCCAGCCAGGGCCGACTACTGGAGGACGAGGAGGACGAGGATGAGGAGGAGGTGGAGGAGGATGAGGATGAAGCATGTTCACAGCGGGGTGGCATCCAACGCAGCTCAGGCCCATCACTGGTGCGTGGCTGGGGGGAAACGGAGGACGATGACGATACGCCTCCCACAGCTTCTCCTTACCTCTGGGCAGCCTGGCACACATGAGCAACTACATACTGCAGTGCCTGCGCAATGACAGCAGAGTTGCCCACATTTTAACGTGTACGGACTACTGGGTTGCCACCCTGCTGGATTCCCGGTACAAAGACAATGTGCCCACCTTACTTCCTGCACTGGAGAGTGATAGGAAGATGCACGAGAACAAGCGCATGCTGGTAGACGCGCTCCTGAGATCATTCCCAAATGTCACAGGGGAACAGGTGGAAGCCCAAGGCGAAGGCAGAGGAGGAGCAAGAGGTCGCCAATGCAGCTGTGTCATGGCCAGCTCCTCTGATGGCAGGGTTAGCATGGCAGAGATGTGGAAAAGTTTTTTCACCACGCCACAGCTAACTGCACCACCACCTGATACGGAACGTGTTAGCAGGAGGCAGCATTTCAATAACATGGTGGAACATGACGAGTGCACACCCCTCCACGTACTGACTGATGGTTCAGCCCCATTAAACTTCTGGGTCTCTAAATTGTCCACATGGCCAGAGCTAGCCTTTTATGCCTTGGAGATGCTGGCCTGCCCGGCGGCCAGCGTTTTGTCTGAACGTGTATTCAGCACGGCAGGTAGCGCCATTACTGACAAACGCAGCCGCCTGTCCACAGCCAACGTGTACAAGCTGACGTTCATAAAAATTAACCAGGCATGGATCCCACAGGACCTCTCCATCCCTTGTGCAGAATAGGCATTTATAACTACCTCCCCTTAACTATATATCCTTGCACTCCAGGGCACTTCTTTATTGAATCCTTTTTTTTTTTTTTTTTACCACTATTTTGCGGGACAACCCAAAGTTGAATAAACCTCTCCTCCGTCTGGGTGTCAGGGACCTAAATATCTGAAAGTCGCCTTCTCCATTGGTGGGTGACATGAAGCTTGATTCTCTGCTATGGGACCTCTCTCCACTGTCTGGGTGCTGGGGCCTAAATAACTAATAGTGGCCTTCTCCGTTGGTGGGTGACATGATGCCTCTTTTGCTGCTATGGGACCTCTCTCCTCTGTCTTTGTGTCAGGGGCCTAACTTTCACATACCGCATTTTTCGCCCTATAAGACGCACCGGCCCATAAGACGCACCTAGGTTTTTAAGGAGGAAAATAAAAAATAAAAATTTTGAACCAAAAGGTATGCCTAATGGTGTTATGTGGGATCTGGGGATGGCACTGTTATGGGGGGTCCGTGGATGGCATTGTTATTGGGGTCTGTGGATGGCACGGTTATGGGGATCTGTGGATGGCACTGTTATGGGGGGCACTGTGGATGGCACTGTTATTGGGGACTGTGGAAGGCACTGTTATTGGGGACTGTGGATGGCACTGTTATGGGGGATCTGTTGATGACACATAAAAAGCATTTTACGCTATGTGTCATCCACAGACCCCCAAAACAGTGCCATCCACAAATCCCCATAACAGTGCTATCCATAGAATTACCCCCAATAGGGAGGAGGGGCCGGCATCTAGCTCTGTAATTACAGCGGGCCCGGTGCAGTCACTGTATTCTGCTACATCGGGCCCGATCACTGTAGGAATCCTAACTGCAGGCAATGCTGTATGCTGATTAAGGTACCGTAACAGTAGTCTTTTATGCAGCCTGTACTTACGATACTAACTTTCCGGCAGGCAGCAGGCAGGAGGCTGAGCTGACGGGCGGGCGCTGAAAACGTAACTCACTATGTCACGCGCCGGCTCTCCCTTCTTCATTCATAAAGTGGGCGGAGCCGGCACGTGACATAGTGAGTTACATTGTCAGCGCCCGCCAGCTCAGCCTCCTGCCTGCTGCCTGCCGGAAAGTTAGTATCGTAAGTACAGGCTGCATAAAAGGCTACTGTTAGCATTGCCTGCAGTTAGGATACCTACAGTGAGAGGGCCCGGTGTAGCAGAATACAGTGACTGCACCGGGCCCACTTTAGTTAGAGAGCTGGATGCCGGCCCCTCCTCCCTCATCCATGCCTACTAATACACCCGCCACCGCGCTGCGCAGCATGCGGTCGGCGGTATACAAACTGAAGTATTCGCCCAATTTTGGGGGAAAAAGGTGCGTCTTATACAGCGAAAAATATGGTACTTGCTTGCTGTCTTGCTGGCAGACATTTAACTCTTTGTACTTTCTAATGACCGCCCCATTGTCTGGGTGTCAGGAGCCTACAGTTGTGTTCAAAATTATTCAACCCCCACTGAAATTGAGTGTTTTGGCCAGTTTAACATTGGTTTTGATCATTTCAGTCATCTTGTTTACAATTAAATCAAAGAGGCACTTGTAAGTCAGACAAATATAACATAACATTTCTAATGAAATAACCACAAATGTCTTTTCTGTGCTCACATCATTATCAGTTTTATTCAACCCCCAAGTGACATTCAATCTTAGTACTTAGTACAACATCCTTTTCCAGTTATAACAGCTTTTAAACGTGAAGCATAGCTTGACACAAGTGTCTTGCAGCGATCTACGGGTATCTTTCGCCCATTCTTCATGGGCAAAGCCTCCAGTTCAGTCACATTCTTAGGCTTGCGCGCTGCAACTGCTTTCTTTAAGTCCCACCAGAGGTTCTCAATCGGATTTAAGTCTGGTGACTGCGATGGCCACTTCAAAATGTTCCAGCCTTTAATCTGCAACCATGCTCTAGTGGACTTGGAGGTATGCTTGGGATCATTGTCCTGTTGAAAGGTCCAACGCCTCCCAAGCCTCAGGTTTGTGACGGACTGCATCACATTTTCATCCAATATCTCCTGGTACTGAAGAGAATTCATGGTACCTTGCACACGCTGAAGCTTCCCTGTACCTGTAGAAGCAAAACAGCCCCAAAGCATGATTGACCCCCGCCATGCTTCACAGTAGGCAAGGTGTTCTTTCTTCATAGGCCTTGTTCTTCCTCCTCCAAACATAGCGTTGATCCATGGGCCCAAACAGTTCTAATTTTGTTTCATCAGTCCACAGAACACTATCCCAAAACTTTGTGGTTTGTCCACATGACTTTTGGCATACTGCAGTCGACTCTTCTTATTCTTTGGAGACAGCAAGGGGTGCGCCTGGGAGTTCTGGCATGGAGGCCTTCATTACGCAGTGTGCGCCTTATTGTCTGAGCTGAAACTTCAGTACCCGCATCTGACAAATCTTTTTCAGTTCCTCAGCAGTCACACGGGGACTTTTCTCCACTTTGCGCTTCAGGTAGCACACAGCAGTCGAAGTCAGCATCTTCTTTCTGCCACGACCAGGTAGCGTTTCAACAGTGCCCTTTGCCTTGAATTTGCGAATGATGCTTCCTATGGTGTCTCTTGGTATGTTTAACATCTTTGCAATCTTCTTATAGCCATTGCCCTTCCTGTGAAGAGAAATCACCTCTTCTCTTGTCTTCCTGGACCATTCTCTTGACTTCACCATGTTTGTAAACACACCAGTAAATGTCTAGAAGGAGCTGAGTATCACAGTCATTTTAAATCTGCCTAATTGGGGCGTATTATGCTTGATTGCTGCTCCTTGACATCCACAGGTCTTTTCAATACCTGATCGAAAACACTTGAATGAACCTCTGTTTTTAAGAGTGGTAGTCTTTAAGGGGTTGAATAATTGTGTCAATGAAGAAATCACAAAACAAACATTTAATACTGTATTACAAAAATAATTGATGTCATTTTAGTTGCATTTGGTTCTTTAAAAAGTCCTTGTAAGATTTCATTCTGAACACAATTAAATATGTACACTAAATTCCCTAAAACCCTTTACAGCATTGGGGGTTGAATAATTTTGAACACAACTGTATATGTCATTTAATCATGTGTTGTCTTGGTGGGAGATATTAAATTCTTTTTACTGTCTAATGACCGCCCCATTGTCTGGGTGTCAGGGGCCTAAATTACGTTTAATTGCTTGCTCTCTTCGTGGCAGGCATTTACCTCATTTTTCTGTCTAATGACCGACCCATTGTCTGGGTGTAAGTGGCCAACATTTCACGTACTTGCTTGCTGTCTTGGTGGCAGACATTTAACTATTTTTACTGTCTAATGACTGCCCCATTGTGTGGGTGTCAGGGGCCTAAATTTTGTTTAATTGCTTGCTGTCTTGGTTGGAGATATTAAACTCTTTTTACTGTCTAATGACTGCCCCATTGTCTGGGTGTCAGGGGCCTAAATTTCACTTACTTGCTTGCTGTCTTGGTGGGAGACATTTAACTCTTTTTACTGTCAAATGACTGCCCCATTGTCTGGGTGTCAGGGGCCTATATGTCGTTTAGTCATTTGTTGTCTTGGGAGATATTAAACTCTTTTTACTGTCTAATGACCGCCCCATTGTGTGGGTGTCAGTGGTCTATATTTCGTTTAATTGCTTGCTGTCTTGGTGGGAGACATTAAACTCTTTTTAATGTCAAATGACCTCTCCTCTGTCTGGGTGTCAGGGACCTACATAAATGATAATGGCCTGTTCCCATGCAGGTTGACCTGAGGCCTGTGTTGCTGTTACGGTACCGCTCTCCTCTTTGCGGGTGCCATGGCCCTGAGTCTGTGAATGAGGCCGGTGGCACTGCAGGCAGACATGAATCCTTTTTGGCTGTGATGAGAACTTCAACTCCCATAGCATTCCCACCTGATGCCACCCCAACCTCCTATTCTACCTCCTCCTCCTCCAAGTTGCCAATTGATATTGGTTAATTTTTATTTATTTTATTTTATTTTAATTCATTTCCCTATCCAAATTTGTTTGCAGGGGATTTACCTACATTTCGCTGCCTTTTGCAGACCTCTAGCCCTTTCCTGGGCTATTTTACTGCCTTTTTAGTGCCCAAAAGTTCGGGTCCCCATTGGTTTCAATGTGGTTCGGGTTTGGGGTTAAGTTCGGGTCGAGTTCGGATCCCGATCCCGAACATTTTCGTGAAGTTCGGCCGAACTTCTCCAACCCAAACATCCAGGTGTTCGCTCAACTCTATACATATGTCATAATTGTTATCTCATATAAACACTAAATGGGAACTATTTATTTAACATTTCAGTAGTGGTGACCAGTCCTTGTTACATAAGTTTTCAATTAAACAATACTTTTTGATATGGGACAGCGGAAAATAATGAAAAAAAAAAAATCTAATGAAAAAAATAATGAAAGGCATCCAGTGAAAGGTTACAATACATATGACATATTATTTAAAACAACAGTATAACATTAAGAACTCATGTTAGCTTAGATAGAATATAATGAAAATATTATAGCTAGTATATATTCTAAAAAGTATTTCAAGTACATAAATAGCAATACATAAGTAAAATACAGTGGTCCCTCAAGTTACAATATTAATTGGTTCCAGGACGACCATTGTTTGTGGAAAGTTGCTATTTGAGTCCATAACTATATGGAAAACCAGTAATTGTTTCCAAAACCCAAAAATGTCATCCCAAAACAAGAAAAAGTGAAGTAAAAAAAAAGAAGATAACTTAAAGATAAAGCTTAAGTAAAATACACAGGAATATATGCTAAAAGCTGTAAATAACTTTCTATGGTGAAGGCAGGAGCTTCTGTAGGATCTTGCATAATACATACATTGGCCAGAAAAATAAAATTAAGTCACAGCTCACATAGTGTTCAAAAGACTAGCTTATGCTGGCACAGACAGGGTGCTGTACAGAGTATGTAATCCTGCAAAGGAGCTACTAGACAACTAATACGGGTGTTTTACCAGTAAAATGGCCATGCTGTTTGGTTGGATCTGAGTCTGAGGCATTGTTCGTTAAGTCTAGTTTAAACTTGGGATGGCCCAGAAAAGACCAGTCTCTTAGACGTTGCTCTGGTGCATTGAGAAGTGTAACACACTAATAGATTGTCCTTACATTGAAATACATATCTGTCTGACTACAATGACTAAAATTAAAACTCAATTAACTAATTACTTTAAGCCTACATGCATACGGCAGTGTTTTTTTGCGGCCTCAGTTCCGTTTTTTTGCTGATCGGATGGTTTCCCATTCATTTCTATGGATCTGTTAAAAATGCGGATGCCTCTTCCGTTGTCTGTCCACGTACGATGTCCGCATTTTACATCCGCAAAAAAAATATGACATGTCCTATTATTGTCCACAAAAAAACAGTTTGCGGACTCATAGAAGTCAATGGGTCCGCAAAAAATGCGGATGACTAATGGAAGCCATGCGTTTGTCATCCGCATCCATTTTTTTTTGCGGATGGTTGCTTGGAAACCAGGGTACTTGTACAGGTACTTTAAAAACTGGTTCAAGCCTTCAGTTTTTTTGTGGATCTGCAAAAAAAAAAAAAAACGGAATACACAAGGAAACACAACCTACAAAATTTGCGGACACACGGAACGGATGTGGATGTGAAAAAAAGGAAGACGGATCCGCGATTTGTGGACAGCAAAAAACAACTTTCGTGTGCAGCCTAAGGCCTCTTGCACACGACCGTATGTGTTTTGCGGTCCGCAAATTGCGGATCTCCAAAAAAACGATGATGTTCCGTATGGCATTAGTTTTTTTTGCGGATCCGTTATTTTTTCTGATCCATTGTAATAATCCTATCCTTGTCCGCAAACTAGAAAAAAATTGGACATGCTATATTTTTTTGCGGAACGGAAAAACGGACATACGGAAACAGAATGCACACGGGGTACCTTCAGTTTTTTTGGAAGACCCATTGAAATGAATGGTTTCACATATGGTCAGCAAAAAAAGGAATGGACACGGAAAGAAAATACGTTCGTGGGCATGAGGCCTAAAATAACAAATTCCTGGTCAGACTTCGAATCCGATCAGGCTTGAAACAGGATTTGGAAAGTGTTTTTTCTAATACTTTGATTTCAATTCTTTAATTCATATGTTTTCAAACTACCCAAATTAGAGAATCCACTAGCTAGGGGTAATTAATATGATTAAGGGTTTCTAATTTGAGAGTTATCTCGTCCTGACCAGTTGTTTTTTGGGTCTGTTTACAACAACTATAGGAATGTAGGGTATACTGAGATCATTATGTGTTGATTGTAAAACCAATTCACTGAATAAAGTGGTCTTACAAAGCAGGAGATGCTCCAAACCCCATATGCTGTAGCACGCTTCTATCCAGGGGAGCAAATCCTGCACATGTGATCCATTGCTGACAGCAATCCCCAGCAAAAATGTATACAATGCAGAATGCCTGCAGTGGACCACATGTACCACAAAAACGCCCTACCCAAAAAAGTGGTCTAAAAAGGTATAAAAATGCTCAAACTCCAAATGCTGTTCCATTCCTAACTGGGGGAGCAACTCCTGCACATGTGGTGCGTTGCTAATAGCAATCCCCTTTTTTTTTCAGATGGATGCCCACAGCGACACCACATCTACCACAAGGACAACCTGAACAGGACATCCAAATGTGTGGATGCTAATAATCATCTTAATCACAGAATGGAAAAAGAACTAGTGCACTACAATGGTAAATGCAATTGAAAATATATGGCTAAACCCTCACACTGGTATTAAAATGAGACTTTTGCGAATATATTTTTATATCAAGAACATACCTATTCCATATGAGCAATCGCTGATATGAGCATAGAGCCCGACACACAGCCAACTAACCCCCAGTTACCTCCAGCGTGAAATCACACATACAATGGATGGAGGGAGGAGGCTGTAAGTCCCACCTATTATTGAATCATATGACGCAGGCCAAATAGGTGCACCTGAATGTTACCCATGGATCAAAATCAGGAACATTCAGCCCTTGAGTTTCCACACCTTCGGTGATCTATATACAAACAAATTCACAGAATAAAAAGGTCTTACAAAGCAAGAGATGCTCCAAACCCCATATGCTATACACTTCTACCCAGGGGAGCAAATCCTGCACATGTGATCTGCTGCTAACAGCAATCCCCAGCAAAAATGTATACAATGGAGAATGTATTGTGCCTGATTTTGATCCATGGGTAACATTCAGGTGCACCTACTTGGCCTGCGTCACATGATTAAACGGAACCATCAGACGAGATCACACACTGCAGCAAGGTAAGAAAGCTTTATTTCTTACAAATCTCCTCTGGAACTTCCTTTTTTGTGGATTCTTAAGTCATGTCTGCTATTTAAGTGAATATATCTTGAATAAAGTTTTTTCTTGCTCAGGGGATAAGAAGATCTTTCCATGAAACCAACTTGTTGTCTGGTCTCATTATAAAAGCAGTATGAAACAATCATACTTATACTTCTAATTGATTTGGCACGTGCTTTGGAAGAGGAGAATCGCATGAACTGTGAACAGGCACAATGAAAGAGTCTGGAGGTGGCAGCAGAATCAGGAGGCCACACAGTGGCACAATGACAAAGTGTGGAGGTGGCAGCAGCATGAGGCAGCCACAGAGTGTCACAATAACTGAGTCTGGAGGTGACAGCAGAATCATGCCACAGAGTGGCACAATGACCAAGAGTGGAGGTGGCAGTAGCAGGAAGAGACCACAGAGCGGCACAATCACAGAGTTTGGAGGTGGCATCAGCATGAGTAGGCCACAGAGTGGCACATTGACTGAGTCTGGAGGTGGCAGCAAAATCAGGCCACAGAGTGGCACAATGACGAGTCTGGAGGTGGCGGCAGTAGCAGCATCAGGAGGAGGCCACAGAGTGGCACAATGACCAAGTGTGGAGGTGGCAGCAGCATGAGGAGACCACAGAGCGGCACAATGACAGAGTCTGGAGGTGGCAGCAACATAAGTAGGCCCCAGAGTGGCACAATGACCGAGTCTGGAGGTGGCAGGAGAATTACGCCACAGAGTGGCACAAAGACTGAACCTGGAGGTGGCAGCAGCAGCATCCGGAGAAGGCCACAAATTGGCACAATGACTGAGTGTGGAGGCGGCAGCAGCATGAGAAGACTACAGAGCGGCACAATTACAGAGTCTGGAGGTGGCAGCAGAATCAGGAGGCCACAGAGTGGGACAATAACAGAGTGTGGAGGTGGCAGCAGCATAAGGAAGCCACAGAATGGCACAATGACAGAGTCTGGTGGTGGCAGCAGAATCAGGCCAGAGTGGCACAATGACTAAGTTTTGAGGTGGCGGTAGCAGCAGCAGCATCAGGTGGAGGCCAAAGAGTGGCACAATGACCAAGTGTGGAGGTAGCAGCAGCATCAGGAGACCACAGAGCGGCACAATGACAGAGCCTGGAGGTAGCAGCAGCAGCATCATGAGGAGGCCACAGAGTGGCACAATGGCCAACTGCTGAGGGAATAACAAAGGACAGAGGCAGGTTGAGGACAGGTGAGGGCACTGGGCCTGCTCCCGGGCCATGTCAACTAAGGGTTGTGTCTGACGAACCCACCGACTGTTGGCCTGGGGGTGTCTAATGTCACCTGCTTCCTATACACTCCAATTATTGTTTCCTGTCTCTCAGGATGGGTGGAAGTTCTGCCAGTGCTCTGGCTGAAGATTGGACGCTTGGGAGGACTGAGCAGGGGACAGAGGTTCGGGTGGAGCATGGCTCTCCTTCTCTTTCCCTCATTGTAAGTCCTGCGTTGGGCATCCTGGGCTGGCAGTTGGAAACCTCGTTGGGCATTAGGTTCCTGACATGCGCCGCATTTCCCTTCCTCGGCAACCATTTAGACATCAGGAGGTGTCTTCTAGCTTACCTTAGGGCCACGGATTCCTTTAGGAAGTAGGGCCTTCTCCTTGTCCAATTTCAGGGAAAAAACATGGGTCTTGGAGCTTCTAAAGCTTTATTGCCCGTTGGATAAAGATGACCATCATCCCTTGTTATATGGAAAAGAAAGTGTCTCCCCCCTTAGGGTTGAAGGCCCATTCCACGAGGGCTTTGTCCACCCCTTTTTGCCGGAAGGGGGCGGCTATGGTAGATCAGATATGTAAGGCTGCCACATGGTCTAACCCCATGATCTTCTTAAGGCATTATAAACTTGATATATATCTAACCAGGATCTGGAGTTTGGACGAAAAGTCCTTTCAGGTGTGGTCCCTCCCTAAAAAATTTCTTCTCTGAAAATCTCCTACCAGTGCCAGTGTGGAGGTGTTAGGGAAAGATGACAATTACTGTTATCGGTAATTTGATTTCATGTAGCCTCTACAACGGCACTGGTGTTCCCCCCAAAAAATAAAAAAAAATATTTATATATATTATTTGTGGATAGTCTATATTCACATATTTAGTGTGGTTAATTTAATTTTATTTTTTTCACGGTATATTTATAAGATGTTCTGCTGTTATGAATTATCTTCGGTTCTCTGTTATTTACTGGAGTGTATAGGAGGATGTGTCTTTTTATTTAGGCTTCCGCTGTTGTTTCCTGTCCCTGGGAGGCGTGATCAAGCTCCTACTAGCGCTGTTGTGGAGGCTACGGGAAATCAAATTACCGGTAAGAATAATTGACATCTTTTTTCTTTTTGTACTGAAATAGGCCACTAAACGCTTTCACTACAAATAACGGCAACAGTGAACTGCGTATATATTTTTCTTTTTGCAATTAAATAGGCCACTAAATGCTTTTACTGCAAATAATGGCAACGGTGAACTGCGTATAAATTTTTCGTGCAGTACAGAAATACTTCACTAAATGCTCTCAGCACATATAGCTGCAGAAGTGAACTGCATATATATTTTTCTTTTTGTAATGAAATAGGCCACCAAACACTTTTACCGCAAATAACGGCATCAGTGAACTGCGTATATATTTTTCTTGTAGTACAGAAATAAGTAACTAAACGCTTTTAACCCCAAATAACTGCAACAGTGAACTGCATATATATTTTTCTTTTACTACTGAAATACTCCACTAAATGCTTTCACCACATATAACTCCAGAGATATAAGCCACTAAAGGCTTTTCAACATGGCGCTTGCACCTGAAGAACAAATTGCTGGAATGACAGAGCTATATAATGGCTATTTGGCTCCCCAAATTATCTTTCCCTGCACTTGTAAATCTCTTTTCTCGCACTGTCCCTAACGCCTTCTGACGTCTCTCCTGCACTAAGATGCTGTCAAAAGATTCCTCCCTATCCTTTCCCTGCACTTATAGTTTTTTTTCCACAATTAGCTTTTTCCAATTGCTGTTCTTAGCGTCTTCTCACATCTGTCCCTGCACTCCGAATGCTGGAAAATGGCAGAATCTAAAATAACTGCCCTATTTATAGGGCTGTGACATCACAGGGCTGGCTGGCTGCTGATTGGCTGCACGCATGCATGTCAATCTGGGTGATCCCGCCTTCCCAGAGTTCCTTGCCCCATGTCCTCAGTCCTCAAACGTCCTCAAAAATTGTGATTTATCACCACAAAGCGCGAGGAAGTTCGCAATAGTTGCGAATCAAATTTTTCCTGAAATTTTGATTGAATTCCACTTCGTCTGATTTGATTCGCTCATCTCAATTCACATCCACACATTTGGCTATCCTGGTCTGGATGTCCTTGTAGTAGATGTGGTCCTCCGCGGGCATCCATCCAAAAAAAAGGGGATTGCTATTAGCAACGAACCATATGTGCAGGACTTGCTCCCACGGTTATGAATGCATTTGGGGTTTGAGCATTTTTCTGCTTTTTAGAACACTTTTTTGTGAAGAATGTTTTTGTGGCACATGTAGTCTGCTGCGGGCATTCTCCATTGTATACTTTTTTGCTAGGGATTGCTGTTAGCAACGGATCACATGTGCAGGATTTGCTCCCCCAGATAGAAGTTCGCTACAGCATATGGGGTTTGGAGCATTTCAAGCTTTGTAAGTCCACTTTATTCTCTGAATTTGTTTGTATATAGATGACTGGAGGTATGGCAACTCCAGGTCTAAATGTGCCTCCTTCCTCATTACATTTTATGTGTGATTTCACTCTGGAAGTAAATGGGGGTTCGCTGGCTGTGTGTCGGACTCTATACCCCTATCAGTGATTGCTCATATGGCATAGGTAGGTTAGCTTTAGGTTCCGTACCACTTTGAGAGACCTTGACGAGGTGCGCGGGCTCCGGTATGTTGTTGATATAAGAATATATTGGCAAAAGTCTAATTTTAATTCTAGTGTGAGGGTTTAGCTATATATTGTCAATTGAAATTACCATTGTAGTGCAATAATTTTTTGTCCATTCTGTAATTCTGTGTTGCTTGGAAGGACACATTTGTAAATTAAATATTTTGTCCCTTCTGCAAAAGCTATACTTTGTCCCATGATCTAACATGGTTAATTAAAAATAATCCTTCTGCTGCCACTTCCTATTCTGTCCCCATCTATTCTTATACGAACCAAAATTGCACACAGAAGTAAGGGGGCCAGGCTTTAAACCTTTGTACTGGTCAGTAATGGCTTTGCAAGGCAGGAAGTAATATTTGCAACATTAGAGGATTATTTTATGCGATAAACTGGTAGCAGCTACAGTTGAGTAAAAGAGAGTGCTACGATACTGATGAAACTCGGAAATCCAATGACCTGAAGAAAAAAATGCTGAAAATAGCAAAGAGATCAGTAAAACGTCCTTGGAAGAGCAACTTAGTAAAATAATTTAATAAAGAAATACATTCAGAAAAGGAGTAGAAATAGTCTGACAGTCTGATTAACCATTGAAATATTGCAGAATGAGGTGAGGTAGTGGGACAAAGGTGGCCATGAGCCGCCAACGTAACTCATTACATGGAGAGAAGCAAGGAAAGTTGTATTTATTTTTCCCTAAATGATATTGGTTCAATTTTTATGTAGAAAAAAAAATCATTGAAAATGGTAGAAAATAAAATAAGGGATTTACCGTTAGGATGCATTTTGCCAAAACAGGTGAATGACACTTGGTCCTAAAAGGGAAGAAAATAGCTTCCTGCAAGGTCAGTACAAGGTATTTTGGTATCCTATGTGAAATAGTAGAATTGCACTACACCACAGCCACCCCTAATCCTGAGTAGATCAAATTTTCTAATAAAGAGATTTAAACATAGTTGAAAAGAAGCAGTCTCAGGTATAACTAATGTAAATCCAAAGACTCACAGATGACATCTCCACTAATTTAAGTTCTTCACTTTCATTTTCATCTCCATTTAGTTGAGACCATCATGGTTATTTTTCCTGAAGACTACAGAGTTTCCTGCGCAGACGTGTTTAGTCAGGGGTGCGCAGCCGCTTTGCCAAAGAAGAAGACATCAGTATTAATAAATAGCACACTGTAGATGGGGACAGATTTTACATGAGGGCTCAAGAGATTAGGTTACACCTCTGCCTTCACTCATTTCTTTTTCTTATCCAGCTGCAATGTTTAAACTGCCATCCTGAAGATTCCACCAATACTGTGTCCCTTGCTGGCCCATGTGCCCACATTAGTTTTATTTTAAACTGCTGAAAATATGATAAAAAAAATAAGAGTAGAAATAACCTTACTGATCCCCCACCACTTGCATTGCAACCAACAGCCACAGTGGTCACATGTCCAAGTCGAGAGACACTTGGAAGTACAATAACCAACAAAGACATAGGAAGTAGCAGAAGGAGAGCAGTGGGGGGGATCAGAAAAGCATCACTACTTTTATTATTTTATTACATTCCATGTCTGGATAACTCCTTAATACAGGCCCCAAAATTACTACAGACCTCCAGACCCTCAAAATGAATACAGATCCTCAGGCAAACCCCAAAATTGATACAAAAATCCAGACAGACCTCAGAATTAATAAAGACTCCCAGGCAAACCTCAAAATATATTCAGACCTCCAAGCCCAAAATGGTACAAACCTTCGGACAGACCCCCAGACCTCAAAATTAATACAGACTGCCAGACTCCAAAAATAATACATACTCCAGACAGACCCCAAAATTAATAGAGACCTCCAAACAGACTCAAAAATGAATAGATGCCTAAATGAAAGAAGACCTCCAGATTAAACCTCAGACAAGCCCACACATTCATACAGAGCACAGATTAGACTACCAATTTATTTCAACCCCAAAACAGCCCACAAATTTATTTAAACCCCTGTTTCCCCTCTTTAACCCTAACTATGAAGTAATTGCCAAATACTAGTCTCACACTAGTGCTTAGGATCCGGCAGCATTCCAGCATTGCCAGAAGCTTAAACATCACCATCTGGCCCCATTAACTATAATGGGGACTGGAGGAGATCCAGCCGCAACCCGGCAAATATGCCGATAATCGGCTGGAAGAAAACCACTGGGCACATACTGTAGTTAATGGGCCAGATTGGGGCATTTAAACTTCTGGCAATGTTGGAATGCAGAGAAATCCGGCAGGCTGTTCCTGGCCGGAACAGGCTGCCAGATCCTAAGCACTAGTGTAAAACTAACCAAACAAAACATTTGCTATAGGACAGACAGTAATCCAAAAGGTTAAAAACTGCTCTGTGAAAGATATAATATAGATTCAGTCTATCTCACTGCTCTACATCAGATGCAGCACCATGCTCAGACATAGGAGACAGTTCTGTGTGAAGGTATCTCTGTCTACAGATGCAGGGTAGTAAGGCAGACCATTACTGTATGCAAAGGGTTAATTAATTCTGTGGACAATGGTTTGGCCTTACATTGCCTGCTATGTGCTGATAATGCAGGGCAATGATATATTCAGTTTCCATATAAGGCTACTTTCACACTAGCGTTTTTTGCGGATTCATCATGGATCTGCAAAAATGCTTCCGTTACAATAATACAACCGCGTGCATCCGTCATGAACGGATCCGGTTGTATTATGTCTTGAACAACATTTTAAAGTCAATGGGGGACAGATCTGCTTTCTATTGTGAAAACTGATCCGTACCTATTGACTTACATTGTGTGTCAGGATGGATCCGTCTTGATCCGCACCACATCACTGCTTGCAGCATTCTTCTGTCCACGATGGGAGCACAACCAAATGGAAAGGAATGCATTTTAGTGCATTCCATTTTGTTCAGTTCAGTTTTGTCCCTATTGAGAATGAATGGGGACAAAACTGAAGTGTTTTCAATTCCGCTATTGAGATCCTATGACGGATTTTAATAAAATAATTGAAAACACTAGTGTGAAAGTAACCCTATTTTTGCTGTTACAAATACCCCCTCAAACCTTTTTCCTTTTGTTACCCTCCCCCACTATCCCCTGCAGACCTCAGGCCAGACAAAAAAAATAAAGAATTACTCACCTCTAACTTTCAGCTCCACCGCCCCCGGTCAAACTTCCTTCACGTGCTTGCGCTGCGACTAGATAATTTACTGCATGAGGTTACATGCGCTGTACACTTGAAGAGAACTGTGCAGTGCAGGCACCCGGACAAGAGGAAGACTAGGGAACAGTGAGTACTTCTAGCTCTAGGAGTGCCATACTGGACGTCCACTGAGCTTCCTGTACTAATTAGCACTTCCTCAATTGTAGCATTCATAAGTTATATTAGAAAGTTATTACTCTTTGTTACAATAAATTTGCCCCCCCCCCCCCCAAAGGTGCCTACCCTCATCTACCTGTCTTAATGGCCCTGGCTTCCTTTATTTGATTTCAGAGGTAAAAATAAAATATGAAATCAACTTGGATAAAATACAGCCATCAAAATATATAAAATTTTATTTTAGCATGACTCAAATCTCTGATTTGTAGTCTCTTGCACGATTGATGATTAGCTCAAGAATTGAGTCATCTAGTAATGATTACTGCAGATTTTACACCGTTGTTATTACAAGATCCCTGTACATTGATAGAGTAAAGATGTTTGTAGATGTACTAGAAATCCATCCTCTCACCACATGGTGTTAATGATGAGTTGATACAATAAATCGTAGTCATTACGTTAGTTTGTCTTTTACATGAAGGTGATTTAAAGGACGCGTGGTCTTTTTTTCCTATGGATTTAGAACTGTCAGGAAATTTGGGAAATAATGATGCATGAATCGGTGAAAGTAAAGCAATAGTGACACCAGGAGAAAGCTGTACATATACAGTCACCAATGTAACTTTCAATGAATTAGCTAAATACTTTTTGTAGCTAGGAAAAACAGCCTCTGTTAAACTTTAAAAGAAAAACAACACTTAATTTTATTTTTTTTTTTACAAACTGCATACATTGTTAATGTCAATCATTGGCCACAGTGGTCACCAATAGTGTTGACATATTACCCCTGCGGCCAGAGATTACATGCAGTAGTCATATGGTTCTGTATGATGCTTATGCCTAATATATTGCCCCAGCAGAACCAAATACACGTTGCTGATGATTTGATAGCATTCTAAACAGTTTGTGAAACATTTTCAGTAATGTCCCCTATAGTGCCCCCAGTAATGTCCCCCACAGTGCCCACAGTAATTTCACGCACAATGCCCAGTAATGTCCTTCAAAGTGTCTCCAGTAATATTTCCCACAATGTCCTCTACAATGCCCCAGTAATGTTTCCTATAGTTCCCCACAGTAGCCCTTGTATTGTCCCCAACAGTGTCCAAGTAATTTTCAACAGTATCCCCAGTAATGTACTGACAACACCCCCTATAATGTCTCCATAGTGTCCCCAGTAATGCCCCCAGTAATGTCCTGAATTGTGCCCAAGTGGCCAGGGATAAAAAAAAAAAAAATACTGGTATTCAACTGAGTCCAGGTCCCCCCATCCCCTCCCAACCTGTGATGCAGACTTATGGCCTGAATTTCCTATGTCTAGAGTAGGTGTATTATAGTAGGCCTGAGGCCTATGAGGGTGTATGGCGAGTTAGCAAACAATTGGCTCCAGTGCTCTGCCACAGTATTTAACTGCATTGCCCTTCCAAGGATGGTGATGCAGTCAAATTTGGAAGGTGTACCTGAAGCCACCGGCTGGGTATGTATGTTACTGACTCTTCATACTAGTAGCACCAGATCATTATGCACCCAGCTGCTGACCATGTGTGCTCAGATAGCCTCCTGGGCATCTGCACGGTACAGTCTAAGACCAGTCGACCAGATATAAGGTGATATAAGGTGCATAAAGCAAACCTTTCCCCGACACAACAGAGCCCAGCACGGATCTTAAATATTCCCACATCCTGAATGGGTGGGGTTTAAATATCAAGTTTTTGAGCAATAGGTTCACATGAGAAGAGAGTACAAGAATCTGACATATGCCGGACACAGCCAGCACCTACCGGATCCCATTCACTATAATGGGGCCCATCGGGTTCTTTTGTAAATACCAACATTTTCCCAAATCAAATACCACAACATACAATGCTATTTCATCTTTTATTTTTGCTGGAATCTGCTACAGAGGCTAATGCCTGGACGTGTAAGACTAAGTGCACTGCAGATGTGCACTTAGTCTTATTCATTCTTGAACTGTAATATTTGGTACATGTAGTAGGATGATAGAATTAACATCTAAGATTTTGATGTACATGTGCAAAATTTCTGCTTAGAGAAACTTTCAGGTCTATGGTGTTACAGTATGTGTCCTAAATACAGATTCTCTATTCAGGTACCATTGATACCAACTGGAGTACTTCTAACATAGTTTTCAGCTGACTCATGGGGATCATAGACACAGTTGCAATACCCCGAAGGATCAGACAATATGAGTAGTTAGCAGAGAGGCAGATTTCTGGGCAGGCAGTATACTAGCATATTCAAGACACAAGTCCGAAGTCAGGGCCTGGCGGCAGTAGGGCAGTTCAAGAAGAGGCAAAGGTCAGATGCAGGTTGCTAGGAGTTAAAATCAGTTGTCTTTCAACTATATTGTGCCACAGTATGTCATCAATACAGATTCTGTATATAGATGCCATAGATTTTAATGTATTTGCCCTGGAATATCTGCAAAGTGTTTTAATGCGTTTTGCACACGTGTGGGAAAAATCGGCATGTTTGGTACCCAGACCTGAACCCGGACTTCATCACTGAAGTCCGGTTTCGGGTTGAGTAATCTGTAGATTTTATTATTTTCCCTTATAACATGGTTATAAGGGAAATTAATAGCATTCTCAATACAGAATGCTTAGTAAAATGTGGATGGAAGGGTTAAAAATAAAAAAAATAACTCACCATATCCCCTTGATCTCGTAGTTGCCGATCTCTCCTCTCTTCTTCATTCATTAGCTGTCGGCTAAAGGACCTGTGATGAGGTCACTGAGCTCATCACATGGTTCAATCACATGGTCCATGTGATTAGACCATGTGATGTGACGTCATCACAGGTCCTATAGCTGGTAGCTAATGTTTGAAGAAGAGAGGAGAGATCGGCAACTACGCGATCAAGTGGATAAGGTGAGTTTATTTTTTTTATTTTTAACCCCTTAATCTACATTTTACTAAGCATGCTGCATTGAGAATGCTATTATTTTCCCTTATAACCATGTTATAAGGGAAAATAATAAAGACTGGGTCCCGTCTCTTAGCAACCTTGCAGGAAAATCGCACTGCATCCGCACTTGATTGTCCCCAACAGTGTCCAATTAATTTTCAACAAATTGTGGATGCTTGCAATTTTTCCGCAGCCCCATTCACTTCTATGGGGCCTGTGTTGCCATAGAGCATGCTGCGATTTTCATGCAACGCAGAAGTGATGCGTGAAAATCACCGCTCATGTGAATAGCCCCATAGAAATGAATTGGTCAGGATTCAGTGAGGGTGCAATATGTTATCACGCCCGTGCGAAAGGGGCCTAAGAGTTCAGTATGCATGTAGGCCGAGAGGACATAGGATTATTAAATAGAGACTAGATAGCCTAAACTCATGTTAGAAGTGAGAGGGCACAGCAGCATGTATAATATATATACAATCTGCCACTGCATGAAAATTGTATTCAGAATTCATATTATATGGGCCTTAAAATGAGAATACCTCATGCATACTTGTATTTTAGTCCATAATATGGCTATAATTAAACACCACAAACATACTGTATGGTGTAACAGAGAAAACACAAATTTAAAATGAATTAAAATGTTTAGAACTAAAAAATGGGGGTATGTTTATTGTTGGAGATACACTTGTAAAGGAAGTGCCTGACTGGGGTGATGGTGGTAGAGTGCACACTTACTAGCCCTTTAAAAAAGGGCAGGAATAAGTCAGGTAGAGATATACTTTTACTGTACAGATATATATCCTCTTCATAGTGGGGCACCTCACTTGTAGTGTTCCATCATAAACACATAACACATATTTATAGTCTCTTAAACACAAAGCGTAGACGTATTGTGGTGGTTAATGTATTCTAAAGGGCACATTAACTGTTGCAGTTCTCAGTCAGAGGCACTGCATATTTGTTCTCTTTAAAGATAATGCTTGCTTCAGAGCAGATACTCAGCGCTAATGTCAGAGATGGGAGATAATGCAGATCAGTCATTTCACCACTCAGATGCAGTTTTCATTCATGACCTGCACGACAATTGAGGGAGCTGTTTACAGTGGTAGCCTCAAACCTAAGGCTAAAACAACATGGAAGAGCTACATAGGAACACAATCAAAATACCATAGGCTGTAATGTTAATTCATTGCAGTCTATGGGAGAAACAATCAGATGTTCGCATTTTCAAGTCCCCTAAAGGGACTTTTAAAAAGTTTAAAAAAGTTAAAAAAAGTTAAAATAATTAAATTAAAATCACCCCACCCTTTCCCCAAACTAAAAATACACAATAATAAGATGATGATCATTTGCACTGTCATGCCCCAATAGGCTTGATACGAGCAGTGGGTGTGGAGTTGACCCACCGTGCCAGCTTATTGGTTTGGCTTTAGGTTAAACCTAAGTGTGTTGTCCTGGCAGTCCACTGATATGCACCCTTTAACCGCTGTAAAGAGATCTGGACTTCATTGCAAGCAACCAACCAGGCCACTACCACCTGGAGTACTCCTAGTATAGTCTTTATCTGACTCATAGGGATCATATGCACAGATGCAAGCCATTGAGTGGTCAGACGGAGTAGTTAGGAGACAGGTAGAGGTCAGAGAAGGCTGTGTACTAGCATATTCAAGAGACAAGTCCGAAGTCAGGGCCTGGCCACAGTAGGGCAATTCGAGAAGCTGCAAAGGTCAGAGCAGGTTGCTAGGAGTTAGAGTCAGTTGTCTTTCAAGTATCAAATGGGGAGAAGAAGACAGGATGGGTGGCACTATTGCATAAATCGCATAATGCGCCTACTCAGGCCACTGCCGGACCGGTGAAGATAGCCATTGATGGTGCTCAGTATCCCAGAAGACAATCAATGCAGATGTGTAGGAAAGAAAAAAGCAGTACGTGCACTCATCCGGCGTCTTTAAAACTTGGCTTTATTGTATAACAGACCAGACGTGTAAAGTCCCAGGTAGCGGGGGCGGACTCACAGCTTGCGGTAGCTAGATGGTGACGTCCGTTTCGCGCGTGTAAGCTGATCTGACTATGGAAAAAATTACGGGTGAGGGCCCGCTGCTGAGCTGACCATATAAAACATTAGGGGTGATGGTCTGCTGCTTAGCTGACTCTCTAAAACATTAGGGGCAAGTGCCTGCTGCTGATCTGACCATCGAAAATATTGTGGTTGAGGGTCTGAGCTGACCCTCTAAAATATTAGGAGCAAGGGCAGTCTAATAAGCATGTTGATATGATGGAGGAGGAAGCGGTGCATGGGAGTACAGTGTTTTCAAAACACCATAAAAGCCACATTTAAAGTGCCTTTATGTTCAGCCGCTTTTCACTGGTGGAGTAGAGAAGTCAGGGGCAATCCAGGCCTTGTTTATTTTATAAAGGGTCAACCGGTCAGCATTTTAAGTTGACAGGCGGATGTGCTTATCAGTTATTATGCCCCCAGCAGCACTAAATACCCGCTCTGACAAAACGCTGGTGGCAGGACAGGCCAGCACCTCCAAGGTGTAGAGCGCAAGTAGTGCCACGTGTCCAGCTTGGACACCCAATAGTTGTAAGGCACAGAGAGATAATTGAGGATGCAGGCACGTTCTGCTACGTACTCCTTCACCATCTCCCAAAATGTTACCCTCCTTGTGACACTAGGCCACACATCAGGGTGAGGGTGCTGGCTGGGTGTCATGAAACTGTCCCAGGCCTTGGAGAGTGTTGCCCTGCCTCTGTTGGAACTGCTGTATGTTCCCTGTGTCTCCCCTTCCTCGGTTGCTCAAGGAACTACATACTCTGACGCCAGCATTGTCAGATGGACATTTTTGAGCAATTTTTCCACAATGAACTTGGTATTGCACCATGTTAATTGTACTCTCCACCACAGGAATGAGAGATGAGAAGTTTTCTTTGTAGCGGGGGTCGAGAAGGGTGAACTACCAGTAATTGTTGTTGGCCAAAATGCATATAATGCGTGGGTCATGGAAAAGGCAGCATAACATAAAGTCAGCCATGTGTGCCAGAGTCCCAACAGACAAGACTTTGCTGTCCTCATCAGGAGGATGACTCTCAATCTCCTCATCCTCTTTCTCCTCTTCTGCCCATCTATGCTGAACAGATGGAATAAACCTGCGGTGGGTACTATGCTCTGTAGCGGAGGCAACCTTCTCCTGCTCCTCCTCCTCATCATACAATTCGTGCTGAGAAGACAAAATGAGGGTGGTCTGGCTATCACCTTGTGTACTGTTGTCCCCCATTTCCATCTCTTTCACATGCAAAGATTCCGACTTCATTGTGAGTAGTGAGCGTTTCAGTAGACTCAGAAGTGGGAAGGTTACACTGATAACAGCAGCATCGCAGCTCACGAACTGTTTATTCCTCAAAGTTGTGTAAAACATCACAGAGGTCAGACATCCATGTTCACTCGTCACTTATGAAGAAGAGCGGAAGCTGACTGGAAAGGCAACAACCATGTTGCAGCTGCTATTCCACTACTGCCTTCTGCTGCTCACAAAGCCTGGTCAACATGTGGAACATGGAGTTCCAGCACGTGCTCACGTCACACAACAATTGGTGAGCTGGCAATTGCAAGCGCTGCTGCAGTGTTGCCAGATTGGCGGCAGCTGTAGATGACTTTCGGAAATCAGCACACACGCGGCACACCTTCACCAGTAGCTCAGGCAAATTGGGGTAGGTTTTGAGAAACTGCTGAACCACTATGTTGAACACGTGGGCTAGGCATGGTATGTGTGTGAGCTTGCCGAGCTCCAAAGCTGCCACCAAGTTATGGCCATTATCAGACACAACCATGCCTGGTTGTAGGTTGAGTGTCGAGAGCCACAGACCAGTCTGGTACCTTAAAAAAATCCTAGATGATCTTTTAAAGGATGGCTTCAAACAAGGGATACTGACCACAAAGAAGTTTGAATATCTGACTGTCCCACACCCTATTGTGCCAGTGATATATCACCTACCTAAGGTGCAAAAAAGTCTCACCAACCCCCCGGGGAGGCCCATCATTTTGGGCCTTAATTCCCTCACGTGTAAAGTCACAGAGTATATAGACTTCTATCTGCAGGGCTATGTAATACAGAACCCCTCACACTTGAAAGACACGGGGTCGGTAATACAAATTGTGAAAGACCTGAGCCCGGTGACACCGAATACATGGATGGCCACTGTTGACGTGGCATCCCTGTATACAGTGATTCCTAAACAACTTGGGATGAAAGCGGTGGAAGATAGGATTAAGAGAGATCCCAGAATAGGTGATGTACAGGGGAGTTTCATATTAGGGTGTTTGAACTATTGTTTAGAACATTACTACTTTTGGTTTTTGGATTCATATTATGTACAGTGCATCAGAACGGCGATGGGGGCGAAATTCCCCCCAGTTTCATCAATATCTTTATGTGGGCATGGGAAGAAGAAACCATCCTTCCGATATTAGGGGTGGACACCTCCAGAGGAAAGTTAACCATCAGGTCTTGAGACATTGATCAATCAGTTAAACAATAATGTGTGGAATTTGCGATTTGCAGGGGAGATTAGTAATATGTACATCAATTTCAATGGATCTGTGCATAAGGATAGAGGAGGGTACATTTAAGACCAGTTACTACTTCAAAGATACTGATGTCAACTCCTATATTGATGTGAAGAGCTGTCACTACAAACCCTGGCTTAAAAATATACCCAAGGGACAGTTTAAAAGAATGGCTCGGAATTGCACGACAGTGAAAGATTACAGAGCACAAAGTAACATACTAAAAGAGTGATTCTTAGAAAGGGGGTATGAAGAAGATAAACTAGACACATGCATTCAGATTGTAGAAAATGAAAAAAAGGGAGAAAAGGAAGTTATGAAAGAGAAGAAGGATGAGAGAGACTATAGATTTTCCTTTGTGACCAGGTGTTGCTCAATGTCAGATACCTTCAAGAAATCAGTAAAGAAAAACTGGGGAATACTCAAAAATGACCCTATATTAGGTAAAACTGTACCTGAAAACACCATGTTTATTTTTAAAAAAGCTGCCAATATAAAGACAAGATTGGTGCATAGCGGTATCCTCCCCAACAGGTGAAAAAAGGGTGAAGGACGGAGGTAAATTCACATGGTGCGGTTTTTGCACCGGATGCAAAAATCGAAACACAAAAGAAAGAGTGAGGTCACTCAATTGCATAAAATCTAGCAAAAATGGAGGGGAGTTCCAAATTAAAGGTCACTGTTCCTGTGAAAATGAAGGAATAATATACGTATTGGAGTGCCCTTGTGGACTCCAATACGTAGGTAGGACAGTTCGGAAGCTGAAAGTGAGGATTCAGGAACATATTGGCAATATAAGGAGGGGACTCATGAGCTATAGTGTATCAGCACACTTCAAGCTTAAACATGAAAAGAACCCACAGGGCTTGAAGTTTGCTGGAATAGAAGTGGTTAAACCACACTGGCGGAGAGGAGATGCGATTATGCAATAAACCATAAAGAGGTACAGTGGATATATCTATTGGGTACCCTACAACCTAACGTCCTGAATATAGAATTCGACCTGAAACCATGCCTAGTTTAAAATAGCCATAGAGAATATACGGTGCGATAAGAGATGTTTCCCGTTGCTATTAATGAATGCTTTTTCCGCTGTGAAGGACCTTCCACTGAAGTGCTACGAGTAGTGAATGACAATTGGGTGTTCAGATCACATGATATGAGTTTTATGAATGGAAAAGAGGTGGAGTTGAGTTTGCGAATAATGTTACTATCAGTGGGAGGAGAGAGAGTCAGGTGATTTAGGGATGAATGAGAGGAGGAGGAGCTTCACCGCCCGACCAATAGAAGGACTCTTAGACGCTACAATGACCGAGCATAACCACTGAAGGTATTGCAAAAAGAAGGAGTAAAGGAATAGGATCTAATGATGAGTGTGGAATAAGGGTTGGCGGCGATATGATGTCAACGGGACATGATGAGATTGAGAAACAAGGAGAAAATCGACTTGGGGTCAATCTTACTATGTGGAGATATGCGAGTTCAATTGGTAGAATTTAATTTATATTTTATTGAGATACTACTGTTTAACTGGTTTCTGGTTCCCATGTTTTTGATGTGGGGAATTGGGCTATAAAAAGGGCCCTGCCTTGGACATGCGTAGTTGTCGCCCCTGAGGAAGCCAGCGAGCGAAACCCGGGTCGGGCAGGAATTGGATTTTATATTGTGATACGCTTTTGTCTACCTTTGTTTGTAAGTAGAATAAAACCTTTTACCGTAACAACTAAAAGGGTGTTTCACTATTGTCGATAATTGAATCCTACAGAGGAGGTGGTCTGAGAAGGATCGTATCCTTTGGAAGTGGACGACAAACACAAACACCCGGAGTACTTCACCTGTGTACTGGACGGCAAGATTAAAGCAGCGCGGTTTCATCCTTTACTACTGGTACCTTATGCCCTGCCACAGCTCTGCAGCGGTGTGCTCTTTGTCACCTAAGCAAATAAGTTTCAGCACGGCCTGTTGCAGCTTCCCCACTGCAGTGCTACACTGCTTCCAGCTACTGACTGATGGCTGACTGGTGCTGCAAGATGAGAATTCAGAGGTGTAAGTGGAGTAGGAGGTAGAGGAGAATGAGGTTTCAGCCACTATTGCAGTTGGTGGCGGAAATCCTGATGGAAGTAGGGGCCTCAATCCTTGGCGTCGGTAGTTACTGTGCATCCCAGGGTACAAATCACTCCCGGCCTACACAACATTCACCCAGTGTGCCGTCAGGGAAATGTAGCATCCCTGGCCACAAGCACTTGTCCATATGTCAGTTGTTAAGTGGACCTTCCCAATAACTGCATTGGTCAGGGCACGGGTGATGTTACGGGTCACATGCTCGTGTAAGGCGGGAGCGGCATATTGGACAAAGTTTGTGGCAGCTGGGGAGTGAGTAACGAGGGAAGGCCTCCGCCATCAGGCCCTGGAAAGCCTCAGTGTCCACAAGCCTAAGTGACAACATTTCCAGGGCCAGCAATTTAGAAAGGTGCACATTTAGTTCTATGGTCTGTGAGTGGGTGTCTGGGCATTTGCGCTTTCGTTCCAAGGCCTAAATTATGGACATCTGTGCGCTGCGCTGCCGCTTCCCCACAGCAGTGCTACACTGCTTCCAGCTACTGACTGGTGCTGCAAGATGAGAATTCAGAGGTGTAAGTGGAGTAGGAGGTAGAGGAGAATGAGGTTTCAGCCACTATTGCAGTTGGTGGCGGAAATCCTGATGGAAGTAGGGGCCTCAATCCTTGGCGTCGGTAGTTACTGTGCATCCCAGGGTACAAATCACTCCCGGCCTACACAACATTCACCCAGTGTGCCGTCAGGGAAATGTAGCATCCCTGGCCACAAGCACTTGTCCATATGTCAGTTGTTAAGTGGACCTTCCCAATAACTGCATTGGTCAGGGCACGGGTGATGTTACGGGTCACATGCTCGTGTAAGGCAGGAGCGGCATATTGGACAAAATTTTTGGCAGCTGGGGAGTGAGTAACGAGGGAAGGCCTCCGCCATCAGGCTCTGGAAAGCCTCAGTGTCCACAAGCCTAAGTGACAACATTTCCAGGGCCAGCAATTTAGAAAGTTGCACATTTAGTTCTATGGCCTGTGAGTGGGTGGCTGGGCATTTGATCTTTCGTTCTAAGGCCTAAATTATGGACATCTGTGCGCTGCGCTGGGACACAGAAGTGGATGTACTAGCTGATGGTGCTTGTGAAAGTCCAGGTGCAGGGCAGGAGGCATCCTGGCCTACGTCTTGGACAGGGGATTGGCCAGCATGTAACACAGTGGAAGAGGAGGCAGTGGTGTGACTCACAGACACCGATTGTGGACCCAGGCGTTTCGCTCACCTACTAGGGTGCTTTAATGCCATGTGGCAGATCATTCTGGTGGTGATGAGGTTGCTAGTGTTCACTCGCCTGCTCATTTCGGTATGGCTCAGGTTGCAAATGACAATTCTTTTATCGTCTACACTTTCATCAAAAAAGCACCAGACTACGGAACACCTACCCCTTGGCAAGGGAGATTTCGGCAAGGGGGTGCTTCGGGAAACAGTTGCGGGCCTTTTTGGTGTGACCCACCTTCTCCCTTTTGCCACCCCACTGCCTCTTCCAGCCTGTTGTGGTGCTGTGGATCCCTCCACCTTTGTACTGCTGTCCTCGCTCGGCTTGCCACCTTCCCAGGTTGGGTCAGTGTTTTCATCATCGACCACCTCCTCTTCCACTTCCTCACTCTGGTCAAGCTCCTGACTTGTTGACCTAACAAGAACCTCACTAATGGGCAACTGTGTCTCTTCCTCAACATCAACCTCTTGAGGCACTAATTGGTGTTGACTTACTGGCAACTGTGTCTCATCATCATCATCCATCTTGTGAAACACTAATTGCCGTTCCCCACCGCCATCTTCTTCTGACTGTGGATGCTCAAGAGTTTGGGAATCGGGGCACAAGATCTCCTCATTTCCCTCTTCAAGCGGGCTTGGCGAGAGGCCAAAATTACGGAATATCTGAGTGTTGATCACTAGTTTTCAAAGACTCTCCATGGTGGAAGGAAGGAGGATCAGGGTGAGGATTCTGTTGACCAGACTCTTGGCTACTGAGAATGGACTTTGTGGAAGACAGGGTGGTGCTTAACCAACTGGAAGCATTATTTGCTGCAATCAAACCGACCACCTGCTCGCACTGGTCAGACTTCGAGAGAGGTGTCCTGCACCACCCTGCAAACTGGGACATGAAGCTAGGTATCGAGGATAAGTGTGTTTTTTGTGCTCTGACAGCAGGCACAGTTTCCCTGAGCCCAGGGCCATGGCCTCTCCATGCTCCATCAGCAGCACGGTCACTTCCCCGTCCCGTACTGCTTGCCTTCGGAATATTAAATGGTATATATGCTTGCAAGTATGTGTATTTTTAATATGTGCACACGTTAGACATGAGATGTAGCTCAGATAATGTTGCTTTCCACAGCGTCTACGGAAAAAGTACACTGGATGTCACAGATATTTCCATATCATTATCATGATGCCCAAAGGGAGATTGACCCATGACCTCTGTAGGTGCAGGAACAGAGAAAGGTTAACCACATCAGCCCCCCTAGCTTAAACACCCTTAATGACCAGGCCACTTTTTACAATTCTGCACTACACTACTTTCACAGTTTATTGCTCCGTCATACAACTTACCACCCAAATGAATTTTGCCTCCTTTTCTTCTCACTTTCATTTGGTGGTATTTCATTGCTGCTGACATTTTTACTTTTTTTGCTATTAATCAAAAATGACCGAAATTTTTGCAAAAAAATGACATTTTTCACTTTCTGTTGTAAAGTTTAAAAAAAAAAAAACTACATTTCTAAATAAATTTTCCTCTAAATTTATTGATCTACATGTCTTTGGTAAAAAAAAATCCAATAAGTGTATATTTATTGGTTTGGGTAAAAGTTATAGCGTTTGCAAACTATGGTGCAAATAAGTGAATTTCCGCATTTTGAAGCAGCTCTGACTTTCTGAGCACCTGTCATTTTTCTTCAGGTGCTAGAATTCCAGGATAGTATAAATACCCCCCAAATGACACCATTTTAGAAAGAAGACACCCCAAAGTATTCGCGGAGGGGCATGGTGAGTTCACGTATCATTTCATTTTTTTTCACAAGTTAGCGGAAAATGACACTTTCTGACGAAAAAATAATAATAATAAAGTTTCCATTTCTGCTAACTTCTGGCAAAAAAAAATCTCCCACGGACTCACTATGCCCCTCAGTGAATACCTTGGGGTGTCTACTTTATGAAATGGGGTCATTTGTGGGGTGTGTTTACTGTTCTGGCATTTTGGGCGGGGCTAAATTGTGAGCAGCCCTGTAAAACCTAAAGGTACTCGTTGGAATTTGGGCCCCTTTGCGCACCCAGGCAGCAAAAAAGTGTCACTCATGTGGTATCGCCTTATTCAGGAGAAGTAGGGCAATATGTTTTGGGGTGTATTTTTACATATACACATGCTGGGTGAGAGAAATATCTCTGTAAACTGACAACTTTGTCTAAATATTTTTATACAAAGTTGTCAATTTACAGAGATATTTCTCTCACCCAGCATGGGCATATGTAAAAATACACCCCAAAACACATTGCCCTACTTCTCCTGAGTACGGCAATTCCACATGAGTGACACTTTTTTGCAGTCCAGATGCGCAAAGGGGCCCTAATTCCAATGAGTACCTTTAGGATTTCACAGGTCATTTTCACGCATTTGGATTCTCACACTTAAGGCCCCTAAAATGCCAGGGCAGTATAAATACCCCACATGTGACCCCATATTGGAAAGAAGACACCCCAACGGATTCAGTGAGGGGCATGGCGAGTTCACAGAAATTATTTTTTTTGGCACAAGTTAGCGGAAATTTATATATATATTCCACTAACTTGACAAAAAATAAAAAATAAATTATTTTATAAAAATGTCCCTGTATTTTATAAAAATGTCCCTATTTTATAAAATTTTATAAAAAATAGAATAAAATAACTTGACAAAAAATAAAATGGGGTCACTTGTGAGGTGTTTGTATTGCCCTGGCATTTGAGGGTCTCCGCAATCATTACATGTATGGCCAGCATTAGAAGTTTCTGCTATTCTCCTTAGGCCTCATGCACACGGCCGTTGTTCGGGTACGCGTCCGAGCCGCATATTGAGATTTTTTTTTCCGTTCAAAAATTTACGGCACAGATTTCTTCATTCGCATCGATCAATCGATTCGCATCGATCAAAATCAGTGACTGCGGTGCGGTGGGCTGGGCGCTAACTACCTAACAAGTAGCTAACTAACTGGCGGTGATAAGGGACCCTTATGCCCCATTCACACGTCCACAATTCTGTTTGCGGAACGGAATTGCGGACCCATTCATTTCTATGGGGACAGACTTGCGGATCCGCACTTCCGTTCCGCAAAAATATAGAACATGTCCTATTCTTGTCCGCAATTGCGGACAAGATAAGGCATTTTCTATATAGTTCTGGCAATGTGCGGATCTGCAAAGTGCGGAAAGCACATTGCCTGTGTCCGTGTTTTGCGGATCCTTGGATCATTGGATCCGTAAAACACATATGGACGTCTGAATGGAGCCTTACAGGGGGGTGATCAGGGAGTCTTGATGGGGTGATCAGGGGTTAACAAGGGGTTAATAAGTGACGGGGGTGTAGTGTAGTGTGGTGCTTGGTGCAACTTTACAGAGCTACCTGGTCCTCTGGTGGTCGATCCCAGCAAATGGGACCACCAGAGGACCAGGTAGCAGGTATATCAGATGCTGTTAACAAAACAGCGTCTGATATACATGTTTAATGCGATTTATTTTACTTCTACAGCCTGCCAGCGATTGATCATCACTGGCAGGCCGCAGTGTAACTGCCGAGCCACGCGCCACTGTTTGTGCGCGCGTTCACAGCAAATCTTGCGTTTCGCGAGATGACGCATGGATGCGTCCAGCAAGAGCAACAGGACCGGCGGCCGGACGCATCCGTGCGTTAAGCGATCCTGCAGCGGTTAAAACCCCCCCCCAAAAAAAAAAAAAATTAAAAAATCATCAACAGTGTTTCCTGTCCCTACAGGGGCCGGGGCAGAGAAAGGTCTCCCTGTGATCAGAGAGATGAAGAGGAACGTGGATCTCCCGGTGAGGAGAATGGTGCATGGGCACTTATCTTTGAACAGCTGGTATATGCGGTGCTTCCCTGCTCGCCCACGGTCTCGTACTAACGCTGGGCAGGGGAGAGGCAGGAGGGCTCCCTCCGGTTGATCTAGGGCCTGCTTCCGGGGTGGCGGCCTTCTCCTGGCCCCTTGTTTCTTAAGCAGGTGTGCACACCCTGCGCATTGGCGCTTCTGTAGATTGTCACTTCCGGTACATGCAAGAAGTGACGTGGGAGGCGGGCGATGCACGGCAACACTCTCTTTTCAAATGCTGGCCAGCAGAGCGAGGAATCATCTGAGGTCTGGTTCACCATATCAGTCCCGAAACCACGATCACCCAGAGAGCTCGATACTCCTACTCAGCCTCCCGTAAGTTTCCTGCGGGGATTACTTTGTTTAAGCAGTCTTTTGAGGACCACTAATAATTTCTCTACCCCTCCTTAAATAGGCAACATCGTTTCTTATTAAGAGCTTCTGCTGAATCCATTAGATTTTCAGCCAAGGATGCAGGTCTTTCCAATGAAGCACGGCAGGCCCTCTGGATGAAATCCTGGTCTGGGGACAAAACATCAAAACTGAAATTATGCTCTCTTCCTTTTTCGGGGGAATATGTCTTTGGCCCGATCCTAGACAAGAAAAAAAGAAGGGCTTCCCTGAAGATAGACCTTATAGGAGGAAAGTTCCCTTTCATTCCTTTCAGGACCAGGACAGATCCTACAAAGGGAAAGGTAAATAAGGCCGTTGGAGTTACCCCAAAGGGGGCAGAGGTAAGGGGTTTCTCCTTAATCCCCAGAATAAACCCTCTGATAAGCAATGACGCCAAAGTGGGGGGAATACTGAAGGATTTCTTATCGGCCTGGGAAAATGAAACATCAGACCCTTGGGCCCAGGAAGTAGTCCGTGCAGGCTACAAAATAGAATTTTCTTCATTTACCCCAAAAAGATTTTTAATATTAAATCTGGGATCAGGAAAAGTTCAGCATGGCATTTGGGAAAACATCAAAGATCTCATACATCTTGGAGTTATGAGTTAGGTCCCCATCTCAAAACAGGGTCAGGGATTCTATTCCAGGATCTTTCTAGTAAAAAAGAAGGAGGGGTTGTTCCGGATGATCATAATCCTAAAATTCCTAAACAAATACATAACCTATAGGAAATTCAGAATGGAATCCCTAAGATCCCTGATTCCCTTGATAAAGAAGAATGCATGGATGTGTACAGTGGACTTAAAAGATACATATTATCACATCCCAATCCACTACAACTCTCAGAAGTTTTTAAGATTTGCCATAAAAGACCAGCACGGCAGCATCTGCCACTTCCGATTTATTGCTCCTCCGTTTGGGATTTTCTCAGCTCCCAGAATTTTCACCAAACTAGTGATTGAAATGGTGACATTCTTAAGACACAAGAATCTGAATGTATTCCCCTATTTAGATGATTTCTTACTAGTGGGAGATTCAGCACATCAAGTGCTTACGGACAGAGACACCTTTCTAGATACCCTAAGAGAACTGGGTTGGATTATGAATCCCCAAAAATCTTGCCTTCATCAAGCAACCAGATTTAATTTCTGGGAGTCATACTAGACTCCGGGTCACAAATGACCTTCCTTCTCACAGACAAGCTTCAATCTCTGAAGGAGAAAGTCAAGTCCTTCCAGCGAAAGAAGATTTGCTTTGCTCCCTGAGAGAAGCTATGAGACTACTGGGTACTCTAACAGCTTGCATTTCATCCATAATATGGAGCCAGCTACACTTCTGTCCCATGCAGTCCTGGATCTTGGACATCTGGGACAGACAACAGAAGTGTCTGGACTTCAGAATTCACATTACAGGCCACAGAGGAGTCCCTCCAGGAATAGCACCTAAGAATATTGTCAGACAACACAACGACTGTAGTCTATCTCTCACACCAGGGAGAAACAAAGTAAAAAAACTTCTATCGGTTTCAAACAAAATTTTTCACTAGGGAGAGGAAAATGTCAGATCTATATCGGCAACTTACCTCAAGGGGGCTCTAAACCAGGAAGCGGATTTTCTCAGTCGTCATATGGTGGACCAGACAGAATGGTCCCTGAACCCTGAAGTCTTTCAGAAGATAGTAGACAGATGGGGGACTCCAGACATGGATCTTTTCGCATCAAAAGACAACAAAAAACGTAAACAGATTTTGTTCTCTGTATCCCAGGGGCAATCCCGGAATAATAGATGCCTTCGCCACAACATGGAACTGGAGTCTATGTTACGCTTTTCCCCCGATACCAATGATCCCCAGAGTAATTCAGAAGATTCTACAGGAAAATGCAACCATCATCCTCATAACTCCATTCTGGCCAAAATGGAGTTGGTTCTTCTACCTCAAGAGTCTCTGAGCCTCCAGTCCTTGGCCTCTCCTTCTCCGAAAAGACCTTCTACAGCAAGGTCTCTTCCTTCCTCCCCACCCAGAATTTCTGAAATTAACAGCTTGGATCCTGAGGCAGAGGTATTGATGCATCAGGACTTTTCGGATAAGGTCATATCTACTCTTAAGGCCAGTAGGAAAAAGGTAACATCAGCCATATATTTGAAGATCTGGGGGAGATTCTGTTCTTGGTAGGGAGGATCTTCTTAAAATTTAGCTAGACCAAAGATTCAGTAAATGTTAAACTTTCTACAGCAGGGTCTAAAATTGGGTCTTAAACCATTTACTCTTAAGATACAAGTATCCTCTCTGAGTTGCTTCTTTGAAACAGATTTGACAACCCATAGGTGGATCATAAGATTCATGAGAGCGGCAGCAAGACTACAATCTACTTTAAGATCCTGCATACCTCTCTTGGATCCTCAATACCATTCTAAAAGGCTTAACTATGAGTCCATTCGAGCCACTAGAAGACTGTCAGCTAAAATTCCTATCTTTTACATTAGCATTTTTAATTGCTATTACATCTGCAAAGTGACTAGGGGAGATTCAAGCAATCTCAAATAGGAAACCTTATCTTAAAGTTCAGGAGGATAGGATAGTGCTCAGATTAGACCCAGTGTTCCTGCACAAGGTGGTATCCGACTTCCACAGAGACCAAGAGATCATGCTTCCATCCTTTTGCAACAATCCCAAAACTAGTGGGGAAGAGGCCTTTCACACTTTAGACGTCAGATATACAGTTCTGAGATATTTGGAGGTCACAAAAAGCTTCAGATTATCGGGTAGTCTTCTGGTTCAAATATCAGGGAAGAACAAAGGGAAGGGTTTGTCCAGATCTTCCATTGCTAGATGGATTAAGTGCACAATTTCCCATTGCTATTCCTCTCAGGGTTTTCTTTGTCCAGCAAAATTGAAAGCTCACTCGACTAGAGGCATGTCTTCCACTCTAGCTGAGAGAGCAGGGGCTTCCTTGGAAGATATTTGCAAGGCTGCTACCTGGTTGAATGTACATACCTTTGTAAAGCATTAGTGATGAGCGGCAGAGGCAATATTCGAATTTGCGGTATTTTGCAAATATTTGGGTGAATATTCACCATATATTCGCGGATTCGCGAATTCTGATCTTCAGCCATTATTTTCTTGATTGCGAAAACTTGCATGAAAAATTTGCATTAAATGAGCATATGGTATTAAAAAAAAAGAATATTCGTGATTATGAATATATTCTGAGATATTCTAAATATCCGCGAATTCGCGAAGTGCTGATATTCGTTATTAAAATTTGCAATTGGAATATTCGTGATCAACACTATAAAGCATTACCATTTAGATTTTTCTTATTCTGCTAATCTGTCTTTCGGATGTAAAGTCCTTCAGGCAGTAGCCCTTCCTTAATATTATAATTTTGTATATCTCCTTGTGGCCGTCACGTTGAGGATATGGAAAATCGGAATTAGACGTACCAGTAATTTGGTTTCCATGAAATCACCATGACAGCTCGTTATTCCCTCCCTTCTTATATTCTATTATTATTATTGTTGGGGGTATGACGTAATACCCGCTAATTATATGTTATGTCCGAAAGTTTGCCTCCACCTTGCACTGGTGATAGAGGGGGGGGGGGGTGCTTTTAATACTTCTCTGTTCCTGCCCCTACAGCAGTCAGGGGACATTCTCCTTGTAGCTGCCATAGTGATTTCATGGAAACTGAATTACCGGTAAGCCTAATTCCAATTTTTTGTATGCGCACATGTTATACAGGAGATATAACGCAGGTAATGTAACTGTCTGCAGCGGACACCATCTACAGAAAAAGTACATGTGTGTAGATCTGTACATCTGGATGTAACAGATATTTTTAGGCTGCGCACACATTATACAGGAGATGTAGCACAGATAATGTCGCTGTCTGCAATTGCCATACAATTACATGCTATTTAGTGTAGGTTGCGCTAGAAATATATGTTGGATCTTTAACACCAACCCTGCCTAACAAAAAAAATAAATTAAATTCCTTACACTATCTGTCCCTTCTACAGCACAGCTCTCCCTAACTTAGACTGAGCCAAACCACATGTCATCTGGTGCTTTATAGTATCACGATGAAGCGTTCCGGCATTACAATGAGTGGCAGTACTTACCTGCACGTTTATTGGCTGCGTAGAAGCCAACAAACGTGCGGGGAGGGGACTCGAGCAACACGCTCGAGCACTCACGGTATTCCGCCGAACACCGCGATGTGCCGAACATCGCGATGCTCGAGCCAAACTGGTGTTCAGCCGAGCATGCTCACTCAACACTAGAGATCAGTACAGATTCTGTATACAGGTGCCATAGATTTTAATGTATTTGCCCTGGAATATCTTTTTTAAGAGAAGAGTTTAAGAGTTCAGTACATAAGCAGTCAGACAGGATATAGCATCATTGTTATTAACTAGAGACTAGATGGCCTAAACTCATGTAAGAAGTGAGAGGGCACAGTAGCATGTATGGCAAAAGCTGATTACAGTACAATTAGAACACAGCGGGTGGTAGCAGAAATGGGAGTATTAGTAGCTCAGTGATTAATGTTCTTAATAGAAGAAGTTGGCAAGTGGTGGGCTAGGGTGCAAATGCAATAATGGGCATGCTATTAATTAATGCAAATTAATTAATGCTAACTAATTAATTCTAATTCCAAATGGCTGATTTTGTCTCTTTACCTTCCCAAATAATTGAATAACAAGTGATCAAAAAAATCTGTAAAAACTACAGATCTCCCCATTAAAAATGAGTCCTCACACAGCTCTGTAGACATAACTATAAAAAAGTTAGAATTCGGTGTTCCAAAGAAAAAAAATCCTACATTTTTATATTACATTTTTTTCAGTATTACAAAGATATAAGTGGTATTTCTGTAATTTTCCTTACCAGGAGAATGAAGGTAAAAGGTCAGTTTAACAGCATAGTGAATGCTGCAAAAAAGAAATTCATACAACTATGGTATTCGGTAATTGTTTTTTTTCCAATTCCTCCACATTTGGATTTTTTTTCAACTTTCCCTTTCTAATGGCACCATATAAGTTATTGCTCTGGGAAGGCAGGGAGTAAAAAACTAAAACAATGCATTTGGAAAGACATAGTTTTTCATATTTTTCTATGTTGCAAATAGTGAAATGTGAAAACAGAATTTAAGAAATCTTTGCAAATGTATTAAAAACTAAAATTTGATCCCGTGCTGAGCCACGCCCCCTGCACTGATCACATGACGGTGACGTTACCCCAGGTCCTTTGGCTGTTCAGCAGTTCGGGTTCGTGGAAGCCGCCCCTTATGGATTCCATATGCGGCGGTAGTGGAATCCATAATGGGATGCTGCGATAACCACAACCCGAACGCCGAAGGCCACTTTTTTTTAAAGTTCGCTCATCTCTAGTGACCAAGAACCCAATGATTACTCTGGCTGGGCTGCAGATGTTCTGTGTGCAGATGGCAGAAATTTCCTGAAGGTCAACCATCACTGTAGCATTCCATCACCTGGGCTTTATGACAGAGTGGTCAGTAGGAAGCCGCTCCTGAGTAAAAGCAAAGCAAAAAAATAACAAAAAAAACACCTTAAGTAGTGCTGAGCGAACCTGCTAAGTTCTTTCTTTTCCGTAAAAGTTCGGGTTCGGTGTTCGGCCATTAAATAAAGCTTGTTGAATATAGGTATATGTTGCCCACTGAACTACAAGAACAGGATAAACAGGATGAAATTCTTGTCCCTGTCACATATGCAGGTGCAAGTGCACTGCACTTGCACAAAATGGCCGCCGACGCCCACCTAATTAACAGACGGATTAAAACTTATTCTTCTGTGTCACTGGGCTCAGGGCAGGGTACAAAAATGTTGCATTGCACCCACAAAAAAAATTGCTGTAGATCGCAGACTTAACACCAAGCTCTGATATCAGATTCTTTCCTAATCTCTCCCTTACAGCTGCAGCATCCTATCCCTACACTAGTAAGATCTGACGTGACGTGCGGTGCAACGTGACTCCATCTTATATAGAGGCTGGGTCACATGTTGCACTGACCAATCACAGCCATGCCATTAGTAGGCATGGCTGTGATGGCTTCTAAGGGCACACATCTTAAACGCTTGTTGATTGGCTGCCCTGCAGCCTTTCAACAAGCTCTATTAAACGGCCGAACACCGAACTTGAACCCAAACTTTTACGGAACTTTACAGTTCAGGTTCGCTCAGCACTAGCCATAGGCATTCAAACACAAACATATGAACTGCAGCTCTATTGCAGCATATGAAGTAGCATCACCAGAAACTGTGGGAAAATAGAAGTGTTCTCCTTCTTCCAGTCTTTTTTGTTGCAGCTAGGCCGCATCCACATGCAATACAGTGTCTCTTCTCATAGTCAGCAGTTACTGCTTCTCCTGCTAATACTACTCCTCTTTTTCGACTCTTCTTAGTCATCAGCAATCGATAACGAAATGTGTGGCCAGGAAACAACTCTACACTCTATATATACATATATATATATATATATATATATATATATATATATATATAGCATCTATTTCATGTAATGTTTGTGTGCATTGTTAAAAGATATCAACAGTATCCCCCCATAAGGGTGACCTCTACAGCGCCTCACCCCTTAAAAGTGAACACCACAGCGTCCACCCCTTAACACTAACCCCCCACAGTGCCCCATCTTCTTAAAATGGCATTCCACAGCAGCCCACCCCCTCAACGTTGACCTTCACAGCAGCCAACCCCTTTAACAGTAAGTTCCACAGCTTCCCACCCCCTTGACAGGGACCTCCTTAGCAGACCATCCCCTTAACTGTGACCTCCACCATTCCCTTCCGCCTTTAACAGAGACCTCTACAGTGCCGCCCCTTTAACAGATACTCCCATAGTACCCTGCTCCCTTAACAGTGACCTTCACAGTACCCCTCTCCCTTAACAGTGACCTCAAAGTACCCCACTCCCTTAACAGTGGCCTCCACAGTCCCCTGCCTCATTAACAGTAGTGTTGAGCGCGAATATTCGAAAAGCGAATTTTTTTAGCGAATATCGGCACTTCGCTAATTCGCGAATATTTCGAATATAGCGCTATAAATTCGCTATTTCGAATATTCGTTTTTTGTTTTTTTTTTAGTTATATTTTTTCTTTCCTACTTCCCAAAAGTAGTTCTTACCTGTCCTGAGGATTCCTGGCTTCCTGGCTGCTCTAGTCAGTGCCCGTTGCCGCTTCTGCCGACTTCCGTGCTCATGTGGAGCGTCCCCATCCATGGGAGAATCTCCATATACTAAAATGTACTGTCGGATTTGAGGAATTACGTTGAAATCGCAATGCGATTAATTCAGTTATATTAATCGCATTGCGATTACAACTTAGCACTGCTATCTTACATAGGCTAGAATTAACGAATATGGATTGAATATAGCTATGCACTAGCAGTGCTAAGTTGAAATCGCAATGCGAATACTTTGTTAAATTAATCGCATTGCGATTTCAACTTAGCACTGCTGCTATATTCCATATTCGTTAACTTCGCTAATTCTAGCAAGCTGACCCATTATAAACCCAGCTCTAAGTTGAAATCGCAATGCGATTAATATAACTTGAATTAATCGCATTACGATTTCAACGTAATTCCTCAAATCCGACAGTACATTTTAGTATATGGAGACGCTCCCATGGTGATGGGGACGCTCCATGAGCACAGAAGTTATGGTTGGCTTGGTAGAATTAGCGAATAGCTTAATATGACGAATGTATTTGTCATATTCCTCAAAACGAAGATAACGTAAGTATTCTACATCTTCGCTTTAGCTACCTATTCGCCTCGTCATCGTCAACTTCGCTATTCGCTAATTCTAGCAATCAAATAGGAAGGTTGACTTACTAGACAGCTGTGTTAAATTGCTATGCGATTTTTTTTTTTTAATACAATAATTATATTACTTGATAAAATTATTATAAGTATTCTATTTATTAAAAAAAAAAAAAAAAAATCGCATAGCTGAATTTAACACAGCTGTCTCTATAGTCAACCTGCCTATTTGATTGCTAGAATTAGCGAGGTTGACGAATAGGTAGCTAAAACGAAGATGTAGAATACTTCGTTATCTTCGTTTTGAGGAATAGACGAATACATTCGTCATATTCGTCATCCTCGCTAATTCTAGATATGAAACCAATAGGAAAGTAGCCTTAAGTACAAATCGCAATATGCGATTATTTAAATCGCATGTTAATCGCGAGTAACTAGAAAAATGACGAATATTCGATTTCGACGAATATGAAACGAATATTCATTCGAATATTTGCGAATTTCGTCGAAATCGAATATGGCACCTGCCGCTCATCACTAATTAACAGTGACCTTCACAGTGCCTGCCCCCTTAACAGTGACCTCTACAGTGCCTGACCCTTTAACAGTGATATCCACAGCGGCCTGCCCTTTATTTGTAACTTCCACAGTACGCCGTCTCGTTAGTGATTTCCATAATAACCGCCCCCTTAACAGTGATCTCCACAGAGCTCCGTTCTTCTTAAAACGTGACCTCCACAACACCCTGCACCCTTAACAGTGACCTCTACAGCACCCTGCCTCCTAATACTGAACATCATAGCAGACCGTCCGCTTAACTGTGACCTCCACAGTCCCCTGCCCCCTTAACAGAGAGCTCCACAGCGCCTGCCCCTTTAAGAGTACTGAAGTTTCAGCTCAGACAATAAGGCGCACACTGCGTAATGAAGGCCTCCATGCCAGAACTCCCAGGCGCACCCCTTGCTGTCTCCAAAGAATAAGAAGAGTCGACTGCAGTATGCCAAAGTCATGTGGACAAACCACAAAAGTTTTGGGATAGTGTTCTGTGGACTGATGAAACAAAATTAGAACTGTTTGGGCCCATGGATCAACGCTATGTTTGGAGGAGGAAGAACAAGGCCTATGAAGAAAGAACACCTTGCCTACTGTGAAGCATGGCGGGGGTCAATCATGCTTTGGGGCTGTTTTGCTTCTACAGGTACAGGGAAGCTTCAGCGTGTGCAAGGTACCATGAATTCTCTTCAGTACCAGGAGATATTGGATGAAAATGTGATGCAGTCCGTCACAAACCTGAGGCTTGGGAGGCGTTGGACCTTTCAACAGGACAATGATCCCAAGCATACCTCCAAGTCCACTAGAGCATGGTTGCAGATTAAAAGGCTGGAACATTTTGAAGTGGCCATCGCAGTCACCAGACTTAAATCCGATTGAGAACCTCTGGTGGGACTTAAAGAAAGCAGTTGCAGCGCGCAAGCCTAAGAATGTGACTGAACTGGAGGCTTTTGCCCATGAAGAATGGGCGAAGATACCCGTAGATCGCTGCAAGACACTTGTGTCAAGCTATGCTTCACGTTTAAAAGCTGTTATAACTGGAAAAGGATGTTGTACTAAGTACTAAGATTGAATGTCACTTGGGGGTTGAATAAAACTGATAATGATGTGAGCACAGAAAAGACATTTGTGGTTATTTCATTATAAATGTTATGTTATATTTGTCTGACTTACAAGTGCCTCTTTGATTTAATTGTAAACAAGATGACTGAAATGATCAAAGTCAATGTCAAACTGGCCAAAACACTCAATTTCAGTGGGGGTTGAATAATTTTGAACACAACTGTATATACATATATATATATATTAGCATCTATTTCATGTAATGTTTGTGTGCATTGTTAAAAGATATCAACAGTATCCCCCCATAAGGGTGACCTCTACAGCGCCCCACCCCTTAAAAGTGAACACCACAGCTTACACACCTTAACACTAACCCCCCACAGTGCCCCATTTTCTTAAAATGGGATTCCACAGCAGCCCACCCCCTCAACGTTGACCTTCACAGCAGCCAACCCCTTTAACAGTGAGTTCCACAGCTCCCCACCCCCTTGACAGGGACCTCCTTAGCAGACCATCCCCTTAACTGTGACCTCCACCATTCTCTTCCCCCTTTAACAGAGACCTCTACAGTGCTGCCCCTTTAACAGATACTCCCATAGTACCCTGCTCCCTTAACAGTGACCTTCACAGTACCCCTCTCCCTTAACAGTGACCTCAAAGTACCCCGCTCCCTTAACAGTGGCCTCCACAGTCCCCTGCCTCATTAACAGTGACTTTCACAGTGCCTGCCCCCTTAACAGTGACCTCTACAGTGCCTGCCCCTTTAACAGTGATAACCACAGCGGCCTGCCCTTTATTTGTAACTTCCACAGTACGCCGTCTCGTTAGTGATTTCCATAATAACCGCCCCCTTAACAGTGATCTCCACAGAGCTCCGTTCTCTTAAAACGTGACCTCCACAACACCCTGCACCCTTAACAGTGACCTCTACAGCACCCTGCCTCCTAATACTGAACATCATAGCAGACCGTCCGCTTAACTGTGACCTCCACAGTCCCCTGCCCCTTAACAGAGAGCTCCACAGCGCCTGCCCCTTTAAGAGTGACTGCCGGAGTAGCCAGCTCCCTTAATGGGGACCTCCACAGTACCCCCCTGCCTTAAAAGTGAGTGCCATAGAGGCTGCCCTTTAATAGTGACCTCCACATTCCCTTGCCCCCTTAACAGTAAGGGCCCCATCACACTAGCGTTTTCAGGATCCGGCATAGAGTTCCGTCGTCGGGGCTCTATTCCGGATGAATACTGATCCAGATTATCTCCATGCATTCTGTATGGAGAGAAATCCGTTCAGTATGCATCAGGATGTCTTCAGTTCAGTCACTGAACGTTTTTTGGATGGAGAAAATACTGCAGCATACTGCGGTATTCTTTCCGTCCTGGGATGCGGAGCAAAACGGATCCGTCATGACCCCCAATGCAAGTCAATGGGGACGGATTAGTTTTCTCTGGCACAATCTGCCACAATAGAAAACCAATCAGTCCATTGACTTTCACTGGAGTTCATAGTGGATCCGTCTTGGCAATGTTAAAAAATAGTTAAAGTTAATACAAGCGGATCCGTTCAAACGGATGCATGTGGTTGTATTAACTGTAACTGAAGCATTTCTTTCCGGCATAGAGCCCCGACAGCGGAACTCTATGCCAGATCTTCTAAATTCAAGTGTGAAAGGGCCCTAACCTCCACAGTACCCACCCCTTTAATAGTGACATCCACTACACTCCACCCGCCCCCATAACAAAGAACTCCACAGGGGGGCATTATTGTCTTTAATTGACAGTATATAAAACCTTACAGAATTAGTATACACTTAAGGTCATATGAGTTACATCAGCATCTACAACAACATTGGCTAAGAGTCACAATCAAAATCCTATTAACTAACACATAAGCCATCTTTTACTAAGAATGCCCTTTGTTGCCTATAGCAACCAATCAGAGCTCATATTAAAGACCTGTAGCAAAATAGAAGCTGAGCTGTGATTGGTTGCTATATGCAACCTGATGAATATCCAGGCTAACTGCCACAACATCCAACAGACAATAATAATTGGAAAGCGTGGGTTGAAAATTTCCACTCAAAACATAGTCTATGACGTTCCCCGAGTCCCAGGATGTGGCTGTGCAAAATTTCGTGATTGTAAACGGGACGGTGCGGATTCTCTTAGTGGACATACATACACATACACACTCAGCTTTATATATTAGATATATACTCTTCAACTTTATTTTGAATCCTGGTCTGCAGGTAGCCCTAATCTGAATTAAAGGAGTTGTCCGGGATCAAAGTAATTTTTAAAAAATGTTAATAATCATCTTGACATGCGGCAGTAAAGTCATCCTGATGCTTTGTGTTTTTTTTTTCACCTCCGTTGCTCCTACAAGTCCCTGACACTGCTGTCGGTTTTCATATAAGCTCCTGCGCAATGTAATTTCCGGCTACACTGCCTTATGGGTCCCACAAGGCTGTGTGACTTTGCAGCTTGACCTCACGAGCCTTACCACTCCCCCTAATCAGTATTCCGCCTCCTGCCACTCATACTCCTCATCAGTATTCATCCCCTAAAACTACCTTTTTCTAAGCCTTCAAGCTAAATCCCTCCCTGCTACAATGTATCAGCGATCGGACTGGCATGTAGGGACATGGGAGGCGTGGTTAGCACCCACACTGTAGCACATCCTAGTCATTGTAAATGACCATGGGAGGCGTGCACTATGCTAAATAGCATAGTTTGCTGCCTCCAATACAACCTCCTTCTACTCCAAATAACGTTCCTCTATGGTCGGCGACATCATCAGTAGAGAGGGGCATTCCTTAGTGAGGCAAGTTCCCTCCTCCAAATACTGCCTTTTTCTACCCAGACTAACGCCCTCTGTGCCCGGTGATGTCACAGAGGGCGTGATTTACTTCCAGCATTTCCCTCATATTGACAGTACTTGCTAGCTCCAGAACGCCCCTATGTGCTGGTGACCTCACCGGGCTCCTTGCTAAGTGGAGGAAGAGGCTTAGCACAGCAGTAAGGAGCCCGGTACATCACTTGCCGGGTGAAAAAACTCACTTCCGGTCCTTGATTGCAGCATGAGGAATGTGGGCATTAAAGGCAAAGCAACGAAAGTAAAACCCACATAGAAGTATGCTATTAGGGAAATGTATCCAAAATAATCACCAAACCCGGACAACCACTTTAAGTCTGACAGCTAGCTTTATGAATAGTGTAGTTTTAGGCAATTGTCAGATCTATTCTCATACTGCATCTTAACTTCATGATATTTTACATATAGCATTGAGGAAGAGTAGTGTTGACCAAGATCTGTCGAATAATCTGACTGAATAACATCAATCCTTAGAGACTAACATATCTTTTGATATTCAAGATGCTATTTGAGTCAGCAAAGATTTCCTTTTAAAAGATCATTATACTTTCAAGCTTTTCATGTTAGAGTGGGATGTGTTTAAAAAGGAGTCTTGGAGATATGACTAATTAATTAAAACGGTGCTAGTTCTTCCTTAGCATCTTTCAGTACCGACAAAGGAAAGAAATCTTGTTCCCAGCATGATAATTAAAGCATGTTGTGTACACTACAGAGCTCCTATTGAGATATTCAGCATTCTGTACAATGGAGCAAACACGACAACTAGAGATGAGCGAATCGAAGCAGACAAAGTGGAATTTGATCCGAATTTCAGAAATTATTCGATTCTCACTGAATCCTAATTTCCTCACGCTTCGTGGTAACAAATCACATTTTTTCCGAAAGTGTCTGCTGCACATGTGAGGACATGGAGCAAGTAACTCTGTGAAGGCAGGATCACCCATAATGCCATGCATGCAGCCAATCAGCAGCCAGCCAGCCCTGTGGTGTCAAAGGCTTCTGCCATTTTCCAGTGTATTTAGTGCACGGTGAGACATCAGCAGGCTCTAGGGTCAGTGCTAGAAAAAACGTAATTTTGCTAAAAAAAAACTATTTACAAGTTGAGGGAAAGATTATTCAAGGTGTAGGGAAAGGATAGGGAGGAATCATTCCACAGCATTTATGTTGAACAGAGTTCAGTAGGGGAAGTTACAGCCTGGGTAATAGGAACAATCCTACTACACCTTGCTGTACTGACTGGGGATCCAAATTGCCATTATACAGCTCTGTAATTCCTGCAAACCGTTCTTGTTATTGGGGTGCAAGTGCTGCTTGATACAGCCATTAACAGAGTTTATTACCGAAAAAAAGAAAATATATTTGCCATTCAGCGGTGCATTTATATATACTAAAGCCTTTTGTGTCATGTTGTATACAGTAAGTGGAAAAAATAAAAATATATTTGCCGTTCAGCGGTGCAGTTATATATTCTAAAGCCTTTTGTGTCATGTATACAGTAAGTGGAAAAAAGAAAAATATATTTGCCGTTCAGCGGTGCAGTTATATATTCTAAAGCCTTTTCTGTCGTGTATAGGTGGAAACAAATAAGGGCCTATTTGCCGTTCAGCGGTGCAGTTATGTTATAAAGCCCTTTATGTTGTGTATAAGTGGAAAAAAGAAAAATATATTTTCCATTCAGCGGTGCAATTATATGTTCTGAAGCCTTTTTTGTCATAAAATATGTGACATCCAGTGTACTTTTTCCATAAACGGTGTCTGCTGCGGACAGGGACATTACCTGCGCTAAAATGTTTAACATGTGCGAATACAAAAAATATCTGTGATATCCAGTGTACTTTTTCCGTAGACGTTGCGGACAGCGACATTATCTGTGCTACATCTCCTGTTTAACGTGTGTGCATACTAAAAATATCTGACATCCAGTGTACATTTTCTGTAGACGGTGTTCGCTGTGGACAGTTACATTTACCTGCGCTACATCTCTTGTATAACGTTTGTGCATCCTAAAAATATCTGTGACTGACAAATTTTTTCTCAAAACCTACCCCAATATGCCTGAGCTACTGTTAAAGGTGCGTCACGTGTGTGCCCATTTCTGAAAGTCATCTACTGCTGCCACCGGTCTGGCAATGCTGCAGCAGTACTTGCAATTGCCAGCTCACTGACTGTTGTGCGACGTGAGCATGCGCTGGAATTCCATGTTCCACAGATTTTGTGAGCAGCAGAGGGCAGTAGTGCAATACCAGCTGCAACATGGTTGTCACCATTCCAGTCAGGTTCCGCTCTTCACAAGCGACGAGTGGGCATGGATGTCTGACCTCTGTGAGGTTTTCTGCAACTTTGAGGAATCAACACAGATGGTGAGCGGCGATGCCTCTATTATTAGCGTAACCATCCCACTTCTGAAACGCTCGCTACTCACAATGAAGGCGGATGCTTTGCATGTGGAAAATGTGGAAATGGGGGAAGACAGTACACAGGGTGATGGCCAGACCACCCTCATTTTGTATTCTCAGCGTGAATTGGATGATGATGAGGAGGAGCAGTAAACGGTTGCCTCCGCTACAGAGGATAGTGCCCATAGCAGGTTTATTCCATCTGTTCAGCGTGGCTGGGCAGAAGAGTTGGAAGAGAAAGAGGAGATTGAGAAGCCTCCTCCTGATGAGGAAAGTGAAGTCTTGTCTTTTGGGACTCTGGAACACATGGCTGACTTTATGTTATGCTGCCTTTACCGTAACCCACGCGTTATACACATTTTGGCCAACACCGATTACTGGTTGTTCACCCATCTCAACCCCCGCTACAAAGAGAACTTCTCATCTCTCATTCTTGTGGTGGAGAGGCCTAGCAAAATGGTGCAATACCAGAAGTTCATTGTGGAAAAATTGCTCCAAAAATTTCCATCTGACAACGATGGCAGCAGAGTACGTAGTTCCTTGGGCAACCGAGGAGGGGAGATGAGGGGAACACACAGCAGTTCCAACAGAGGCAGAGGAACACTCTCTAAAGCCTGGGACAGTTTCATGACACCCCGACAGTACCCTCACCCTGATGATCCCTCTGTGCCTTACAACTATTGGGTGTCCAAGCTGGACATATGGCATGAACTGGCTTGCTACGCCTTGAAGGTGCTGGCCTTTCCTTCCACCAGCGTTTTGTCAGAGTGGGTATTTAGTGCTGCTGGGGGCATAATAACTGATAAGCGCATCCGCCTGTCAACTGAAAATGCTGACCAGTTGACTATTATAAAAATGAACAAGGCCTGGATTGCCGCTGACTTCTCTACTCCACCAGAGGAAAGTGGCTGAACATAAAGGCACTTTAAATGTGGCTTTTATGGTGCATTGAATACATGGTGTTCCCATGCACCCCTTCTACAAAAAAGGGTATATGGTTCAATCTTCCTTTTCTCTTTGTTCTCCCCCTCCTCCTCCATCATATCAACATGCTTATTAGGCTGTCCTTGCTCCTAATGTTTTAGAAGGTCAGCTGATCAGTAGGCCTTCAAGCATTATTTTTTGGATGGTCAGCTCAGCAGCAGGCCCTCGCCCGTAATATATTCCATGGTCAGATCAGTAGCAGGCACTCACCCCTAATGTTTTAGAGGGTCAGCTCAGCAGCAGGCCCTCGCCCATAATGTTTTTGATGGTCAGATCAACAGCAGGCACTTGCCCCTAATGTTTTAGAAAGTCAGCTCAGCAGCAGGCCCTCGCCATAATTGTTTCCATGGTCAGATCAGCAGCAAGCACTCACCCCTAATGTTTTAGATGGTCATCTAAGCAGCAGGCCCTCTTCCCTATTGTTTTAGATGGTCATCTCAGCAGCAGTCCCTCACCCATAATGTTTTAGATGGTAAGCTTAGCAGCAAGCCATCACCCCTAATGTTTTAGATGGTCATCTCAGCAGCAGTCTCTCACCCCTAATGTTTTAGATGGTCAGATCAGCAGCAGGCCCTCACCCATAATGTTTTAGATGGTCATATCAGCAGCAGCCACTCACCCCTAATGTTTTAGAGAGTCAGCTCAGCAGCAGGCCCTCACCCATAATTTGTTCCATGGTTAGATCAGCAGCAGGCACTCGTCCCTAATGTTTTAGATTGTCAGCTCAGCAGCAGGCCCTCGCCCATAATATTTTAGATGGTCATCTCAGCAGCTTTCCTTCGCCCATAATGTTTTAGATGGTCCTAATGTTTTTGAGAGTCACTAGCAGGCCATCAATCATAATCTTTCAAGGGTGTGTATGATGTCCTTCTTTATGTGTAATAAAGGGTGTATTGGAGTACCGGTTCCTATTTGGCAGCCCTTTCAATTAGTGCATAGGTTTTATGAGTGTAGGAGTCCCAGTACCAGAACAATTGTACCACAATGTAAATGAGGCCTTCTTTTATGTGATATAAAGGTTGAATCGAAGTGCCTCTTGCTTGTAATTTTTGGCAGCACTTGCACTTTATAAACAAGTAAATATACAGGAAATAATGTTTCCTAACAAATTTTCCTCTAAAATCGATTTTATCTTTGTTTTTGTGCGTATTATTGTCAGTCTGTAAAATTGGCGTACTACTCGGACAACATCTTTCCCAGCAGTGACCTGGGAGTCCAAGATGCATCCAGACATCCTCCCCATGCTGTTCCAGAACCATTTCAGTGGTGTATCCATCAATTTCTGACCTTTGCTTGTGAGCCAGACACCCTCATTTCTTCAGAGCAGGGGGTGCCTGGTTTAGTGCTCGGGTTCTCCCATTGACTTCCATTGTGCTCGGTTGCTAGTTAGAGCACCCGAGTATCCTGAGGTGTTCTATTCGAGCACCCGAGCACTTTGATGCTCGATCAACACTACAGACAACATATTATGATGGCTTCAACCTTTTTACAATATGTTGTGCCCAGCCTGTACCATCTATCTGAGACACACCATGCCCTTTAAAATGTTGGGCAGGATCTACTGGGTATTACAATGACATAAATGTGGGCGTAAACCGCTGTTTGCACTGCAGGGTTCAGAAGGAAATACCCTTTTATGGCTTTTGCAGCACATATTTTGATGGATAAGTTTACAGGTGCCATTTTGCTATTTAACAGTCTCGGGGTAACAGTACAGCTATTTTAATACCATACATTTTTTAAATTGTCTCTCAACGGAGCTGTGTGACTGGTTATTTTTTTGCAGGATGAGTTGCCATCATCGTCAGTTCTTTTTTAAGGTAAATACAACTTTTTGATCACTTTCTATTAGGCTTTTTGTTATTCCGGATGATTACAGAGATACCAAATATATATATATTACCACTTTTACACAAAGCTTTTTTGAAAAAAAAAAAACTCTTTTTGTGTTGCCATTTTCTAAGAGCCGTGTTTTTTGTCCGATCATCTTGTGTGGGGTCTTGTTTTCTTGTGGGATAAGTTGATGTTTTGATGGATGATGTTTTCGTTGATACTATTTTGGGATACATATGGGGGTCATTTATCAAATTGGTGTAAAGTAGAACTGGCTTAGTTGCCCATAGCAACCAGTCAGAATCCACCTAATATTTTTGACATCTCTTTTAGAAAATGAAAGGTGGAATTTGATTGGTTGCTATGGGTAACTAACCCAGTTTTACTTTACACCAGTTTGATAAATTACCCCAATAGTACTTTTTGATCACTCGCTATGACACTTTTTATGGTTTTTAGAGTTTTTATTTATTTATTTTTCATCTGACAGGGTAGACCACGTGATATTTTTATAGAGTCGGTCGTTACAGATGTGGCAATACCTAATTTCTCTATTTGAATTTATTTTATTTTTTTATTGTATATGGCGTTATAATGGGAAAGTGCTTATTTTCAATGTAGTACAATAAATGCCGTATAAGGATATGCAAATTAGATTGGAACAAACTGGGTTCGTTTTGAACTTTGCTATTTTTCAGACAGCAGATGAACCCGAATATTTTCAGGTTCGTTTCAGACAAATCCATTAAAATGTCACGTACCGCCATTTTATTTGCCATGTCGGCTAGAAAAAACACTAGGGAGGAAGAAGAATGGTTCTTACATGGCCCTGAGAGGAAGTGGGAGGTGCAAGCTTGCCCTGAGATGTTCCCAGGCTGACAGACAGTCTGGATAAGCCAGTCAGTGCTGCAGCAGGCAGAGAGGTGCCTTAGCAGAATGTGTAGAACATCATCATGTGCTAGGCTGTGAATGAGGGTGTTGCGTGTGACAATGTCTGCCAGGAAAACAATCTTAGGGAGTCAGGGACATTTCAAAATCAATCAGGGACAGTCAGAAATCAATCAAGCTTATTTCCAGTGAGGGTGAACAGAAAAGCTAGGATTCCAAAGAAAAATTGTGTGTTTTGAGTAGAATAAGGACAAGCAAAACAACTGACAGAAAGCAAGCGAGGAGACAGGATCTGTGGCTGACTGTGCATGCTCAAAATCAAAAGTACAGGTTCTACAGTGCAGATCTCAAAATCAACTACCTGCAAGCAAATACTGTCATTTCCCACTCATTTTCACAGAAATCCTTTTTTTTGTGGGGTTCAACTTAATTAAGCTGCATATAACATAGGAACATAGCAACATAGTACATAAGGCCAAAAAAAGACATCTGGACAGTTCGGCCTGTCATCATGCCAGTTGATCCAGAGGAAGGCAAAAAAAACTGTGAGGTAGAAGCCAATTTTCACCACTTAAGGGGAATAAAAATTCCTTCCCGACTCCAATCAGGCAATCAGAATAACTCCCTGGATCAAAGACCCATCCTTAGTAGCTATATCCTGTAATATTTTTATACTTCAGAAATACACCCAAACCTCTCTTGAATTCCTTTAGTGTACTCACCATCACTACCACTTCCTAATAGTTTCACTGCTCCTACCGTAAAGAATCCTCTTCTATGTTTGTGCACAAATCTTCTTTCCTCGAGACGCAGAGGATGTCCCCTCGTCACAGTCCTGGGGATAAATAGATGATGGTAGAAATCTCTGTATTGACCCCTGATATATGTATACATAGTTATTAGATCTCCCCTCAGTTGTCTTTTTTCTAAAGTAAATAACCATAATTTTGATAATCTTTCAGGGTACTGTAGTTGCCCCATTCCAGTTATTACTTTAGTTGCGCTCCTCTGAACCCTCTCCAGCTCTGCTATGTCTGCCATGTTCAATGAGTCCAGAACTGTACACAGTACTCCATGTGTGGTCTGACTAGCGATTTGTAAAGTGGTAGGACTATGTTCTCATCACGGGCATCTATGCTCTTTTGATGCAACCCATTATCTTATTATCTTATTGGCCTTGGCGGCAGCTGCCTGACACTGGTTTTTGCTGCTTAGTTTGCTGTTTATTAAAATTCCTAGATCCTTTTCCATGTCAGTGATACCGAGTGTTTTACCATTTAGTATATACGGGTGACTTGCATTATTCCTTCCCATGTGCATAACTTTACATTTGTCAGTGTTAAACCTCATCTGCCACTTATCTGCCCAAGCCTCCAATCTATCCAGATGCCTCTGTAGCAGTATTTTGTCCTCTTCAGTGTTAATTACATTACACAGTTTAGTGTCATTTGCAAAAATGAATATTTTACTATGCAAGCCTTCTACAAGATCATATATACTTGATTACTGCTGCAATACTAAAATTTTTACACTCCTCTGGCTGATTCCAATGAATACACCTCACCTTGCTGGTGATGCCCCATCTTGCCATGGTTGCTGTCTGTCTGCACTAATACCCAAGGTATAGCAGCAATCTACCTGTGTATTAACAAGAAACTGAGTGTCAAGCCTCAATCATTTGTTTCTGTTTATTCAGTTTATATACGGATTCTATTAAAACATTTTTTAAAGGGGGTTCAATTTAATTGAGCCGCATATATACATGTGTGTGTGTATATATATATATATATATATATATATATATATATATATATACACACAGTATATATGTAAAGAAAAAAAAGATGTGGCAGCACAGACTAAGTAGTCAGGGTGCAAGCTCAAATAAATTAATAAGCAACCCAATCTTTAATATTATCAAAAAAGTAGAGCAGCACACCAAAAAGGTGATGTTCTTTATTCACACATCAGTGCAGATGACGTTTCGGCTCTAAACATGAGCCTTTCTCAAGAATATATATATATATATATATATATATAGATCCCAGAGAAGAGGCAGCACTACTGATGACCCAATTTATTCCAAGGCAACGTTTCAGCCTACTCCATGAGGCCGTTGTCAAGCTCATGCAGTAGGCTGAATTGTTGCCTTGGAATAAATTGGGTCATCACCATTTAACTCAGGAGTGCTGCCTCTTCTCTGGGATCTATATATGTGTGGAGGATTGTCCGTCCTCCTGAGGATTTTGCACCCGCCAAGCCCTTTGGACGTGCTGCTGCCTATCTCCGGATTTTTATATATATATATATATACATATATACACACACATACATACATGCATACAGAGATCCATATCTGAGGACAAGAGGATTTGCACCTAATGTCTTCTATTGGAGTGCTGCTACCAATTTTCTTTACTTAACTATATATATATATATATATATATATATATATACACACACAGTTTCAAGAAAAATTATGTAAACCCTTTGGAATGATATGTATTTCTGCACAAATTGGTCATAAAATGTGATCTGATCTTCATCTAAGTCACAACAATAGACAATCACAGTCTTTACTGAACTAAGAACACACAAAGAATTAAATGTTACCATGTTTTTTTATTGAACCCACCATGTAAACATTCACAGTGCAGGTGGAAAAAGTATGTGAACCCCTAGACTAATGACATCTCCAAGAGCTAATTGGACTGAGGTGCAATTAGCTCTTGGAGATGTCATTATTCGTAAGCTCCTGCGATTATTGGTAACTTCAGTAATAGGTGAGGGGGCATGATTTAATGAATAAGGGGATATTTTATGAATCAGGGGACATTGTATAACTTTATAGTGCAGGACTGTGAGCGGCAGGATGGGGGGATCTGTGGATTGCACTGTTAAAGGGGAGGGGGGGTCTGTGGATGGCACTGTTATGGGGTGGGGGTCTGTGGATGACACAACAGTGCCATCCACAGATCCCCCCATAACAGTGCCATCCCCAGATCCCCCATAACAGTGTCCATCACAGATCCCCCATCACAGTGCCATCCACAGATCCCCCATCACAGTGCCATCCACAGATCCCCCATCACAGTGCCATCCACAGATCCCCCATCACAGTGCCATCCCCAGATCCCCCATAACAGTGTCCATCACAGATCCCCCATCACAGTGCTATCCACAGATCCCCCATCACAGTGCCATCCACAGATCACCCACAGATTCCCCATAACAGTGTCATCCCCAGATCCCCCATAACAGTGTCCATCACAGATCCCCCATAACAGTGTCCATCACAGATCCCCCATAACAGTGCCTGTCACAGATCCCCCCCCATAACAGTGTCATGCACAGACCACCATTAGTTCCAAACCCACCAATAACACACCTTTTGGTTAAATCTAGGTGCGTCTTATGGGCCGGTGCGTCTTATAGGGCGAAAAATACGGTACTTCGCGCCTAGCGCAGACGTCATTTCCGTGAAATCCCTTATGCGGCCCAGCCTCACCCAGACTTTGCCTCCTGCCGCCCCTAGGTAAATTGAGTTTGAGACCCCTGGTCTAAAGTAAATGCATAAAAAAATCTAGAGTAAACACATAAGATACAATAGCGACTTGGTAGGAGCATCTTATATATACTTCGTATACTTGATAGTATGCGCTCAAACCAATCTTGGTACACAATAGAGGTATATGCTTATAGCGGTATTAGTATAACAGCATATTATGCACAATGTTCCAATTTGTCACCTGTTTGAATTATTAACGCTTCCACAATCAATATATAAAGTGGTTTCCACTAGAAATAGTCCCAGCTAAGGCATAGACAAAGATTCAATTATCTACTCTTCAGTGTATAATCCCTGGTATTGGGGTCGTAGAGATAGTCCCACAATATACTGAAAATAGCCAGTATAGTGGCACTAATACCTGGGTTAGTATGACACACAGGCAGGAATATAGGTATATGGTACTTTACCCCCTTCCCTGTAGGTCTCTCCGCTCTTGCTGTAAGCCGTCTGGACCTAGCGCGGCGTCCCATGCGGTCTCGTGGTCAGACGCGGTGTCCCACGTGACCGGCAGCGTCTCACGTGATCGGTATGTGATCCACGTGACCGGAGGGGTTGGGCGAATGTTTCACAGGTCATGCAGGTTTCGTGCACCTTTGTCACCGCTGGAAAAGATATTAATCCTTAGTGTCTTTGTAAAACTTAGTCCATATTGTTAGTTAAGGCTTCCTGGCACTCCTGACCATACGCGTTTTGGGGTTTACGCCCCTTCTTCAGTGGTAGTGTCGCAAGCCTGAAGGTATGCTCAATTTATAGTCTACAGTTCAGTTCTAGGATTGCTGGGATATGGGTCAACAGTGCAACCGGGACCGGATCATTGCAGAATGATTCTGATTAGTGTTGAGCGAACAGTTCGAGAATAGTTCGGGTTCGTCGTACCGAACTTTGGGGTGTTCGTGACACGGACCCGAATCCGAACATTTTCGTAAAAGTTCGGGTTCGGAGTTCGGCATGTTCTCTCGGCGCATTTTGAAAGTACTATATAGCAGAATAGTACAGGCTTAAAGCTGAAATCGCATTGCGATTACAACTTTGAGCTACCGATCACCATGGGAACGCCTCCTCCAGTAGAATGTACTGTCGGATGTTTGAATTACGTTGAAATCGCAATGCGATTCTTATATATTTGCTTAATCGCATTGCGATTTCAACTTCTCAAATCCGACAGTACATTCTAGCATTGTTCCCATGGTGATTTTTTTTTTGCCAGGCATCAGCAGTAAGTTAAAATAGAATGCGATGCCTGGCAAAAAAAAAGCATAAGTTAAAATCGAATGCGATTAGAACTTAAGAGTGGGATACGAATAGCACTAGTGTTGTTGAGCGCACATTTCGAGAATAGTTACGGTCCGTACAGAATTTTGGGGTGTTCGTGACACGACCCGAACCTGAACATTTTCATAAAAATTTGGGTTCGGTTTTGTAGTTCGTCATTTTTTGTGGCGCATTTTGAAAGGCTGCAAAGCAGCCAATCAACATGTATCATACTACTTGCCCTAAGATGCTATCGCAGCCATGCCTACTATTGGCAAGGCTGTGATTGGCCAAGTGCAGCATGTGACTCAGCCTCTTTATAAGCTTGTGCGCACGTCGGGACGTGCTCACTCCCGATGTAAATAGAACAGGGATAGATGCAGCTGCTGTGAGGGCGAGATAGGCAGGGAATAATGGAGGAAAAAAACCTGAGAAGAAGTGAAATATCTACACCAGTGAATCAAAACAACTCAGCTGAGCTGTTCACTGAAAGTTTATTTTTTTTTTTACACTGGCCAGATTGATTTTTACCGGCACATGTAACTGGGCTGACCGGCGGCGGCCATTTTGGGACCTGTGGTGCGCCAGCTCAAGCTACCACAGAGTCCAAAGAAAAGCTCCAAATAATTGAAAAATCTACTCCTGTAACACAGAACAACAGCGATTCAGCTGCTCAGTCAAAGTCAATTTTTTTTCTGGCTGGGCAGACCATTTTCTGGCACATGTTACTGGGCTGATAGGCGGCGGCCATTTTGGGACTTGTGGTGCGCCAGCAAAAGCTGCCACAGCGTCCATTAATCTCATGTAATAGTCGATTCTTTCATAGATATACTACATCAGGGGTTTGGCTGTGCTTGTGTCACCCCTACTAACTGCCAATATATTTAATATATCAGTGGTGAAACTGAAAGTAACCCACTTGGATAGCAAATCCCATGAATGTGCTGTTCCAGCTAGGCTAGCCAGTGTCACTACAGCCAGGTCCAATACTGTCAGCCAGAAATTTTTTTTTTTTATTTTTTTTTTTGCCAGAAATATAAATTAAAAAAATCTTTCCCTGTAACAAACATAATTATGGTGTTAGACCAGAAGAAGCACTCCTTCAGTAAATAATACTGTAAAAAGGTTTAGGCAATAATTCTCCCAGTGTGGGCAATTTATGTACCAAAATGAGCATTTAAAAAATTCCGGTGTTCTGAAATACCAGCAGTCCTCTTGTAATTAATACCAGAAAAAGGCATTATAGTGTCCAGTGTTGTCATTTTGGTTCAAGAAAGGGCAATTTAATCAATCTGGTGTTGGTGACACCCGAAATAGTAGGCCGCACGTTGTTACTCCTTTGAAAAGGAAATAGTTCTCCCACTGTGGGAATTCATTTAACATAAGTAGCATTTAAAAAATTCTGGTGTCCAATTTGCAGCAGTCTTCTTGTAATTAATACCAGAAAAAGGCATTATAGTGTCCAGTGTTGTCATTTTGGTTCCAAAAAGGCCAATTTAATCAATCTGGTGTTGGTGACACCCGAAATAGTAGGCCGCACGTTGTTACTCCTTTGAAAAGGAAATAGTTCTCCCACTGTGGGAATTCATTTAACATCCCATTTTGAGGGGAACACGGCAGGGTTGTCCCCTGTCTCCCCTTCTTTTTGATATATACATCGAACCCCTGGCACTGGCAATTAGACAAGATCCTAATTTGGAAGGGTTTGGAGTGGCAGGAATTCAAGATCGTATCGCTTTATATGCAGACGATGTCATAATTTTTTTGCATCAAACTAACACATCACTCCCTCAAGCAGTTAAAATCATAGAAAGCTTTGGGCAGGTGTCCGGTATGAAAGTTAACTGGCAAAAGACCCATTTAATGCCCTTGGATGCGTTCCAACTCGATAGGTCAAAGGTTCCTTGCAGCCTAAAAGTAGTAACTTCTATTGATTATTTAGGAGTAACCGTTACCCCAATAATAAATGACTTCATAGAGAAGAATTTAACCCCGTTAATCTTGAAATAAAAGGGAAAGATTAATACATGGCTAAAATTGAATCTCTCCAAGGCGGATAGGATATCATTGATAAAGATGGTTCTTCTCCCTCAATACTTATACGTTCTTAACAACTCCCCTGTATGGATCAATGATAATTTTTTTTAAAAAATAGAAAGGCTATTAAATGAGCTGATCTGGGGAAGAAAGAGGGTTCGGCTGAAGCTTGATTTTCTTTACAAGGCTGTGGATAGGGGAGGGCTTGGTCTCCCCTATTTTAAAGGATACTTTATAGCCGGTATTTTGACCTTACTTAGTAGGTGGGAGACCAGTCCTCTCTGTTCTCTCCTGGTTTCAAAATCAGGTTTTGACAATATTTTTCTTTGTTGGAATCGGACATATTCAGTTATAATCATCATGAATTCACCACTATCACAAAAATGTTTCACAAAGCTTGGATTATTATTAAAACCTGGGTAGGCGTAAAAGTTCTTTGAAATTCACTCCTTTTGGCACAATTCCTCCCTTCCAGGACTAAACTTGTTGAGGGGCGACAATTTTTGGAAACATATCAACATCAAATACCTGGACGAAGTGGTCCTTGATGGAGATGTAGCCCGTTTAACAGTCTGACTAGGAAATGGGAGAATTTTAATTGGTTTAGGTTTTTTCAGCTTCGGGATGCACTTTATTCCACTAATAATTTTTTATTATTGAATATAGACTCACTGTCAATCTTGAACACGTTAGTAGATAAAAAGAGTGTTAATTTAAGAATGGGCTCTCTTTATAAGATTATGGTACACAGGTATTTGTTTGGACAGCCATCGCCTGGGCAAAGAGCTTGGGAAAGGGAATGTTCTGATATTAGCACCAATGGTTGGGATAATATTTATAAAAATATGGAACACGTATCTAGGAATTATAATCACTATTTAGTTCAATTTCACATATTGCACAGGATATATGTTACTCCTTATTGGTTAAAGAAATGTAGAGGAATTGATGTCCCAAAGTGCCCTAGATGTGAGGAAGTGGAAGCCGATTTTTCTCATATGATTTGGTTATGCCCCTCCCTGGAGTCTTACTGGAGAAGAATTGCTGATTTTGCTGGGGATAGGCTGGGGGTTCAGGTGCCCCTCCAGGTGGAGGTATGGGTGTTGGGGGACTTTTCAAGTGTTAATCTAAGTCGGCCCCAAAGGGCAGGACTTGCAAGAGTCGCTTTTTTGGCAAGACTCCTCATAGCGAGGAAATGGTTCTCTAAAACTCCTCCAAACTGTCTTAATTGGTTTCAACTGGTACAAAAGGTTAGCGGTTACGAAAAAATTCTATCAAAACAAAACAATTCAATTGATAACTGGGCTAGGATATGGGCAATATGGGAGGTGGGATTTACCTCTTAACCAAGGGTCAGGGGAGTGAATCGTCGCAGAGTAAAGGGAGGTGTATGGTAGGGAGGGATGGGTATCAGATTGGAACTGTAAAGTATGGAGTGGTTTTATATTTTTGTAATATGTAAAACTTAATAAAGGAGAAAAAAAAAAAAAAAACATAAGTAGCATTTAAAAAATTCTGGTGTCCAATTTGCAGCAGTCCTCTTATTCATTTAACATAAGTAGCATTTAAAAAATTCTGGTGTCCAATTTGCAGCAGTCTTCTTGTAATTAATACCAGAAAAAGGCATTATAGTGTCCAGTGTTGTCATTTTGGTTCCAAAAAGGCCAATTTAATCAATCTGGTGTTGGTGACACCCGAAATAGTAGGCCGCACGTTGTTACTCCTTTGAAAAGGAAATAGTTCTCCCACTGTGGGAATTCATTTAACATAAGTAGCATTTAAAAAATTCTGGTGTCCAATTTGCAGCAGTCTTCTTGTAATTTATAGCGTAAAAAGGAATTATATCTTCCAGTGTGGGAATTTTGGGCTTAAAATTAATATATTTTATTGTGGTGCGAGTTGAATCGCAACAATGAGGAAACATTCTATTAAGGGACGGGGACGCGGTCGTGGTGGTGTCCGTGGAGCCTCTGTTGCTGGTAGTGGACGTGGGCGTTCGCCCTCAGGTGAACAAAGTAGTGAACCAACTCCCTCAAGTAGCCGGCAGAATTTACAGCGATATTTGTTGGGGCCCAATGCGTTATGAGGATGGTAAGGGCTGAGCATGTACAGGCAGTAGTCGATTGGGTGGCCGACAGTGCTTCCAGCACGTTCACCACATTGTCTTCCACCCAGTCTTCTGCGGAAAGCGCACAGGTGGCACCGGAAAACCAAGCCCATCAGTCTGTCACATCACCCCCATGCATATCAGGGAAACTGTCCGAGCCTCAAGTTATGCAGCAGTCTCTTCTTCTGTTTGAAGACTCTGCTGGCAGGGGTTCCCAGGGCGTCCACCTAGCCCTTCCTAGCGGTGGAAGACATACCATGCACTGACGCACAACCACTTATGTATCCAGATGATGACGACATGGGAATACCACCACAGAAGAGTCACCCAGTCTCTGATGATGACGAAACACAGGTGCCCACTGCCGCGTCTTATTGCATTGTGCAGACTGAACAGGAGGAGGTCAGGGAGGAAGACTGGGTGGAAGACGATGCAGAGGACGATGAGGTCTTAGACCCCACATGGACTGAAGGTTGTGCCGCTGACTTAAATAGTTCAGAGGAAGAGGCAGTGGTGAGACCGAGACAACAGTGAAGCCAAAGAGGGAGCAGGGGGCAAAAGCAGAACACCCGCCGTCCCGAGAGTTCGCCTGCTATTGGCCAGCGCCAAAGGGGACCCAGCACCCCAAAGGCATCTTCAAGGAGTTCCCTGGCATGGCACTTCTGAGTACTAAAAAGTTGAAATCGCAATGCGATTCTTATGTATTTGCTTAATCGCATTGCGATTACAACTTTGAGCTACCGATCACCATGGGAACGCCTCCTCCAGTAGAATGTACTGTCGGATGTGAGAATTAAGTTGAAATCGCAATGCGATTCTTATATATCTGCTTAATCGCATTGCCGTTTCAACTTAGCATTGCTAAATAATTCCATCCATATTCGTTAACTTACTGACTCAGTAAGTTAACGATATCGATGGAATTATTTAGCAAACTCGCCGAACTCGCCGAACCCGAACTTCCAGGTGTTCGCTCAACTCTAATTCTGATTTATTACTCTATATTGTAATAAAAACCCACATAAAGATAAGTGGGTTAATTAAGAAATGCTGCAAAAAATATGCTGCAAAAAACAATATATACCAATAAAATATAATAATAAAATTGGATGATAATTGGCGAATACAATAAAATATCAACAATACAATAAATGTTGAATGGAGATGTAAGATTAGAGGGATGGTTCGGCAGGGAGGAGGGGTCCAAGTGGTGGAAAAACAGCCTGACTTGGATCCCGCATCACCGCCAGACCAGCCCTCTTTACAGGAACCCAAACAGCTCCATCTCTGTGTTATGTCCCTTTGGAATAAGGGTATCAAAGTCGAAATTCCTACGAGACCCCTGTCTTGACATCTTCATGACGTGATTTCCTCCTCGCCATGATCTTTTTACTCTTTCTATCACAGGAAATTTAAGAGAGGAGGGGTCACAATTGTGAATCTCTTTAAAATACTTTGAAAGAGGATGGAGTTCATATCCTTTACGGATATTAGATATGTGTTCTCTCACCCTTTTCTTTAGATGTTCTTTGTGTGCGTCCTACATATTGTCTATTACACCCACACTCCAAAAGATATATAACATGTTTTGATTCACAAGTTAAAGTTTCTCTAATATCCATAGAAACATTGTTTTGTGTGGATTCAACTTTTAATGTCTTCCTCGGAAACGTTGTTACCCATTTGACGATATTGTGGGTGAAATGGTAAAATGAGGCGTATTGTGTAGTCCGATGGGATATATTCTTTTGAATGAAAAAAATCTTCCCTATTCATACTTTGAATTTTCTCTAAAGCCTCAGTGATGGTTTTTATAGGGTATTCTCTTCCCGTAAACTGTTGGCTATGTGCAACAGCTTTTTATCAAATTGTTCTGGTTTTGAGCAATTGGGTTTTAATCTTCTAAATTCTAGGCTCACTGGTATAATAGTGAGCCAACGTGGTAACTGACAACTTGAGTATCGTAGATAGCTATTTCTCTCAACTGGTTTTGTATGGGTGCTACAGATTTATTTCAATGCTTCAATTTTGATATTTAAGTTCAAAAATACTGTTTCTTCATTGTGGATTATAGGGTTAAAGGTGAATTCCTGTCATTTTGATTGAGTTCTTCCAAACACACATCCAATGATTCTCTGCCATCCTTCTAGATGAAGAGAATGTCATTGATAAACCGGCGCCGGAGCACCAGACTCGTCCCCAGCCTAGGGCAATAACCTCACCTCTCCCAATTGGCCGGGAAGAGGTTGGCATAGCTGGGGGGCGAGTCAGTGCCCATGGCGGTCCCGGTCAGCTGTAAATAAAAATTATCTTAAAACACAAAATAATTGTGGGACATTATGTATTTGACAGTCTCCAAAAGAAAGTCACTTTGTTCTTTTTGTAAATGTTGCCCTTTTGTGAAGAATTCTCTCAATGCTTTTAAACCTTTTTTATGTTCGATTACTGTGTATAACAAACTAACATCTAGTGTACCCATAATGTAATGTGGCTCACACTTTATTGTTTCCAGTATTTTAATTATTTCCGTTGTGTACTTAATGTAGGAAGGGGTCTTTTTGACCAGCGGTTGTAACCACTGATCAATATATTTGGATCAGTTGGAAGAAATGCAATCAATCCCAGAGACTATTGGTCTCCCTGGGGGACAGTTCAAATCTTTTTGTATTTCTGGAACACAATAAATAGCTGGAACTCGTTTCTGTGTTCCAAAGATAAATTTAGCCTCATTCTCCACTAAATAACCATCATTTAGGCCTTTGTCACAAAGAGCTGTTAGTTCTTTGAAATAGTCCTCAGTCAGATCTTTTTTTAGCTTCTTATATGTGGTCATTAAGTTGCCTCAAACATTCTTTTCTACAAGTTTTAGTATCTTGGATTACAACGGCTCCTCCCTTGTCCGATGGGCGTATTGGGCGTATTGTGATTTTGTGCATCTATTATAGTTGTTGTATCATATCGATCTCCTTTTATAGTAAGATTATTCTTAACTTTTGCATTTTTTAAATATCTAATTTCTCTTTCTACATTCTTTTTAAAGGCAGCTATATGTTCTCCCATTTCCTGTTTTGGATATTTTCTTGATTTTTCTTTGAGTGTAGTATGGGGATATTTGTTTGTTTGTATGTAGTGATTTTTTAGAAAATATTTTTTCAGACAGAGTCTCCTTATAAATTTTTCGACTCCAATGTAGGTTGAAAATGTCTCAAATTTGTTAGTTGGCGCAAATTTTAGACCTTTATTTAGAAGTGTATGCTGTGCTCCAGTGAGTTCAGTTTTGCTTATATTAATTATACTTGTTGTGTCTTGCAGTGACTGTGATTGTAATTGTCTCCTTTTTTGGGAATGTCTCCCTCTTCGTATCTTTCTTGTCTTGTTTGTGACCTGATGTGATTCCCTCTGTGGCGTGGACTGATTTGGTTGGTCTGATAGTAGTGGTGTCTGTTTTTGTCTGTGTTCTTGTATTTGTTGTTGTGATCTGGATGTCGGTGTCTCAAATTGTAGTTGTGCTGTTGAGTATGATGCCTCTGTGGGGAGTCCCTCCTGTAATTTGACATGTTACTCAGTGTTGATGACCGTCATGTTCTTACTTTGTGGTGAGGGGGAGTGAAATCTAAAAAAAGAGGTGATGATAACACTTCGTATATATTCGCTGTGGATACATTGGGTTGCTCACTATTAAAGTTTATTTTTTTTCACTTTGGAGTTATGGTTTCTCTCTGTTTCTACTTCTATGTGTTTTTTATTGTTACTGTCTTCTTTTTTATCAAAGTTTTAAAAAAAATTCAGTTTTTTTATATTATTTCTCTTTCTAGATTATCTAGGTTCTGGCAAATTCTACCTTTTTTTAGGTTGGATATCTGTTCTGTTATTTGATCTAGTATTTGTGATCTTCTGTCAATAATAATCTATATACATTTTTCAGATTGAATCTTCAAAAAAGAATCTCATTGCTTTTGAAAACTATCTATTAAATCAGCTTTTGGGCTTTTGGTCAACGATAGTCCTTTTGGAATGTGTCCTTTTTGTAAGTATTGGGTGAGAGCTGTAATTTCCCATTTATTACGTAGTTGTTTTTGTAATAAGTTTTCCAATTGTTTAAATGTATCTTCCCTTGTTTTGACTATATCATCAATATTTTCTTCGGATATGTTGAAAGAGAAATTTTGTATTTTCTTCAACTTATTATCCATGTGTTCCCAGATATCCATGATTGACCAGCAAGGAGCACAACTGGACGGGTGTATAGAATAAAGGTGAACGTGGAAGTAAACAGTGGCTCGTTAGGTGATGAATAATGGGCTGGTGCACTGCCCTGGATCCACCCAAGACCATAGAAGTAAATAAATTGCAGAATGGGGGGGCACTCAAATATCTGGGGAAACTGGACCCAATGCAATTGTAATGCAAAAATATTTATTGCTCCTGATAAAAGCCAATGTTATAGTCTAAAAATAGCAAAGACAATTACACTGTGAAAAACACCAGAGTTATAAAGTCTAAAGTAAATGCATAAAAAAAATCTAGAGTATGCACATGATACAATAGCAACTGTAAAATAGCAGCATATTAATAATAGATTTTTAATAAATGAAATCACTCTCACTTGTTAGGAGCATCTTATATATGCTTCGTATACTTGAAAGTTTGTGCTCAAACCAATCTTGGTACACAATAGAAGTATGTGCTTATAGCAGTATTAGTATTACAGCATATTATGCATGATGTTCCAATTTGTCACCTGTTTGAATATTATTGTATTGTATTGTTGATATTTTATTGTATTCGCCAATTATCATCATATTTTGTTATTATATTTTATTATGTTATTTATTGGTATATTGTTTGCAGCATATCTTAATTAGCCCACTTATATTTATGTGGGTTTTTATTACAATATAGAGTAATTAATCAGAATCCTTCTACAATGATCTGGTCCAGGTTGCACTGTTGACCCATATCCCAGCAATCCTAGAACTGAACTTTAGACTATAAATTGACCATACCTTCAGGCTTGCGACACTACCACTGAAGAAGGGGTGTAAACCCCGAAATGTGGGACGCCGCATCTGACCGCGAGACCGCACAAGACGCCGTGCTAGATCCGGACGGCATACAGCAAGAGCGGAGAGACCTACAGGGAAGGGGGTAAAGTACCATGTACTTATATTCCTGCCTGTGTGTCATACTAACCCAGGTATCAGGGTTACTATACCGGCTATTTTCAGTATATTGTGGGACTAACTCTACAACCCCAATACCGGGGATTATACACTGAAGAGTGGATAATTGAATCTTTGTCTATGCCTTAGCTGGGACTATTTCAAGTGGAAACCACTTTATATATTAATTGTGGAGGCCTTAATTATTCAAAAAGGTGACAAATTGGAACATCGTGCATAATATGCTGCTATACTAATACCGCTATAAGCACATACTTCTATTGTAAGTGAGAGTGATTTCATTTATTCAAAACCTATTATTAATATGCTGCTAGTTTAAAGTCGTTATTGTATCTTATGTGTTTACTCTAGATTTTTTTATGCATTTACTTTAGACTATTTTTAGACTTTAGTATTGGCTTTTATCAGGAGCAATACATATTTTTGCATTACAATTAGCTTGGGTCCAGTTTTCCCGGATATTTGAGTGCCCCCCATTCACAATTTATTTACTTCTATGGTCTTGGGTGAATCCAGGGGAGTGCACCAGCCCATTATTCATCACCTAGTGAGCCACTGATTACTTCCACGTTCATCTTTATGGATGTTGCCACCGCCTCCATCATGCCACTGCCGTTACTTGCCGACCATCATCTTCTGTAAGGCTGCCACTGCCTCCATCATGCTGCTGCTTTTCTGCCAACATGTACCATATGGCTGCTGCTACTGCAGCCATCGCTGCCTCAGCTGTTGTTGTACCTCACTGTTAATCCCCTACTGCCACCACCATTAATGCAAAGCATCTGCCGCAACTATCACTACTACTACTACCGTTACTACTACCCATAGACAGCCTTGTATGTTCCATGCTGTACTTCTCCTGCTGCTGCCACTATTGCAGTCGCATGACACTTTATCCGTACCATACCCATTTCACATCTACATTGCACTGCTACTGCTCTCAATTCAAAATGATAATTAATTTAAGCTCCTTCACAATGAGACACTTTTTCTTCTGACAATCAACACTTGTATGTGTCATACGGTCAGGCATTCCGACCCTGTCCAGGCATAATTGTTAGATGTTCGGTCCCCAAATCAACTTTTTTTTTTCTTTTTTACCTCCTAACACCATGTGTGTTTAAACATTATCTGCCCCCAATAAGGGACAACTTTTGGAAGCTTTGGAATATGAAAAAGCATGAGATATGTGCCGCTGTCTTTTAAAAATACTGTATGTCAATGCCGTCAAATGTGTCGTTATCCATAGCTGTGTATGGTGGTGTCACTCAGACATTATTTAGTATTGGGGTAATTGCGTTCCAGAGCTTGGGGAAGGAAAAAATTAATAATAAAAAATAAACAAAAGAGATGACAAGTTTTCCTAGAAATTTGTCCTAGGAGGCTAGAGGGGGTCATATAGAAAATTTCTGGCTAATTGGAGCAACTTCAGTTCAACCTGAACTGATTAGGGTTCAAACCGAACTTTTTTGAAACATTCAGCAAACAGGAATTAAAGCGAATCTTAACAGGTTTGTTTATCGCTAATGCTGTATTGTACTGCATTGAGACCAAGCCTGGGGAGTTGGCCCCAAGGCCTTTGCACGGTTTGGGCCTGCACTGGCAACCATAGGGACCCAGCCATGGCAGCACGGGGACTCAATGGGGTAAAAGATGGAGCCCCCTCCCTCTGTGAACCTCCTATATGCCTCGATTAGCATTGATCACAGAATACAGAGGGTAATCTGCTGGCATCTGTGTTTTCACAGCAGGGGCCAGGTTTTCAGTAACAGCCAGGACTCTGGAGCTGATTAAGTGCATGAATGTCGAGAAGGGATTAACTGCAGGACGAGAAAGCACCCACTGTTTAGGACAAGTATTCTCGTCCTATGTTTTTAAAAGGCTAATCAGGGTATTCGCTGTGTATGGAGACTTAATGGCAATGCTCCATGGAGATATTGCATTTCTTGTTAAAAAGTCAAAATTTGATAGCGAGTCACTTCCAAAAGGTGGCGCTATTGAGATGGTTAATTTTGCCTGGGAGATACCTCTTTGCATATTTAATATGCACCTTTTTTTTTTTCATTTGCAGCAGAGATTTATTTGCAGTTGAACCTGAATATACAACATATTTTTGCTATAAGTGACTGAGTTAGGGGGAATTAAGCAAACTTTTACTGCTTATTTTCCAGTCCTTTTTACAACAATGTGCATTAAAAGTTATAATAAATGTGACAAAAATGTAAGCTGCGGTTCCATGAAAAACACATTGTGACTTTAAGATAAATTGTGCTAGATGACAACCTTGGCGTTATTAGAATCAATTCTCCATTTTAGTCCAGTTTATTACTTAACGGCAGAGTACATTTAATTTCATAGAATTAGGTAAGATTAATTATTTTCGTTTTACAGTATACATATACAAAACCTGAATCTCATTTTATCTATTTTAACTCTAAAAGTTTTTTTCACAGTTAATGTGTCAACCTTTGTGTTCTTTCTGGCAAATACGAGACTCTTAAAATCAATTAGAAGCTATAGTCTCTTAATCCCTTTTCAATTAATCTTTGCGCTAATGGTTTGAGATCTCGGAGATCCAAGGAGTTGATCTAATTCATAAAATGTCACATGCTCTATAACTATCGAGCACAACTGCTCCTTTGTGTGCACGGCCAAGGGTTCAGATTCACTACACAGTTTGTTAAATCTATATGGACCACTAGATAATTGATTTCTCCAATATATCAATATATGTTAATTCAATATAATTTAAAATGCTGCTACTGCTGATTCTGCCTTAATAAAGAAGTGTAATTGTCAGGTACATATCTAACATCTTATTCTAGACTTGCTAAATTAATAGAAACCTTATGTTGTCAATGTAACATTAACATTTCTTTGTATTACATTTCTACATACATTTACAGAGCGCCAGAACTAGTTATAGGTTATCAAGTTACAGGAAGACTCAGACAAGAGTTTTTCCTGCAATGAAGAAGTGATCTTTACTTTCCTGGCAGTTCCTTCAACTGCCCTCTGGTTCTCCAAGCTGAGATCTGATTTCTTAGCTACAGGGGTGATGTCAACTCTACTATTGCAGCCAATTCTGGCCTCTTCGGTGCACTGCAGAGGTCAGTTGTTGGCTTCAGCGGTTACGTGTTGTATATGTGATGTCAACCAAGATAACAGGTCCCATCCAGGATACCTGGAGAGGCAGTGCGGGATATGTCAGGTAAGGGTGGGTTCGCACTAAGGTTATGGCATTCCGTTATAGGTTCAGTATATAATGGAATTCACAGAAAGAATGCAAAATGGAAGCCTTTAGAGGCATTCCGTTTTGATTTCCGTCATAATAGAAGTCTATGAGCAAGCATAACGGTTACCATTATGCAGGACTGAAAAAAAGTCCTGTCGACAGGACTTTTTTTTCCATCCTGCATACCAGAAACCAGACAAATCTGTTATGCTTGCCCATAGACTTCTATTAGGATGGAGCAAAATGGAATGACTCTTAAAGGCTTCTGTTTTGCATTCCACCCTAGAATTCAGTTATATTCAATTATAACTCTGTTAAAACGGAACCTATAACAGAATTCTATAATGCCGATGTGAACCCGGTCTAAGTAATGATCGCTTCTTTATTGCAGGTGTATCCCCTGTGTTGTCTGGCTTCCGCCTTAAACTGGACTACCCCTTTAAAATGTGACGCTTTACTTCTTTTAATACAGAGCTTGTCTAGTTTAAAACCCAATTTCAAGTCTCTTATTACGGAAAGTAACCCCAAATGCAGTTTGTTGTTATGTGAATGCAGTAGATGCACCTATCTCTGTTATCATTGTTGCCTTGTTTTTGTGATCTCATGCTGGTGCACACAGTCGGTCTCGAGCTGAAGGTGGTAGAGACCGGGAGAAAAGGCCTCCTCTCTGTCTGCAAGATTTCAGAAGAAATGCTTTCTTTTGCAGCTTGCTGAGAGTCTTGCAGGCATATCTATGATGGAAGAAATCACAGAAAAAAAAGATATAAAACAATGATAAAAACATCCTGCACGATATGATAAATAAATATGCAGATGTGCGGGGCTACATTTATGAAAAAAAAAATCACTGAAAACAAATAATAATACACTAACACAATAGATGCAAGCATAATATGTGGACTAAGCCCTCATTCTGATATAATAAAATCTGAGACTCTTAGCCAATTGAGTAGAGCAGACCCTGCACATATAGTGTGCTGCTCCTAGTCACCTTTATGTGCATCCAGCAACCAAAGAGAGGAGGAGCAAGCACAGCTATATGTACCACTTAATCAAGGCGGTATCATGACCGGCGTGCCGATCACAGACGTGTGACGTAAAGGGAGGGAAAAGGGAAAGCCCTGTCCAAGGGAAAGGTGGTGACCGCTAACTCACCTAGAAGCTGGCACCTGACTGCCCTGACGTCCCTAGACGGGTTTTTCACACGTACGCCAATCACATGCCTAAACCCTGGCTTTCCTTAAGATGAGCTCTAAGTAGTAAATAGGGCGGTGGGAGCACTAGTCCTCACCACTAACACTAAAGGAAAACACCAGGGAGAGGACAGACAATACAGACAAAACATATAATCCCAGGTGGCCGACAACAGCGGACAACAAAAGCCCAACAGGGATCCGGAGGGTAATGCTCTGGTACGACAACCAGGAACAACAGCTACACAGCTCCAGTGGGTCAGTATAGAAGTCCAGGCAGGAAGCTCTATATCTGGCAACCAGAGAAGTGGGAAGGGGGAATATAAGGAGGTTGGGAGTGACGGACAAGAAACAGCTGAGGAGAAGAAGCTACAGATCCCTGAGTGAGACAAAAAGGATTGCAAGGCAAACACAGAAAGCTACCATTAAGTAACAGTGTGATCTTTAGACATAGAGTGCGCAGCCACCCGCTGCGACTTCCTGACCCCGGGTATAACGGAGTCAGACGTGGCTCTTGACACCCTCGTGACAGGCGGTCTGTTTAGGGAAGGCCTATCTATGAGGGACATTTATATATCTCTATTTAATTATTAAAATCTAGACCTAGAAGTTAGTAAACCAGACCCGATCAAAATGATTAGAAGATTATAAGGTGCTATCCACATGAGCATATTCCGCATGTATTATCCACAAGTAATACTCGTATATGCCACAGTTCAACCATGGGCTTAACTGACCTAAACTTACAGCATCCTAGGGATCCAAGATGCTGTTATTTTGGGTAAATTAAAGCCACAGTTGGGCCCTTATAAGCACAGATAATATGTCTACATTAACCCTTTCAGTTTTGCGCTCCCTGCCTTCCCAGAGCCACAACTTATTTATTTTATTTGTTCACATAGCCATATGAGGGCTTGGTTTCTGTGGGACAAGTTGTACTTTCCAACGCCACCATTTAATATTGCATATGGTGTAGTGGAAAACAGGAAAAAAATTCCAAATGGGGTGAAATTGCAAAAAGCCCCTGTCATGTAGTGTCATTGTATAATACTGTTGGGGGCCCCTATCAAAGTCTTAACCCTCCTCCCATGTAGCCCCCACACTCCTGTGACTAGTCAGGATCACCCCCTATCCTCCCCCTCACGCATCCCTTATAGCCCCATAGTGCCTCACAAAGTAGTTACATCCCATAATTATCCCCCCTTAGTGTCCTACAGAGTAGTTATGCCTCTGTGCCCCCTCACAATAGTTATTTCCCTTATTTCCAATTGGTAATCATGCCCCTTAGTGCCCCTTTACAGTATAATGTCCCTTTAGTGCACCCAGACAGTAGTTATGCCTCCCTAGTGTAACCAAACAGTAGTTATGACCCCTTAGTATTACAGAAACCCCTGTGAGTTAAATAAAATTGAATTTGTCAGTTATAAGTTTCACCTCATTTCCACACTGACAGGCCAAGGGAATGATTTATTCACTCCTCTACTCAGCCCAGAAGGTGCAGGATATCACTGCATCACTCCTCGCTGCTGAGAAAGGCACAGCAAAGGGGGACAATGAATTATGAGGCAGTGGCACTCAGGCACAGGAACTGCAGTCCTGGAAGTTCCATACCTGATAGCCTGGCTGCTGATCTGTGACTAGTCCTACCAGTGTCGGACAGGGGTGCCTAGGGCCAACCAGTGGAATTCATTTTGGGGGCCCACTCTACCACTAGCATAAACAAATATATTACTTGTATATTTTCAGCCTCCCCTGAGAGTCTGACATTAAGGGATAAGCTGATTTCTTCTCAGGTTCCCGCATAAATGGGTGACAAGACAACCCCTTTAAATTGGTTGGATATGCCATAACTGTATAACCTGTAGGTTTGAGAATTAGTGTACGGATAATGCCGCAATCTCAAGATGGGTAATGATGCAAGTGGTCAGGCTCAAGTAAAATCTGTCACCACATACCTCCATGGTAATCCAAGTCAAGTGTCACATGTGCCCTAGTCCCCTGATTCTAACGCTTTTTCCCCTATCCTGATCGGTGCTGGTTTGTGACATGCAAATGAGCTGTTTGGTGCAATAAGGGTGTCAGCATTACACCAAAACACCCACCCTTCGGTAGGCAGGGGAGATGTGTCATGGAATTTGTGTTTGTACAGTACAGCCATGATGCTTGCCCTGCTGAGACCTGTCACTGAAAGCTGGGGGGCAGCACTTGACACAATAAGGAGCAGAGGCTTTGGTAACACAGGGACGCCCTAATTGCACCAAACAGCTTATTTGCATATGATACAAATCACCGATTTCCCAGGAATACAGCTGAAACCCACAGGCATAAGCAACACATTTCTCCTGTTCCCCATTCATAGCAAAGAGTGATCATGTGATACCCTCCAGTGGTAGTCACTCTTTGCAGCAGCTCTCCAGTCTGAATTTTTATAATGACATGGTACAGGGGACAGTCCTGCATCCAAATACATAGGGGGTGACCAGCTCTACAAGTCCCTTATGTATTTTGTTAATGTATAGGGTCCCTTTAAGAGAGAGCAATCTAGCAATATACAGAATGGGGAGCTTTGCCTTTAAATGTGGCAAAGCTATAAGGCTACTTTCACACTAGCGTTTTTGCTGGATCCGGCAGGGCTCAGCAAAAACGCTTCCGTTACTGATAATACAACCGCCTGCATCCCTTATGAACAGATCCGGCTGTATTATCTTTAACATACCCAAGACTGATCTGTCATGAACTCCATTGCAAGTTAATGGGGGATGGATCCATTTTCTATTGTCTCAGAGTTAAATGGATCGATCCCCATTGACTTGCATTGTGGGATCCGTCTTGCTCCGCATCCCATGATAGAAAGACAACCGAAGCATGCTGAAGTTTGCTCTTCAGTATGAGAGCGGAACACATTTTGTAGCACTCTTTTCTGTTCAGTTACGTTTTGTCCCCATTAGCAATGAATGGGGACAAAACGGAAGTGTTTTTCTCCGGTATTGAGACCGTATGATGGCTCTCAATACCGGAAAAGAGAAATGGTAGTGCGAAGAGCCTAAGAGAGGCTGATAATGCACCAACCGTAATTTCACAGCATACAGTATTATATATGCTGTGTATAACAAAACACCTCACCTGTACCTGCTGCTCCTCTCCGGTAACTTCGGCTTTCTGCTGTCATGTGGCACAGCAACCAATCACAGAGCGCTCCGTTCCTCCGGTCATGTGATACCACTTATCCTTTTCCCAGCTCGGTAAAATGCTCATCTGCTGAGTGGAATTCAGAATCCCACTGTGCCTGCGCAAACTTGTTCCCATCTGCAGCTTTCCAGATCCAGCACAGCCGCATACCGCTGTACCCCATAGTCTATAATGGGCATTCATCCACTTTCTGGCTTATGCCGAATCCCGAGAACTGGCTGTTCTCACTGTGGGCATAAAGTAGACACAAGGTGGCAGGGGTGATGTTGGGGGCAGGGAGGAGATACGAGGTGTCAGGGGTGATGTTGGGGGCAGGGAGGAGACAGAAGGTGGAAGTGGCGATGTTGGGGGCAGGGAGGAGATAGAAGGTGGCAGGGGCGATGTTGGGGGTATGGAGGAGATACGAGGTGTCAGGGGTAATGTTGGGGGCAGGGAGGAGACAGAAGGTGGCAGGGGTGATGTTGGGGCAGCGAGGAGACAGAGGGTGGCAGGGGTGATGTTGGGGGCAGGGAGGAGATAGAAGGTGACAGGGGCGATGTTGGGGGCAGGGAGGAGATACAAGGTGGCAGGTGGTGATGTTGGGGGCAGGGAAGAGACAAGAGGTGGCAAGGGTGAAGTTGGGGACAGGGAGGAGATATGAGGTGGCAGGGGCGATGTTGGGGGCAGGGAGGAGACAGGAGGTGGCAGGAGTGATGTTGGGGGCAGGGAGGAGACAGAAGGTGGCAGGGGCGATGTTGGGGGCAGGGAGGAGATACGAGGTGGCAGTTGTGATGTTGGGGGCAGGGAGGAGACAGAAGGTGGCAGGGGCGATGTTGGGGGCAGGTAGGAGACAGAAGGTGGCAGGGGCGATGTTGGGGGCATGGATGAGATAGGAGGTGGCAGGGGCGATGTTGGGGGTATGGAGGAGACAGGGAGTGGCAGGGGTGATGTTGGGGGCAGGGAGTAGACAGGAGGTGGCAGGTGTGATGTTGGGGGAAGGGGGGCAGGGAGGAGACACGAGTTGGCAGGGGTAATGTTGGGGGCATGAAGGAGACAGGATGTGGCAGGGGTGATGTTGTTGGGCGGAGGAGACAGGGGGTGGCAGGGGTGATGTTTGGGGCAGGGAGGAGATAGAAGGTGGCAGGGGTGATGTTGGGGGCAGGGAGGAGACAGGAGGTGGCAGGGGTGATGTTGGGGCAGGGAGGAGATATGAGGTGGCAGGGGCGATGTTGGGGGCAGGGAGGAGACAGAAGGTGGCACGAGCGATGTTGGGGGCAGGGAGGAGACAGGAGGTGGCAGGGGCAATGTTGGGGGCATGGAGGAGACAGGGAGTGGCAGGGGTGATGTTGAGGGCAGGGAGGAGATAGATGGTGGCAGGGGCGATGTTGGGGGCAGGGAGGAAACAGGAGGTGGCAAAGGTGATGTTGGGGGCAGGGAGGAGACAGAAGGTGACAGGGGCAATGTTGGGGGCAGGGAGGAGATAGGAGGTGGCAGGGGCGATGTTGGGGGCATGGAGGAGACAGGGAGTGGCAGGGGTGATGTTGGGGGCAGGGAGGAGATAGATGGTGGCAGGGGCGATGTTGGGGACAGGGAGGAGACAGGAGGTGGCAAGGGTGATGTTGGTGGCAGGAAAAAGATAGGAGGTGGCAGGGGCGATGTTGGAGGCATGGAGGAGACAGGGAGTGGCAGGGGTGATGTTGGGGGCAGGGAGGAGATAGATGATGGCAGGGGCGATGTTGGGGGCAGGGAGGAGACAGGGGGTGGCAAGGGTGATGTTGGGGGCAGGGAGGAGACAGAAGGTGGCAGGGGCGATGTTGGGGGCAGGGAGGAGATAGGAGGTGGCAGGGGCAATGTTGGAGGCATGGAGCACATGCAAGGTGGCAGGTGTGATGTTGGGGGCAGGGAGGAGATACGAGGTGGCAAGGGTGATGTTGGGGGCATGGAGGAGACACGAGGTGGCAGGGGCGATGTTGGGGGCAGGGAGGAGACAGAAGGTGGCAAGGGTGATGTTGGGGGCAGGGAGGAGACAGAAGGTGGCAGGGGCGATGTTGGGGACATGGAGGAGACAGGTCACCCTCCTCCACAGGACTTCTTGCAGATTGTGTGCCCCCCTTCCCATCTTGTGTGGGTGCAGGTAAGGTGGCTAATACAAGTCACACAACTGAAGCTGCCCCCTTTACAGAACAATAGTAGCAGCCTCAGAAGCAACCCCAACATGTAAGAGTTAAGAATGAAACTTACAGATGGAGTCACAGTCATAAGTCACTAGAGACGATTGCAAGTAATACCGATAAACCGCACTCAACATCCGTTTAAAGACCACATCACATCTTTATTTCAGAGTTGAATATACATCGGGGGCAGACTCACATGGATAGCAAAAAGACAGTAATGGCCGTTTCGCGGTGTGCCCGCTTCTTCCGGCTGCTCAATACATTTTGAAAGACGCGCGCGCGCAGCTTAAACGCGTCACAGGGGGGATAAATGCTGACAGGTCGTTCCGCTCATTTAAACCTAGAGGACCAGTTGTATCGGTTTTAATAATGGAACGACCTGTCAGCAATTATTTGAAATTGTGTAATTCAAAATGTGGAATCTATATGGAATAAGTTGCAGCACTTTCCTTTTGTACTTGTATTTGTGGGTGATTACCCCCCCCCCCTTTTTTCTATATGGCAGGTTGTTACTGTTCTCCGTTTTTAATGGGTATCTGAAGAGTATCCTTTGGTTTTATGCATTACACGCGCGCCGCTTTTCTTAGCGCCAGGGGTTGCTAAGTGATGGGTCTTGTATACTCTCCCCCCCTGTAACGCTTTTAAGCTGCGCGCGCAAGTCTTTCAAAATGTATCGAGCAGCCGGAAGAAGCGGGCACACCGCGAAACGGCCGTCGCTGTCTTTTTGCTATCCATGTGAGTCTGTCCCCGATGTATTTTCAACTCTGAAATAAAGATGTGATGTTGTCTTCAAACGGATGGTGAGTGCAGCTTATCTGTATTACTTGCAATTGTTTGGATTTCTGCTGAAGCCTTTTGCACCCCGCATTCTGAAGGGTCGGTGTAGGCCAGGAGTGGGTTCACGAAAAAGGATCCAGGTGTAGTGACGATGCCTTCAGTACTTTTTGCATTTTTCATAAATCACTAGAGATGTTGCTGTTAGCTTCCAAGGTAGATAATTCCTGCGCTGCAGTTAAGGGCTTCACCTCCTCCATACACGCACATCAAGGAAGAGGGGTAAAAAGAAGCCAGCACTGTCATAGGTGCCTGACGAGGTGCCTGCTTAGTGGCAGATGGACCTGACAGGTGCTAACTGCCTGCAGAGTTTACACAGGCTTCAGGACTGCCACAAATACATCTTTGTTCACCCCTCCCCACAGATGTAGCTCAGGACGCGCTGACTTCTCAATCTCAATAACTCTGAGTAGGGGCGGCAGCTACTCCTAACCTACTCTGGGAGCTGGACAGCTGGTGCTGGACGTGCTGTGCTCTCCATTACTGCTGCCGCCTGCCGCTCCATGCTCAGACTCAGACTCAGTATGTGGGTGAGCTTAATACAGCCTGCACGCTGTACTCAGACTTGACTGAGACAGTAAGTATAGATCATAAAATCACGCCAAGACAGTATTGATTTCACCCAGCAATGCCACAGGCCTCATTCACAGATTCAGACCCATGGCACCCACAAAGAGGAGAGTGACAATGATGCCAAATCAGTATTGATTTCACCCAGCAGTGCCACAGGCCTCATTTACTTATTCAGGAGGACCATGGCACCCGCAAAGAGGAGAGCGGTCCCGTAACAGCAACACAGGCCTTAGGTCAACCTGCAATGGAACAGGCCATTATCATTTATGTAGGCCCCTGACACCCAGACAGAGGAGAGGTCATTTGACAGTAAAAAGAGTTTAATGTCTCCCACCAAGACAGCAAACAATTAAAAGGAATATAGGCCACTGACACCCACACAATGTAGAGGTCATTTGACAGAATAAAGAGTTTAATATCTCCCACCAATACAGCGAGAGATGAAACAAAATATAGGCCCCTGACAACCAGACAATGTAGAGGACATTTGACAGTATAAAGAGGATAATGTCACCCATCAAAGCAACATATGATTAAACAACATATAGGCTCCTGACACCCACACAATGGGGCAGTCATTTGACAGTAAAAAGAGTTAAATGTCTCCCACCAAGACAGCAAGCAAGTAAACAAAATATAGGCCTTTGACACCCACACAATAAGGCGGTCATTTGACAGTTAAAAAGAGTTTAATATCTCCCACTAAGACAACAAATGATTAAACAACATATAGGCCCCTGACACCCAACAAAGCAACAGGCGATTATCTGAAATGTAGGCCCCTGGCAAGGGCCAGACAGAGGAGAAAGGTCCCATAGCAGAAAAAGAGGCATCATGTTACCCACCACTGGAAAACATGCCACTTTCAGTAATTTAAGCCCCAGCACCCAGACGGAGGAGAGAGGTCCCATAGCAGCAAAACCTGCATCATGTTACCCACCAATGGAACAGGCCACTTTCCGTAATTTAATCCCCAGCACCCAGACGGAGGAGAGAGGTCCCATAGCAGCAAAACAGGCATCATGTTACCCACCAATGGCCACTTTCAGTTATTTAGGCCCCAGCACCCAGACAGAGGAGAGAGGTCACATAGCAGAAAATCAGGCTTCATGTCACCCGCCAATGCAGCAATAACAGAATTTTAGGCCCTTGATGACACCCAGACAGAGGAGAGGTCATTTGACAGCAAAAAGAGGTTAATGTCACGCACCAAAGCAGCAGGCTATTAGCTGAAATGTAGGCCCCTGGCACCCAGACAGAGCAGAGGTTCATTCAAAAATAATGGTAAAATTAAAAAAAGAGGATTGAATAAAGAAGTGCCCTGGAGTACAAGAATATATGGTTGAGGGCGAGGCAGCTATAAATGTCTATTCTGCACAAGGGATGGACAGGTCCTGTGGGACCCATGCCTGTTTCATTTTTATGAACGTCAGCTTGTCCACGTTGGCTGTGGAGAGGCGGCTGCGTTTGTCTGTAATGACGCCCCTGCCGTGCTAAATACACGTTCAGACAATACACTGGCTGCAGGGCAGCACCTCCAAGGCATAAAATGCTAGCTCTGGCCATGTGGACAATTTGGAGACCCAGAAGTTGAATGGATGAGCAGGTGTAAGAAGAGGAGGAGGCAGCCAAGTAGGAGGAGGAGGCAACAGGAGGCAAAGAATAATGCCCCACGATCATTGGAGGTGGAAGGATGTGCACCAAACAACTCTCCGCCTGGGGCCCAGCCGCCACTACATTTACCCAGTGTGCAGTTAGGGAGATATAGCGTCCCTGGCCGTGCTTACTGGTCCACATATCTGTGGTTAGGTGGACCTTGCCACAGATGGCGTTGCGCATTGATCGCATTTTATCCGAGACTTGGTTGTACAGGGAATGCACGGCTCTCTTGGAGAAGTAGTGGCGGCTAGGAACGATGTACTGTGGGATAGCCACCGCCATCAGCTGTTTGAAGCTGTCCGTGTCCAGCAGCCTGAATGACAGCATTTCAAAGGCCAGTAGTTTAGAAATGCTGGCATTCAGGGCCAGGGATTGAGGGTGGCTAGGTGTGAATTTACGCTTTCTCTCCAAGGTTTGTGAGATGGAGAGCTGAGCGCTGCCCTATGACATGGTGGAGATGCTTGGTGACAGAGGTGGTGAGTGTTGGTGGCACATCCTCTGTTTGCTGGGCGGCAGGTGCCAACGTTCCTCCAGAGGTGGAGTAAGAGGCCGAGGCAGCAGCAGAATACAGAGCAGGAGGGGCCTGAGCTCTTACTTGGTTTTAAAGATGCTTACTCCACTGCAGCCTGTGTCTCGCATGTAGATGCCTGGTCATGCAGGTTGTGCTAAGGTTCAGAACATTAATGCCTCGCTTCAGGCTCTGATGGCACAGCGTGCAAACCACTCGGGTCTTGACATCAGCACATTGTGTGAAGAAGTGCCATGCCAGGGAGCTCCTTGAACATGCCTTTGGTGTGCTCGGTCCCTGGTGGCGGTGACCAGTAGCAGACGAACTCTCTTCGCGACGGCTGTTCTGCTTTTGCACCCTGCTCCCTCTTTTGCTACGCTGTTGGCTCGGTCTCACCACTGCCTCTTACTCTGAACTCTGAAAGTCAGTGGCACGACCTTCATTCCATGTGGGGTCTAGAACCTCATCGTCCCCTGCATCGTCTTCCACACAGTCTTCCTCCCTGACCTCCTGTTTGGTCTGCACACTGCAGAAAGACGCAGCAGTTGGCACCTGTGTTTCGTCATCATCAGAGACGTGCTGAATCTGCTGAGGTGGTATTCCCATGTCCTCATCAGGAAACATAAGTAGTTGTGCGTCCGTGCATTCTATGTTTTCCACCGCTGGGGAAGGGCTAGGTGGATGCCCTTGGGAAACCCCGCCAGCAGAGTCTTCAAACAGCATAAGAGGCTGCTGCTTGATCAGGCCTTACCATCCTTAGAACGGCATTAGGCCCGACCAAATATCGCTGTCGTTTCTGGCGGCTACTGGGACCTGAGGTAGTTGGTTCACTAGGATGTGTAGCTTTGGCAGAACGGGCACGTCCTCTCCCTGCACTAGAGGGTCCACTAACACCACCACGATCATGTCCACTTCCCATATTAGATGTTTTCCTCATTGTTACAGTTCACCACAATAAGGAAAAACTTATTTGGCCCATTGTATAGAGTTCAAATTAAGGCCTTTTTTTACAGGCACCTAACTCTATTAACTATCTATTTATGTACCGTATTACACTAATACAGGCACAGCAGAAACCACTGATTTAGGGGAATATCAATTTTAGGCCTCTTATTTAGGCCCTAGCCGAAAGGTATCATTTTACGGACAGAATTACACTTGTAGATGCACAATAGCGTGTGCAAATATAGAGGATTTAGCTTTCAGCCCTTGTATTTAGACCCTGAGTGTAATATACCCTTTTACGGACAAAAATACACTTGGAGATGCACAGTAGCGTGTGCAAATATAGATGATTACGCTTCCAGCACTTGTATTTAGACCTTAAGTGTAATATACCCGTTTACGGACAGAAATACACTTGGAGATGCACAGCAGCGTGTGCAAATATAGAGGATTACTCTTTCAGCACTTGTATTTAGACCTTGAGTGTAATATACCCTTTTACAGACAGAAATACACTTGGAGATGCACAATAGCGTGTGCAAATATATAGGATTACGCTTTCAGCACTTGTATTTAGACCCTGAGTGTAATAAACCCTTTTACGGACAGAAATACACTTGGAGATGCACAGTAGCATGCACAAATATAGTGGATTTGTTTTTCAGGCCTTGTATTTAAACACTGACACGCTGAGTGTAATATACCCTATTACGGATAGAATTACACTTAGAGAGGAACAGCGGAAAGCACAGATGTTTAGGATCTCTATTTCAGGGATTTTATTCAACCACAGAAAAAAATCTATACTTTGACGGACAGTATTATACTTGGCCAGCCACTGCTGGAACCCCAGATTTAGGGGATTGGTATTTTGGCAATTGAATTTCACCCCAGAAGAAAATCTATCCTTTTACGGACAGTATTACACTTGGCCAGCAACAGCTGAAACAACTGATTTAGGGGATTGGTATTTTGGCAATTGAATTTCACCCCAGAAAAAAAAAATTATACTTTGACGGACAGTATTATACTTGGCCAGCCACTGCTGGAACCCCAGATTTAGGGGATTGGTATTTTGGCAATTGAATTTCACCCCAGAAAAAAATCTATCCTTTTACGGACAGTATTACACTTGGCCAGCAACAGCTGAAACAACTGATTTAGGGGATTGGTATTTTGGCAATTAAATTTCACCCCAGAAAAAAATCTATACTTTAAAGGACAGTATTAAACTTAGAGAGCCACAGCTGGAACCCCAGATTTAGGGGATTTGTATTTTGGCAATTGAATTTCACCCCAGAAATTTTATCCTTTTACGGACAGTATTACACTTGGCCAGCAACAGCTAAAACCACTGATTTAGGGGGTTGGTATTTTGGCAATTGATTTTTACCCAATAAAACATAGCAATTTCTATCCTGTGTTTCAAGGTGTGACAATAAGCACAACCCCTGATGTAGGATATTGCAAAAAAAAAGCCTACTATTGAACCCAAAAATGTATGTTGAACTTCGTGGCAGCTCAAAACCTATACAGTTCGGGTTCGCTCAACACTAATCCTGAACTAAGAGCAGGAGGTCCATATGGACTAGTAGGTTGAGGAGGCGGTGAACGTGGCGTTGTAGGTGGATTTGGCTGTGTAGGTGGAAGCGGCAATGGAGGAGGTGGAGGCAGCCAACAGCCGACAGCCGTTTTTTTTTTTTTATTATTTTATTTGGGTACACCACAAAACATTGTGGAATATATAAAACAACACAGAGAGAAAGTGCACTGGAGTATAATAATGGGTTGGTGTAAGTCCGTATACTTGTCTATTCTGCACAAGGTACAGACAAGTCTTGTGGGATCCATGCCTGGTTCATTGTAATGAACTTGAGCTTGTCCTCATTGGCTGTGGACAGCCGGCTGCTCTTGTCTGTGATAACACCCCCTGCCGTGGTAAACACACGTTCAGACAATATACTGGCTGCAGGGCAGGCCAGCACCTCCAAGACATAAAGGGCAATCTCAGGCCATGTGCCCAATTTGGAGACCCAGAAATTGAATGGGGCAGACCCATCAGTCAGTACGTGTAAGCGTGTGCACACATACTGCTCCACCATGTTACTGAAATGCTGCCTTCTGCTAAGATGTTGCCTATCAGCTGGTGGTGCTGGTTGTTGTGGCGTGGTTACAAAGCTTTTCCACATTTCGGCCATGCTAACCCTGCCTTCTGAGGTGCTGGCGTTGCCCTGGCTGCGTTGGGGGCCTCTTCTTCCTCCTCTGCATTCGCCATGTGCTTCCACTAAGCCCCGATTGTCAGTTGGGAATGCCATTAGCAGCACGTCTACCAGCGGGCGCCGGTACTCGTGCATCTTCCGATCATGCTCCAGTGAGGGAATTAAGGATGGAACGTTGTCCTTGTAAAGGGGATCCAGGGTGGCCACCCAGTAATCAGCACAAGTTATAATATGAGCAACTCGGCTGTCGTTGCGCAGGCACTGCAGCATGTAGTCTTTCATGTGTGCCAGGTTGCTCAAAGGCAAGGACAAGCTGTCCTCTGTGGGAGGTGCATCGTCTGTGTCCTCTGTATCCCCCGAGCCACGCACAAGTGATGCCCATGAGCTGCATTGGGTACCACCCTGCTGTGAACACGGTTCCTCCTCATCATCATCCTCCAGAACTGTGCCCTGGCTGGACAATTGTGTACCTGGTCTATGTTGGTGCAGGCCTGATAACCGTTGAAATGATCCCTTTTCCTCCTCCTCTTCCTGCTGTGACACATCTTCCTCCATCATCGCCCAAAGCGTTTTTTCAAGGAGACATAGAAGTGGGATTGTAACGCTGACAACGGCGTTATCCGCACTGGCCATGTTGGTGGAGTAGTCGAAACAGTGCAACAAGGCACACAGATCTAGCATGGAGGCCCACTCAGTGGCGGTGAAGTGTTGCTGTTCCGCAGAGCGACTGACCCGTGCGTGCTGCAGCTGAAACTCCACTATTGCCTGCTGCTGCTCGCACAGTCTCTCCAGCATGTGCATGGTCGAGTTTCACCTTGTGGGCTTGTCGCATATGAGGCAGTGAGTGGGAAGGCCAAAGTTATGCTGCAGCGCAAACAGGCGAGCAGCAGCAGGACGGGAATACCGAATGCTCGCACAGACAGCCTGCACTTTCTGCAGCAGCTCTGACATATCAGGGTAGTTTTTCAGGAATCTCTGCACCACCAAATTCAGCACATGCGCCAGGCAAGGGATGTGCATCATGCCGGCTATTATCGCACACCACCAGGCCAGGCTTGAGGCTCAGTGGCACCAATCATCGGTCTGTTGTTCCAGGCTCTTCCAAAGCTCCTGCGTGGTGTGGGGTTTGTCCCCCAAACAGATGAGTTTAAAAACTGCCTGCTGTCGTTTCCCCATGGCTGTGATGAAGTTGGTGGTGAAGGTATTATGCTAAGAAGATGAGGAGGTGGTAGAGGAGGAAGAGGAGTACGAGGAGGAGGCAACAGGAGGAGAGAAATGCCCTGTAATCCTCGGGAGCGGAAGGACATGCGCCAAACAGCTATCCGCCTCAGGCCCAGCCATCACTGCAATTACCCAGTGTACTGTTAGGGAGATATAATGGTCCTGGCCGTGCTTACTGGTTCACATATCGGTAGTTATGTGGACCTTGCCACAGATGGCGTTGCGCGGTGCACACTTTTTTGTCCGTCACTTGCTTGTGCAGGTAAGGGATGACTCACGTGGAAAAGTAGTGGCGGCTTGGACGGACTTACTGTGGGACAGCCACCTCCATACGGTTTAAAAACTCTCCGTCTCCACCAGACGGAATGACAGCATTTCAAAGGCCAGCAATTTTGAAATGCTGGCATTCAGGACCAGGGATCGCAGGTGGGTAGGGGGGTACTTCCTCTTTCGATCCAGTGTTTGGGAGATGGACAGCTGAACGCATCCATGGGACACTGTGGTGGTGCTTGTTGAAGGTGATGGACATGGTGGCGTTGGTGTCACATCCTACGTTTGCGGGGTGGCCGTTGCCACTGTCACTCCAGAGGTGGAGGAAGAGGCCGAGATTGCAGCAGAAGAGGGAACAGGAGGAGCCAGACACTTTTCTTGGTTTTGGAGGTGTTTACTCCACGGCAGCTCGTGCCTTGCACTTAGATGGCTGGCTATGCAGGTTGTGCTCAGGTTTAGAATATCTATGCCTCGCTTTAGGCTCTGATTACACAGTGTGCAAACCACTAGTTTCTTGTCGTCTGCACATTGTGTTAAGAACTGCTATGCCGGGGAACTCCTTGGAGGGCAGTAGCAGGCGTAGTGTCTAGGGGATGATCACTCTGCTTCTGCACCCTGCTCCCTATTTTTCTGTGCTGGTATCTCTGTGCGAGCACCGCCTCTTCCTCCAATCTGAAGAGGGCACTAGCATGACCTTCATTCCATGTAGGGTCTAGGACCTCATCGTCCTCCTCATCATCTACCACCAAGTCTTCTGCACCCCTGCCCTCCTTGTCGGTTTGCACACTGCAGAAAGCCGCAGCAGTTGGCACCTGTGTTTCGTCATCATCAGAGATGTGCTGCGGTGGTCTTCCCATGTCCTCATCCTCAAACATAAGTGGTTGGGCATCGGTGCAATCAGTCTCTTCCACTTCTGGAGCAGGACTAGGTGGATGGGCTGGGCAAACCCTGCCAGGAGAGTCATCAAAATCATGAGAGTCTGCTGCATGACTTGGGGCTCAGACTGCTTGGCTGATTTGCAAGGGGGTGAGGCGCCAGATAGCTGCCCATGACCTGCAGGTGCCAACTCTGAGCTTTCAGCAGTGGACTGGGTGGGAGACAATGTGAAGGTACTGGAGGCACTATCAGCCACCCAATCTACTAGCGCCTGTACGTGCTCTGGCCTCACCATTCGTTGAGCGGCATTCGGATCTACTGAATAATGTGGAAGGCCATGTCATCTACGCGAACCTGAGGAAGGTGTTTCAACTGGGCGTGTAGCTGGCTCAGATCCACCACGTCCTCTCCCTGCAACAGGAGCCCCACCAACACCAGCATCACCACGACCATGGCCATGTCCCTTATTTGACGCTCTCCTCATTCTTTTCGGTAACACAACCAAATAACAGACAGATTTATTAAAACTTGTTCCCTGTCAGGTAGGCCATGACTGTGCCATAAACAGAAAAAATTAGTTTTGGTCACACCTCTACGTGACAGATGAATTTATTACACTTTGTGCCCTACCTAATATGCCCTGGCAGTGTGATAAAGATAAAAAAAAATTCTAAGTCACACCACAATATGAGAAACACATGTATTACACTGTGTGGCTTGCCCAATAGGCCCTGGAAGCATGTTAAAGATAAAAGATTGGTTAAGGTCACAAGTTACTTTAACTGCTTCAGGACCGCCGTACGCAGGATTGCGTCCTGCGGGCGGTCCTGCTCTTCTGTTCGGACGCGCCGGGGCGTCATCTCGCGAGACGCGAGAGTTCCTGTGAACGCGCGCGCGCGTTCACAGCGTCGCGCGTCTCGAGAGTTGGACTACAGCCTGCCAGCGATGATCAATCGCTGGCAGGCTGTAAATGCGATATAAATCGCATCAAACAGCTATATCAGACGCTGTTTTATGAACAGCGTCTGATATAGCTGCTACCTGATCCTCTGGTGGTCCCATTTTCTGGGATCGACCACCAGAGGACCAGGTAACTACAGTAAAAGTTGCACCAAACACTACACTAACCCCCCCACCCCCTCACCTATTAACCCCTTGATCACCCCATCTAGACCCCTGATCACCCCCTGTCATTGATCACACCCCTTGTAAGGCTCCATTCAGACGTCCATATGTGTTTTGCGGATCCGTGGATTCACGGATCCGTGGATTCCGCAGATCCAGCGGATCCTCAAAACACGGACACCGGCAATGTGCTTTCCGCATTTTGCAGATCCGCACATTGCCAGAACTATATAGAAAATGCTTTTTCTTGTCCGCAGTGCGGACAAGAATAGGACATGTTCTATATTTTTGCTGAACGGAAGTGCAGACCCGGAGCGCGGATCCGTAATTCCGGATCCGAGCGGGACAAAGTCTGTCCCCATAGAAATGAATGGGTCCGCAATTCCGTTCCGCAAACAGAATTGCGGACGTGTGAATGGGGCATAAGGGTCCTTATCACCGCCAGTTAGCTAGCTACTTGTTAGGTAGCTAGCGCCCAGCCCACCCACCGCAGTCACTGATTTTGGCAGAGATTTTTTCATCCACATTGCGAATGAAAAATCTGTGCCGTTCATTTTTTTTTTTCAGCGCAGAGGCTGAACGGAAAAAAATCTCATTACCAGTATGCTCAATATACGGAGAATCGCAGAAACTCCTAATGCTGGCCATACGTGTAATGATTGCGGGAGACCCTCAAATGCCAGGGCAGTACAAAAACCCACATGTGACCCCATTTTAGAAAGAAGACACCCCAAGGTATTCCGTGAGGGGTATGGCGAGTTCATGGAAAATTTTATTTTTGTCACAAGTTAGTGGAATATGAGACTGTAAAAAAAAAAAAAAAAAACAATTTCCGCTAACTTGTGCCAAATTTTTTTTTCTGTGAACTCGCCATACCCCTCACAGAATACCTTGGGGTGTCTTCTTTCCACAATGGGGTCACATGTGGAGTATTTATACTGCCCTGGCATTTTAGAGGTGCTAAAGCGTGAGAATCCAAATGCGTAAAAATGGCCTGTGAAATCCTAAAGGTACTCATTGGTTTTAGGGCCCCTTTGCGCATCTTGGCTGCAAAAAGTGCCACACATGCGGTATCGCCGTACTCAGGAGAAGTAGGGCAATGTGTTTTGGGGTGTATTTTACATATACCCATACTGTGTGTGAGAAATATCGCTGTAAACGACAACTTTTTACATTTTTTATTCAAAGTTGTCAATATACAGAGATATTTCTCTCACCCAGCATGGGTATATGTAAAAATACACCCCAAACACATCGCTCTACTTCTCCTGAGTACGGCGATGCCACATGTGTGACACTTTGCAGCCAAATGCAAAGGACTAAATTCAACGAGTACCTTTTAGAAAGGTATTTTACGCATTTTTCTTCTCACGCTTTAGGGCCCCTAAAATGCCAGGGCAGTATAAATACCCCACATGTGACCCCATTTTGGAAAGAAGACACCCCAAGGTATTCGCTGAGGGGCATAATGAGTTCATGAAAAATTAAACTCTTTGTCAAAAGTTAGCGGAAAGGGAGACTTTGTGAGAAAAACAATAAAAAATCAATTTCCACTAACTTGTGCCAAAAAAAAATATTCTATGAACTCGCCATGCCCCTCATGGAATACCTTGGGTGTCTTCTTTCCAAAATGGGGTCACATGTGGGTATTTTACTGCCCTGGCATTTAGAGGCCCTAAAGCGTGAGAAGAAAAATGCGTAAAAATGCCCTCCTAAAAGGTACTCATTGAATTTGGGCCCCTTTGCGCATCTTGGCTGCAAAAAGTGTCACACATGTGGTATCGCCGTACTCAGGAGAAGTAGGGCGATGTGTTTTAGGGTGTATTTTTACATATACCCATGCTGGGTGAGAGAAATATCTCTGTATATTGACAACTTTGAATAAAAAAATGTAAAAAGTTGTCGTTTACAGCGATATTTCTCACACGCAGCATGGTATATGTAAAATACACCCCAAAACACATTGCCCTACTTCTCCTGAGTACGGCGATACCACATGGTGACACTTTTTGCAGCCAAGATGCGCAAAGAGCCTAAACCAATGAGTACCTTTAGAATTTCTGAGGCCATTTTTATGCATTTGGATTCTCACACTTTAGGGGCCCCTAAAATGCCAGGTGAGTATAAATACCCCACATGTGACCCCATTTTGGAAAGAAGACACCCCAAGGTATTCCGTGAGGGGCATGGTGAGTCCACAGAATTTTTATTTTTGGCACAAGTCAGCGGAAATTGTTTTTTGTTTTTTTTTATTTTGTTTTTACAAAGTCTCATATTCCACTAACTTGTGACAAAAAATAAAATTTTACATGAACTCACCATACCCCTCACAGAATACCTTAGGGTGTCTTCTTTCCAAAATGGGGTCACATGTGGGGTATTTATACTGTCCTGGCATTTTAGGAGCCCCTAAAGGGTGAGAAGAAGTCTGGAATCCAAATGCGTAAAAATGCCCTGTGAAATCCTAAAGGTACTCATTGGTTTTAGGGCCCCTTTGCGCATCAGGCTGCAAAAAGTGGCACACATGTGGTATCGCCGTACTCAGGAGAAGTAGGGCAATGTGTTTTGGGGTGTATTTTTATATATACCCATACTTTGTGTGAAAAATATCTCTGTAAGCGACAACTTTTAAAAATTTTTATACAAAGTTGACAATTTACAGAGATATTTCTCTCACCCAACATGGGTATATGTAAAAATACACCCCAAAACCATTGCCCTACTTCTCCTGATAGGCGATACCACATAAGTGCCGCTTTTGCAGCCTGGATGCAAAGGGCTAAATTAACAGTACCTTTAGGTTTTACATGGCGGCTCACAATTTAGCCCCGCCCAAAATGCCAGAACAGTAAACACACCCCACAAATGACTCCATTTCGGAAAGTAGACACCCCAAGGTATTCACTGAGGGGCATAGTGAGTCCGTCTGAGATTATTTTTTTTTTTGCCAGTACTTTGTGCCCAAAATTACGTGTTTTTTTCCACCCACAATGTCCCTGTGTAATTTACTGATTTTATTTGATTTGCAGTAGAAGGCAATAAGGTACTTTATAGGGAAAAAAAGAGGATTTTTTCAACTGCATTAAAACAGATGGATTTACTGATTCTTTTTCACTATCAGATTTGCTGAGAAGGCAGAAAAGGCACTTAATGGTAAAAAATGTTTTATTTTTTTCACCCACAGTGAAACAGATGGATTTACTGATTATATTTTTCACAATCACAAATGTAGTGCACAGAGAAAATATACTTTTTAGCACAAAAAAAGAAGCCCAAAATCTGATGTAGTTAGAGAATTAATGACAAGGTTATCTGCAACATTTACAGAACAAAATGTGAAAATATCACCCCCTAGGTCCCTAAAATCACAAACTGAGTAACAGTATTTTATTTCCTTCCCCTGCAGATATGCAGTGCAGGTGCACTTAAAAAACGGGTACATTTTGCAAAATGAAGTAAAAAGACTGGATTCTATTACTGTCCCTGGCACATATGCAGCTGTAAGTGCACGTCACTTGCACAAAATGGCCGCCGACACCAACCACTCACAGAAATATAAAAGTATTTGTCACTGGCCTCATAAAAAAAAAAAATTGCCATTGCACCCACAAGAACAGAAAGGTTGTAGATCGCTGAGTGAACACAATTCTGATATCAGATATTATTCAGCACAGCAGAGTGACATGCTGCGCTACGTGACTCCAGCTTATATATAGGCTGGGTCACATGCTTCACTTAGCCAATCACACCCATGCCATTAGTAGGCATGGCTGTGATGGCTTTTAAGGGCAAAGTAGTTAGACGCTTGTTGATTGGCTGCCCAGCAGCTTTTCAACAAGCACCATAAACTGCTGAACACCGAATCCGAGCCTGAACTATTTAGAAAATGTTCGGGTTTCCGGGTGCCAAAAATCCTAAAATTTGGTATGAATCCGAACTTTACAGTTCGGGTTTGCTCAACTCTATTTATGAGTCTAGGAATCCCACTACCTGAACAATTGTACCACAATAGAATGAGGCCCTCCTTTATGTGATATACAGGTTGTATCGCAGTGCCTCTTGATTGTAATTTTTGGCAGCACTTGCACTTTATATACAAGAAAGAATGTTTCCTAACAATTTTTCTCTAAAATCGATTTTATCTTTGGTTTTGTGCATATAATTGTCAGTCTGTATAAGTGGCGTACTACTCGGACAACATCATTCCCAGCAGCGACCTGGGAGTCCAAGATGCCTCCAGACATCCTCCCCATGCTGTTCCCGAACCATTTTGGTGGTATTTCCATTAATTTCTGACCTTTTCCTATTAACCAGGCACCCTCCCCTCTTCAGAGCAAGGAGTGCCTGGTTTAATGCTCGGGTTCTCCCATTGACTTCCATTATACTCGGGGGCTCTGTAGAGCACAGGAGTATCCCGATGTGTTCCCGGTTCTATAATAAGGCAGACCAAGAGGCTGCCTTAGGGCGCAAAGAAGGAGGGGGGGTGGAAAATCACTTGCGGCAAGTTGCGCCGCAGCACCCCCAGCCACCCACCCTAGCCTGCATGTGCCATGCGGCCCGGTCTTCACTCACAGTGCGGCAGCACAGCAACACGGTCATGGGGGCACTCAGGGGGTGTGTGACTGGCGAGTGGCTCCGCGGCAGGCAGCAGCAGGGACTAGAGCAGCTGTTGGTGACTGTGACTCACACAGCCAGCCCAGGCCAGCCCAGACGACTGTCGACTGCCATAGGGTAGGTGGTAGGTGATGAGCGCAGAGCAACATTAATGGGGGGGGGGGGGGGTTACGGGTGACATGATGGGAGGGGGGACAAATCAAATGTCTGTAGTCTGTGCCATGGAGGGGGAGAAATGTGACATGGGGGGGGATAATGTGCCGTGGGGGGGGGGTGGAGAGAAGTGTGACACAATAGAGGGTCATAATGTGATCATGGAGGGGTGAGGGGGTGCCAAAATGTAGCTTCGTTGTGTTGGCAAAAATCCTTGCACCGGCCCTGTGAGCTACCTGGGTGCTCGATCAACAATAGACACCATCTATTGATAAAGTACACTGTATGTCACAGATACGTTTATTAAATGTACACGTTACACTTTAGATGTGGCACTGGTAATGTCACCGTCAGAAGCGGACACCGTCTATTGACAAAGCACACTGTATGTCACTGATAATTTTTTTCAGCGCACACGGTACACTGGAGATGTGGCACTGGTAATGTCACTGTCAGAAGCAGACACCGTCTTTAGAAAAAGTACACTGGATGTCACAGATATTTTTGGGATGCGCACACTTTACACAGGAGATGTGGTGCATCTAATTTAACTGTCCACAGCAGACACCGTCTACGGAAGAAGTACACAGGATGTCACAGATATTTTTGGGGTGCACATACTTTACAAACCATTAAAAAACGTGGTGTGGTGTTAAACAGGCACTTGTAAGTAGTGATGAGCGGCAGGTGCCATATTCGATTTCGACGAAATTCGCGAATATTCGAATGAATATTCGTTTCATATTCGTCGAAATCGAATATTCGTCATTTTTTCTAGTTATCGCGATTAAAATGCGATTTAAATAATCGCATATTGCGATTTGTACTTAAGGCTACTTTCCTATTGGTTTCATATCTAGAATTAGCGAGGATGACGAATATGACGAATGTATTCGTCATATTCCTCAAAACGAAGATAACGAAGTATTCTACATCTTCGTTTTAGCAACCTATTCGTCAACCTCGCTAATTCTAGCAATCAAATAGGAAGGTTGACTATAGAGACAACTGTGTTAAATTCGCTATGCGATTTTTTTTTTAATAAATAGAATACTTATAATAATATTATCATATCAAGTAATATAATTATTGTATTAAAAAAAAAAATCGCATAGCAATTAACTACAACTGTCTGTTAAGTCAACCTTCCTATTTGATGATGATTGCTAGAATTAGCGAAGTTGACGAATAGGTAGCTAAAGCGAAGATGTAGAATACTTCGTTATCTTCGTTTTGAGGAATATGACGAATACATTCGTCATATTCGTCATCCTCGCTAATTCTACCAAGCCAACCATAACTTCTGTGCTCATGGAGCGTCCCCATCACCATGGGAACGTCTCCATATACTAAAAATGTACTGTCGGATTTGAGGAATTACGTTGAAATCGCAATGCGATTAATTCAAGTTATATTAATCGCATTGCGATTTCAACTTAGAGCTGGGTTTATAATGGGTCAGCTTGCTAGAATTAACGAAGTTAACGAATATGGAATATAGCAGCAGTGCTAAGTTGAAATCGCAATGCGATTAATTTAACTTAAAGTATTCGCATTGCGATTTCAACTTAGCACTGCTAGTGCATAGCTATATATTCCATATTCGTTAATTCTAGCCTATGTAAGATAGCAGTGCTAAGTTGTAATCGCAATGCGATTAATATAACTTGAATTAATCACATTGCGATTTCAACGTAATTCCTCAAATCCAACAGTACATTTTAGTATATAGAGATTTTCCCATGGAAGGGGACGCTCCATGAGCACGGAAGTCGGCAGAAGCGGCAACGGGCACTGACTGGAGCAGCCAGGAAGCCAGGAATCCTCATGACAGGTAAGAACTACTTTTGGGAAGTGGGAAAGAAAAAAATATAACTAAAAAAAAAAAAAAAAAAAACGAATATTCGAAATAGCGAATTTATAGCGCTATATTCGAAATATTCGCGAATTAGCGAAGTGCCGATATTCGCTAAAAAAATTCGCTTTTCGAATATTCGCGCTCAACACTACTTGTAAGCCGTTGCTGATAGCAATCAACAGCAAAGAATGCATACAATGGAAGATGCCAGCAACAGACTACAAGTACCACAATAACCATCCTACATAAGGTAACAATTATGTGGATGTGGAGAACAATCAAACACTTAACAATAGCAAAGACAGGTGCACTATGCGGAAATACTAAACCCTCACACTGATGTAAAATTGAGAGGTTAGTTCGATATATCCTACTAGGAGGACATGTCTTAAGCTCGGGCACCGCACCAAGGTCTCTCAAGTAGCCCGAGGCCCTATCACTCACCTACCTGTGCCGTATGGGCAATACCAGGGGCCAGTGGGCGGATTACAGGAGCATAAGGCCTGACTCACAAACAGCTTACCAGTAACCTCCAGCATGTAGCCATGCTTGCAATGGGAGGTGGGAATTGCCTGTGAGCCCCACCCGAGACTGGCTGATATGGCCCAGGGCCTAAGCAGGTGCACCTAAATGTAGCCTGTAGATGAAAAGAAGGCACATTTAAATAGGAGTTTATACACCTCCAAACATAAGACTATACAAACCATTAGAAAACGTGGTATGGTGTTAAACAGGCAGGATATGCTCAAACCCACATGCAGTTGTGCATATATATAGGGGGGGCATATCCTGCACTTGTAGTCCGTTGCTGATTGCAATCAACAGCAAAAAATGCATACAATGGAAGATGCCAGCAACGGACTACAAGTACCACAATAACCATCCTACATAAGGTAACAATTATGTGGATGTGGAGAACAATCAAAGACTTAACAATAGCAAAGACAGGTGCACTCTGCGGTAATACTAAACCCTCACACTGATGTAAAATTGAGAGGTTAGTTCGACATATCCTACTAGGAGGACATGTATTAAGCTAGGGCACCGCACCAAGGTCTCTCAAATAGCCCGAGGCCCTATCACCTATCACACACGGTACACTGGAGGTGTGGCACTGGAAATGTCACTGTCAGAAGCGGACACAGTCTTCAGAAAAAGTACACTGGATGTCACAGATATTTTTGGGATGCGCACACTTTACACAGGAGATGTGGTGCATCTAATTTAACTGTCCACAGCAGACACCGTCTATGGAAGAAGTATACTGGATTTCACAGATATTTTTGGGTGCACACAATTTACAAAGGAGATGTGGCACAGCTAATTTAACTGTCCACAGCAGACACCGTCTATGGTAGAAGTACACTAGATCTCACAGATATTTTTGGGTGCGCACACTTTACACAGCAGATGTGGCGTATATAATTTAACTGTCCGCTCCGCAGCAGCCTATTAGACGCCATTTAGCGCAGGATGCTCTAAAAAATATATTGCTGCTGCCACACACAATAGTCCTTAAAAGGAATTTTGGGACTGTAAAGTTTTAGAAATTTAGCACAGGTTGCGCTAAAAATATATATTGCTGCTGCCACACACAATAGTCCTTAACCCCTTAAGGACCGGAGGTTTTTTTTTTTTGCGTGTTTGTTTTGCGCTCCCTGCCTTCCCAGAGCCATAACTTTTTTAGTTATCGGTTCACATAGCCATATGAGGACTTGTTTTCTGCCGGAGAACTTGTACTTTCCAATGCCACTATTTAATATTGCATATGATGTAGTGGGAAGCTGGAAAAAAATTTCAAATGGGGTGAAATTACAAAAAAAGCAATTCCACCACAGTTTTACAGGTTTTTAAATTACGTTTATGTGCGATAAAACTGACCAGTTAATTTTATTCTACAGGTCAGTACGAATCCGCGATTCCTAACATGTAATTTTTTTTTTGCAATTTGATAGTGAAAAAAAAATTCTAAAGTGGAAAAAATCAGTTTTACTTTTTTGTCGCCATATTTTGACCCCTATAACTTTTTTCAAATTATGTGTATGGAGATAAGTGGGGGGTTATTTTTTGCGGCACAATCTGATCTTTTAATTGATCTTTTAATTGGAAATGAAGTGTCCAAAAATAACTAATTGGCCATTTGGACGCATTTTTTCCATTTTTCTATTTACCGTATGGGGAATCTTTTTTTTTATTTTTTATAGTATGGGTGTTTTCGCACATTGCAACACCCATGATATGTATTTTTTATATTGTTTTTTAATTTAATTTTCATTTTGGCAAGAGGGGGTGATTTGAATTTTTAGGTTATTTTTAGGGAACTATAACTTGCAATCATTAGATTGCTATTATCATACATTCTAATGCAATAGTATTGGAATATATGATGAAATCGCATATTTCCTGTGGAGACTATTACAGGCTATGGCTCCATAGGAAATATTATGCAGCAGCCTGGGTTTCATTCATAGAGACCCAGGCTGCTGCAGGTACGCTCTGGATCCTCCGGGGGAGCCGGAGCACAAACCGAAAGTGAAACTTTTGGTTTGTGCGCACTCAGATGCAGTGGTCAGGATTGACCACAACATCTGAGGTGTTAAATGTTCGCGATCTGTCATTACTGCCGGTCGTGGACATGAGCTGCGGGTGTCTGCTTGAAGAAGCAGGTTGTCAGCCGCGGCTATAGTGCCCGCATTCAGCAGGAGCAGGCGCCATCTTTAAACACCTGTGTCCTTAAGAGGTTAAAAGGACTTTTGGGCCTGTAAAGTTTTAGCAATTTAGCGCAAGTTGCACTACAAATATACTGTATATTGCTGCTGTCACACACAATAGTCCTTAAAAGGACTTTTGTGTCTCTGAAAAGTGTTTCTAATAAAAATTTTCCAACATCACTTCCTACACTGTCTGTCCCTTCCTATGCACAGCTCTCCCTGACTAGGACTGAGACAAACCTGCACCATCGGGTGCTATATAGCAGTAACCAACATAGCTATGGCATTACCGTGAGGGCAGTACTCACACATTTATTGGCTGCGTAGAATCAAGAAACGAGTGGGGAGCAGAATCGAGCATTGCGCTCGAGCACATGCAGTACTCGGCAGAGTACAGCCATGTGCCGAGCATCGAGATGCTCGAGCTGAACTGCTGTTTGCCTGAGCATGTTCAATCAACACTAGCCCTTATTTTTTTCCACTTATACACGCCACAAAAGGCTTTAGAACATATAACTGCAGCACTGAATGGCAACCTATTTTGCAACTAATACACGCCAAAAAGGGCTGTAATTTTCTCATTTCACACAATGTCAAATACTTTTCTTTGTGGCACTAATGCATGCAAACAGGGCTTTTAGAACATATAACTGCACCACTAAATGGCAAATATATATTTTTTGCCACTAATACACACCAAAAAGGGCTTTCAGAACATTTAACTGCACCGCTGAACGGCAAAAAGGCCCTTATTTTTTTTTTCACTTATACACACCACAAAAGCCTTTAGAACATATAACTGCACCACTGAATGGCAAATATATATATACATTTTTTTTTTACACTAATACACGCCAAAAAGGGCTGTAATTTTCTCACTTCACCACACAACTGCAAATACTTTCTTTTGTGCCACAAATGCACGCCAAAAAGGGCTTTAGAACATATACAGTAACTGTACTACTAAACAGCAAATAGGCCCTTACTTTTTTTCACTTATACACTTCACAAAAGGCTTTACCCTGGGTTCACACCTGAGCGTTTCTGAGACACATATTCTGTGCCGCTATGACATGCCAAATATAGCACATTTTGCAACATAGGAACTGCACGCTCATACGGCATGCGCTCGTGACTCTTTATAGACCAATTGAAAAGGCATATCTACACTTTAACGCGTGTTAAGCGTACGTTTTCTGCACGTTTACGCAGCTATTACGGCTGCTTCCATTGAAGTCTATGGGTGCAAAGCGCGACAAAACGCCCCAAAGAAGCTCAAGAACTTCTTTGAGCGTAGGGCGTTTTACAGCGCGTTCAAACGCGCTGTAAAACGCTCAGGTGAGAACCATGCCCATAGGGAAACATGAGTTTTCTCCTGTTGAGCGTTTTACAGCGCGTTCGAACGCGCTGTAAAACGCGCAAGTGTGAACTGAGGGTTAGAGCATATATCTGCACTGCTGAACGACAAATAATATATTTATTGGCCACTAATATACACCAAAAAGGACTTTAGATCATATAACTGCACCGCTGAAGGCAAATAGGCCTTTACTTTTTTTCCACTTATACACTCCACAACATGCTTTAGAACATATATCTGCACAGCTGAACGGCAAATAATATATTTTTTTTGCCACTAATACACGCCAAAAAGGGCTTTAGAACATATAACTGCACCGCTGAATGGCAAAAAGACCCTTATTTTTTTCCACTTATACACTCCACAAAAGGCTTTAGAACATATAACTACACTGATGAACGGCAAATAATATATAGATTTTTTTGCTACTAATACACGCCAGAAAGGGATTTAGAACATAAAACTGCACCACTGAACAGCAAAAAATACTGTATATATTTTTTTGCCACTAATGCATGCCAACAATGGATTTAGAACATATAACTGCACCGCTGAATGGCAAATATAATTTTTTTTGCCACTGATACACGCTAAAAAGGGCTGTAATTTTCTCACTTCACCACACAATGGCTAATAAGCCCTTTTTCCCCACTAATTCAAGCCAAAAAATGCTTTAGAACATGTAAGTGCACTGCAGAAGGGCAAATAAGACATATAAATATTTCCTTGAAATAAACCCTGATAATGGCTGTATCAAACAGCACTTGCACCCCAATAAAAAGAACGGTTTACTGGAATTACAGAGCTGTACAATTGCAATTTGGATCCGCAGTCAGTCAATACTGTAGAATGATTCCTCCCTATCCTTTCCCTGAACTTCTATACAGCAAAATAAAAGTTTTAAAGTCTTTCCTAACACTGTCCTTAGCACCTGTTGACGTCTCTCCCTGCACTAAGTACACTGGAAAATGGCTGAATCCAAGATGGCTGAGGCTATTTATAGGGCTATGATATCACAGGGCTGGCTGGCTCCTGATTGGCTGCATGCATGGCATTGTGGGTGATCCCTCGTTCCCAGAGTTCCTTGCTCCATGTCCAAACATGTGCAGCAGCCATTTTAGGAAAAAAATTTGATATGTTACTACGAAGCATGAGGAATTTTTCCTGAAATTCAGATCAAATTCCACTTCATAAACTTTGATTTGCTCATCTCTAGTTATTAACTGTTCTTGCATGGCAAGACCACTTACTATTATCTCACATATATATTCTTATTATTATAGCCAAATTTACCTCCTTAACTCCTCCCACAGTTTTTACTCTACATAGACAGCAATATACCGAAACTTGTGGATTGTTCCCGATTGGTGTGCTATTACTTTGTGTAACGTTTTGCCGAATGGTTCACAAAATATCAGCGTTTTTGTGGCAAAATTGGTCCCATACGAATGAACGGCGGAATGTTCCAGAGTGTGAGCTGAAAAATCAGGTCATGATTTCTAAACTGCCACCACTCCCTAAGTTTCAAGCCCACCTACATAAATCTTATACAAAAATCCCTGTATTGTTGAAATTAGTTAAATTCTATGGTGTTTAGGGGTTTCTTTTAGCCTATACTCTTGAGCTAAACTTTCTTTCACAGCCTGAGCAAGTTGCCATTTGTTTAAAACGCCCTCCATTTGATTGTCTTCTGAACAACTGATTAATTGAATATTCTTTGTTCAGAATTCTTTTGTCGTGATTACCACAATAGGTCTGCTTTATCCTTGACAAACTTTGTCTAAGGGACACAATCTGTTTTCATGTACTTCTTGTTACATTTATTAAATGTTGCAAGTTATTTGATACATTTTTCTTATCTTTAAATCTAACACTTTTGCCTTGAAAAGCTACTCCATTTTTCCTACTCCACCCTCCTAATGGAATGAGAATGTGACTTTTTTGTGACTTTTTAAAAAGTTTCAGTGATAAATCAGGAGTGAAACTCATTCACATAGCTAACCACACCCACTTTCCTACCCATATTTCATAACTGAGTGAGTGGTGTAAAACTGCAAAAGTCACAAGTGAACCTAAAGAAAGCCCTCTTTTCCACATTTTAGAAGCTAGAATTCTGGAGTGAAGGTGTGTTAAATCAATGTTTAACCCTTTCTACCCCAGAGGTTTGTTGATTTTGCGTGTTTGTTTTGTGCTCCCTGCATTCCCAGAGCCATAACTTTTTTATTTGTCTGTTCACATAGCCATATGAGGGCTTGTTTTTTGCGGGATAAGTTTTACTTTCCAACGCCACCATTTAATATTGCATATGATGTAGTCGGATTGACTGACTTCATCCAAATGGGATGAAATTGCAAAAAACAAAACAATTCCACCACAGTTTTGCGGGTGTTTTAATTATGACGTTCGATGTACAATAAAACTGACCAGTTACTTTTATTGTACACGTTAGTATGAATCCGACAATACCTTACATGAATAGTTTTTCTTTTGTTTTCATAGTGATAAAAAAAATTAAATGTGGGAAAAAATCTGTTTTATATTTTTGTCGTCATATTTTGACCCCTATAACTTTTTAGTAATTATGTGTACGGAGCTGTATGGAGCCTCCTTTTTTTGCGGGGTGAACTTTTCATTGATACCATTCTGGGGTGTGTATGACTATTTGATCACTTTTTATTTAATTTTTTGTAGAAAATGAAGTGACCAAAAACGTCCATTTGAACACTTTTTTTCGTTTTGCTGTTCGCTGTATGGGGAATATATTTTTATACTATGGGCCGTTTTGCATATTGTGATACCCATGATGTGTATTTTTTTTTTTTTTTTAGTTATTTTATTTTTATTTTGGTAAAAGGGGGGTGATTTGATTTTTTATGTTTATATTTGTTTTTTTAAACTTTTTTTTTACACTTTTTTATAGTTTCCATAGGGAACTATAACATGCAATCATTAGATTGCTATTCTCATAGACTCCAATGCACTTGCATTGGAATCTATGATCATTTACTAGTTTTCTAGGAAATACTATGCAGCAGCCTCATGTCATTTATAAAGACACAGGCTGCTGCATACACGCTCCGGCTCCTCTGATTGCCACATGGGGGAGCTGAAGCACAACCGCAAGTTTTACTTTAGTTTTGGATCGCGTGCAGATGCCGTGGCTACCCACGGCTATGGCGTCCGCATCGTGCAGGAGCGGGTGCAATCTTTAAAGACTGGCCTGCGCCTGGACGTGGTTAAAGGGGCACTTCTATCAGAAAGGAATATTTTTTAAAATCAATATTCACATCACATTTTTAAAATGTCTTACTGTTTTTATTTTGGCAGTCTTGTGCAATTAAACATTAACCCCTTCATGCTCCTAACTGTATGCTGACCCAGATCCATAATAATCATATAATATAATACAGCAGCTCCCCCCCCCCTTCCCAATGACCGGCATCAAAGATTTGATCCTGTCAATTTAACCTTTTTTAAGCAACATTCAATAGCGACGTATAGTGATGGATCTGGGTGATGAAACAGGGGAAGTTGGCTGCCTGGGTCCTCTGATCAAAGATACCAGGTCTGCCAAAGCAAAATAACTGTTAAGCCTTTCCTGCTCAGAGCTGCCATAGATTTCGGCACCGACTGCCAAAGGATGCACCTCATCATAAATTTGCCACATCTTCCAACAGTGCAGGGGATATTATATGATAAATTCCCCCCCATTGAATTTGCTGACAGTGCCCCATTTACTGACAGTGCCTCTTTCAGCACATGACAAGAATAGAGAGCAGACCATTTTTTTTTTGTCATGTAGAGTAAACTATTAGTGTGACATGATGAACGTTATACTGAATGTATGTACATTGTCTAGTAAAGGTAGTTTATAGATTGTTTGGCTCAGCTACTGATTCCATTTATGAGCAGATGCTAGGATAATTTCCATGGCCAACTTAGCAAACTAACTGAAAGGCCTTTCTTGCACAAAATTCCAGCAAATAATTTATAACAGGATCTTTTGTCCTTCTATTGTATTTTATCTATTTTATTCCCTTCTCCGTCAGTAGAATTAGGCTGTTTTAATGTGTCTTGGCACAACTGCTATACTATTTGTGGCTTATGTTGCTATTTCTAGTTGCTTAGGTTCACTAGACAAGAAGATAAATGACTCAATAAAGTTATCACAGAGATTCAGGAAACTACAGTTAAAAGGTGCAATTCAACAGATAAAGCAATAGGAGTCATAATTCGAGAATCATGCATTATTCAATGGTTTAATCACATTATTTTATGTTGTTGACCAATATTATTCAACATGTGTTTCTTCATTTGTCAGTGGAATCAATTTGCTAAATAGCTAAGTTGAGACTTTTATGTATAGGTGCTTTACTTTATCTTGTAAGAGACATATGGAATATTTTTTTCTTCAGGAAATTAAATAATTATTGAAATGTATATAAATAATAACAACCTGGTCCTATATTAGAGAAGCTTAACCAGTATATGGGTCCATTCACACGTCCGTGTGTGTTTTGCGGATCCACGGATCCGTGGATCCGCAAAACACGGAAACTGGCGATGTGCGTTCCGCATTTTGCGGACCGCACATCGCCGGCACTCTCATAGAAAATGCCTTTTCTTGTCCGCAATTGCGGACAAGAATAGGACATGTTCTATTTTTTCGGGAACGCAATTGCGGACTCGGAAGTGCGGATCCGCACTGCGGACCCGGCCGGGACATCGTCTGTCCCCATTGAAACTAATAGGTCCGCAATTTCGTTCCGCAAAATGCGGAACGGAATTGCGGACGTGTGAATGGACCCTATACTGGAGCTCAGCCCACCAACTACCAATTGATGATTGTGGCAAAGACACAAACACTATATATAAAAATATGGATCACTGTTGATTTGCATATGGTATTTTTACTAAATCAAGTAGACTATATTACATAAACAATGTATCAATTAAAACAACAAGAAAAATACAATCAGATTAAAATATTTACTCTTGGTCCCTTTATATATTATTCTAAATGCGGAGCTCACACACACACATTCATATGGGGTAATAAAAAAGGTACAACTTTGTTGTATTTATAATTCTGAGCACTTTGGTGAGTAGGTGGACTCCCTTCTGCAACCCCTGATTTTATCCATTCCTGGTTATATTAAAGATACTAAGAGAGTTTTACAGTCATTCATGGATTTTGAATGGAAAATGGGGTATACCTGGATCACTGCAGATGTAGTTTCTCTATACACACATATACCGCATGATGAAGCAATTGTGGCACTGCAGTGGTTCCTTCAAGTGTACAGTGATTACACATTGACACTCCAGGAGTTCATCTGCACAGCAGTGGATTTTCTTATGAAACATAACTATTTCATGTTTAATAACCAGCTTTATCTGCAGATCTCTGGAGTGTCAATGGGGGCAAAATTCTCTCCTTCCATTGCAAACATTTACATGGCATGGTGGGGGAAGCAATCTGTATACTGATCATTCTTAACCCCTTTTTCCATGCGATTAATTAAGGACACGGCCCTATTTCACCTTAAGGACCAGGCCATTTTTTCAAAATCTGACCATTGTCACTTTATGTGGTGATAACTTTAAAACGCTTTTTCTTATCCAGTCCATTCTGAGATTGTTTTTTCGTCACATATTGTACTTCATGACAGTGGTAAAATGAAGTCGAAAAATTTCATTTTTATTTATAAAAATATACCAAATTTACCAAAAATTTTGAAAAATTTGCAATTTTCCAAGTTTCAATTACTCTACTTCTATAATACATAGTAATACTGCCCAAAAAAGTTATTGATTTACATTCCCCATATGTCTACTTCATGTATCGATCATTTTGGGAATGCTATTTCATTTTTTGGGGACGTTACAAGGCTTAGAAGTTTAGAAGCAAATCTTGAAATTTTTCAGAAATTTTCAAAAACCCACTTTTTAGGGACCAGTTCAGGTCTGAAGTCACTTTGTGAGGCTTACATAATAGAAACCACCCAAAAATTACCCCATTCTAGAAACTACACCCCTCAAGGTATTCAAAACTGATTTTACAAACGTCATTAACCCTTTAGGTTTTCCACAAGAGTTAATGGCAAATAAAGATAACATTTCAGAATTTCGATTTTTTGAAAAATTTTCCGTTTGAATCCATTTTTCCAGTAACAAAGCAAGGGTTAACAGCCAAACAAAACTCAATTTTTATTGCCCCGATTCTGTAGTTTTCAGAAACACCCTATATGTGGTCGTAAACTGCTGTATGGCCAAACTGCAGGGCGCAGAAGGAAAGGAGCGCCATATGGTTTTTGGAAGGCAGATTTTGCTGGACTGGATTTTTGACACCATGTCCCATTTGAAGCCCCCGATGCACCCCTAGAGTAGAAACTCCATAAAAGTGACTCCATCTAAGAAACTACGCCCCTCAAGGTATTCAAAACCAGTTTTACAAACTTTGTTAACCCTTTAGGTGTTCCACAAGAGTTATTGGCAAATGGAGATGAAATTTCCGAATTTCTATTTTTGTTACCTTGTCTCAAAAAAAGTGTAATATAGAGCAACCAAAAATCATGTTTACCCTAGAATAGTACCAACAAAACTGACACCTTATCCCGTAGTTTCCAAAATGGGGTCACTTTTTGGAGTTTCTACTGTAGGGGTGCATCAGGGGGCTTCAAATGGGACATAGTGTCAAAAACCAGTCCAGCAAAATCTGCCTTCCAAAAACCATATGGCGTTCCCTTCCTTCTGTGCCCTGCCGTTTGGCCATACAGTAGTTTACGACCACATATGGGGTGTTTTTGCAAACAAGAGAATCAGGGCAATAAATATTGAGTTTTGCTTGGCTGTTAACCCTTGCTTTGTTACTGCAAAAATGGATTAAAATGGAAAATTTGCAAAAAAATAGCTGTTTTGGGACTGTTTTTATTTTTGTTATTTACATAGTTGAACTGACAGGTTAGATTGTGTGCTATTTCTATAGAGCAGGTTGTTACGGACGCGACAATACCAAATATGACTACTTTTTGGGGTTTTTGTTTCAGTTTTACATAATAAAGCCTTTTTGAAAATAATTTTTTTAGTGTCTCCACATTCTGAAAGCCATAGTTTTATTTTATTTTTTGGGCGACTGTGTTATGTAGGGGCTCATTTTTGCGGGATGAGATGGCGGTTTGATTGGCACCATCTTGGGGTGCATATGACTTTTGATCGCTTACTATTACACTTTTTGTGATGTAAGGTGACAAAAAAATGGCTTGTTTGACAACGTTTTATTTTTATGTTTACGGCGTTCATCTGAGGGGTTAGGTCATGTTATATTTTTATAGAGCAGGTCCTTACGGACGCGGCGATACATAATATGTATACCTTTTTTATTTATTTTGGTTTTACACAATAATATCCTTTTTGAATGAAAAAAAACATGTTTTAGTATCTCCATAGTCTGAGAGCTATATATTTTTCAGTTTTTAGGCAATTGTCTCAGGTTGGGTATCATTTTTGCGGGAGAAGGTGACGGTTAGATTGGCACTATTTGGGGGTCATATGACTTTTTGATCGCTTGCTATTACACTTTTTGTGATGTAAGGTGGCAAAAAATGGCTTTTGACAAAGTTTTTATTATTTTTTTACAGTGTTTACTTGAGGGGTTAGGTCATGTGATATTTTTATAGAGCAGATTCTTACGGACGTGTAGATACCAAATATGTCTACTTTTTAATTTTTTTTTACATTTAACACTAAAAGCATTTTTGAAACAAAAAAATCATGTTTTAGTCTGAGAGGCATAGTTTTTATTTTTTGGCCAATTGTTTTAGGTAGGGGCTCGTTTTTGCGGGATGAGATGGCGGTTTGATTGGTACTATTTTGGGAGGCAAACGCCTTTTTGATCGCTTTGTATTACACTTTTAGTGATGTAATGTGCCAAAAATGGCTTATTTACACCATTTTTGGGGTTTTTTTATGGCGTTCACCTGAGGAGTTCAGTCATGTGATATTTTTATAGAGCAGGTTTTTACGGACGCGGCGATACCTAATATGTGTAGTGTATTTTATTTTTTAGTTTTTATTCAGTGTTATGTGTTTTTTTCATTTTTACTTTTTTTCACTTTTTACATTTTTTTGACCCAGACCCACTTGGTTCTGAAAGATCCAGTGGATCTGGTGTCTGTATAATACAGTACAGTACACTATATAGTGCACTGTACTGTATTTTGTACTTTAGAAAGTCTGAATAGACCTTTAGCAGGTCTATTCAGACTTTCAGCACCATGGAGAGCAGGGCGCTTCTGAAAGCGTCCTGTCTCCATGGCAGCCATCACCCCTGCCATAACTGGGCAGGGGTGATGGATAGGGAGGAGTGGAGCACCCTCCCTCTTCGATCCCATCCTGTTGGGGGGCTGCAAGGCACAGCAGCCCCCGATGGGAAGAGGGAGGGAGCGCTCCCTCCCTGTTAACCCCTTCCATACCGCGGTCCGTGCGGACCGCGATGCGAAGGAGTTAAGCGGCTGGCATCTGCAGCACAGATGCCAGCCGTTTCTATCAGAGTGTCAGCAATGTGCTGACACTCTGATAAATCTCACTAGACACCAGGGATAGATTACAGGGAGGCGGGCGGGGATCGCAATCGCGATCCCGCCCGCCGCACCGCCCGCCTCCCGCCCGCCTCGCGCCGCCGCAACCACCCCCTGCACCCCGCAGCCACAGTATGATTGGGGGCTGCAGGGGGTTAAAAACTGTTTGGGGCATTAACTCTCTGATCCCGCGGTCATAGACCGCGAGGATCAGAGACTCATAGAGCGCTGCAAACCGCAGGTCTGAATTGACCTGCGGTTTGCAGCGATCGCCATATGGGGGTCACAGGACCCCCTGGGCATTGTAACAAGGTACCTGCTGAATGATTTCAGCAGGTACCTTGTTCCGATCACTGCCAGCTGAGCAGCAGTGATCGGAACAACTCATGACGTACCGGTACGTCATGTGTCCTTAAGGACTCGGGAAACATGCCGTACCGGTACGTCATGTGTCCCAAAGGGGTTAAATGATTCAGAAGATATATCGATGACTTGTTATTTATTTGGTCAGATGATGTGCAATATATTTCCAGCTTCAAGGACTACCTCAATAGTTGCTGCAGTTCCCTTTCATTCAGCCTACATTTTGATGCAAACACTATTTCCTTTCTTGATCTTACACTAATAGGTGATTAAGTAAATGCGAGGGTCAACCTTCAGAAAGGAGACATCAGTGAACACTATTCTCCTGGCGACATACTGTCATCCCCCACACATTAGAAAGAATATACCTAAAGGTGAATTAATCAGAGCTAGACGCAACTGCTCAAATACTGACACCTTTGTGTCAGAGGCAAAATACATAAAATAACAACTTTGTCGCAGGAAATACACCGCACAGTCTGTACAGAGGACAATCGACCAGACATTTTCCTTGGATAGACATCCTCTGATTTTCTCTGGTGAATCACCAAAACAGAGGCAGAATACACATTACCCCGTACGCAATCAGGTCACCTTTGTCACACAGTTTAGCAAAGAATACACAGAAATTTGCAACATTGTTAAATGCCATATACCTTTGCTCAACTTTGACAAAGACTGGAATACAATAGTATCTGATGGCATCAGATGTGTTGCCCGCAGGGCACCCAACTTAGGCCAGATACTGAGCCCCAGTCTTTTTTATGATCGCCCCACTACAAAACCCAGTTGGCTTAAATCCACTGGAAGCTACAAATGTGGACACAACAAATGTATCTGCTGTAATCATATGCAGGTGAGCACCATATACTACTCCACAACCAATGGGACTACTTACAAAATAAGGTCATATCTTAACTTTAACACTCAGTTTGCTATTTACCTTGTTACATGCACTACATGTAACCTACAATATGTGGGATGCACATCTAATGCTATTAAGATAAGAGTGCGTAAACACATTTCTGATATACCGCACTACAAGACAAGGAACGACTCAGCAGTCACTACACATTTTGCGGTAATGCACCAGGGCAATGTAACAGGTCTCCATGTACAGGGAATTGAAAGGGTAACTGCACCAATAAGGGAGGAGACCACAAGAAAAAACTTCTAAACAGAGAAGTTTTTGGGATGTATGAGCTCAGCACCTGTGTTCCTAAGTGACTGAATCGGAGAAAAGATTTAATCTTACAATATTGATGTCACCTATTCCTCCTGCCATTAATGTCAGTATATACATGTTTTTTGTGCCATATGCCTATGGTATCTTTTTTAGGGTATTTCATTCCTGTATTTTCGTTATTTCTGTTATGCTAAGGGTTAACTGTTGGTGACTGTCTAAATTTTCACTCCAGGTGAGCCACACCACCTGCCCCTCCATTTGAGTGGGAGGAGTGTAGGTTTATATGGAGTGATCTCTATCATGTGCACTTGTCATGAGTAAGGACCGTAATCTGAGTGTCCGAAACATGTAGACCATGTACTTTTATCCTGTGTTTGGAAAACGTTCTGATTTTTGGAATAAAGGATCTGATTTTTAGAAGCTGGATATCCCCTTCTTTGGAAATATATCCGTAGCCGAGTCCAGGCAATATCCGTGCATCTGAAAACTGGAGATAGGTGAGCGCTGCAAGAGACTTATCAGTCCTCCCTCTATGTTTGCATCGGCCGTCTGCTCCGTTCAGTGTTCGCTTAAGGTGGTTTGAAGGCGCATGGGCCGTTGGAGTCCCGGGATGTCGAAGACAGTGTGGATGTTATATATGAACAAACTTCAACTGTAACTATATGCCTTCAATGTTCAACAAGCCATACCCATCAGACACATTTCGAAATGTCATGTTCCTTCCTCATCAAATGGATAAGGTGAGTATTTTTTATATTTTTTTAACAGATTAATTTAAATTTTTTTAACAGATTAACCTGTGGGAGCCCTCAATGGTCATCCCAGATGCTGTGATCAGTGATAAACGCAGCATCTGAGAGGTTCAATGACAGGGGGCAGCACTATTGCCTTTCCTGTCATTTTGCCCGTTACTCACAAAGAATTCTGCTTCATGATGAAGTAATTTTTCAAAAAATGAATTTCATGGTGAAATTTGGTGAAACAACCAAATCGAAGTTTTGAGAACTCGCTCATTTGTATAAGTGGCAACCAAACATTTGTAGATGATGATGTAGCCGATCACACGTGGGAGCTGGGTGAAGAGGGGAAATCAAATCAGAAGGAGCAGGTGGCAGCATGCCCGTGAGCCAGCAGGATAGAAATGTGCCCGTGAGCCAACAGGGTGGAAGCAGTGGGAGATCTGGAGCCAATCACAGGAGGGGTAAACCATCTGCTACTCGGGAGACTACCTGTGAGCAACACACTAGCAGTGCCCGAGTTTATAAAAGCTGTGGCAGTCAGGCATCATGCAATGGTGGAGTGAAAATACCATACTCTGCAGTGTGGGAATTTTTCACCAAGTCACTGGGGGACGTTAGCGTGATGGTATGAAGGATGTGTGGCCTTAAGGTGAGGAGCAGCCAGGTTGATAATGTTGGCATGAAGGCCCTTCGTCAACACATGGAGCGTCTCCATAAAGTGGCGTGGGAAAACCGTGGCACTTATTTAGTATTACAGCCTGATGACTGCATCTCCCACAAACCCATACCCCCTCTCAAGCAGTCAGGGCTCATCAACATCTGAAGAAGGAAGCTGTCGTTCCTTCCCATCGACTTGAATGTCGTCTATTGCTCCTGATGCTCCTTCTCCTTATACTACTCGCACTTGATTTGACAGCAATCGGTCACTGAGATGATTGCAAAAAGACAACAGTATACGTGCACTCATCCAAAGCTGCAGAAGCTGAATGTGCACCTGGCTATGTTGCTGGTACTACAGTCCTTCCATTTCCATGTAGTTGACTCTGCACATTTCAGAGAACTGATGGCTTGTGCCCAGTCAAGGTGAAGAGTCCCAAGCTGACATTACTTAAAAAAAAAATGCACCAGCCATGCACACTTACATTGAGCAGAAGGTGGACCAGTCCTTGGGCCTCTTGCTGTCTTGTAGAGTTCACGCCAGCACTGACGTGTAGACTTGTAACTAGGACAATATATGTCGTTCACAGCCCACTGTGGTTCTGGCCCAGGCACACCGGCACCTTGGTCAGGTGATGGCAATGCTGCCTCTGCATTGTAATTGTGGGATTTCTGCGCCAATTTCCTCTTCTGCCTCCTCATCCTTCAGCTTGACCTTACCCTCCTCCCCTCTAGGCAGAGTTCACAATGGTCTTCCAGCATATCACCTATGCAAAGCTAGGCATTGTCACGTGGTTCTACACCTTGCCAGCCTGGCCAAACGGAGCGACAACGGGAGGAACTCCTCAACATCATCAATAAAGAAATTGAACACTGGCTGTCTCCTCGCCAACTGGAGATAGGAACCATTACTGATAAGGGGAATAACTTTTTGTCTGCCTTTCTTTAGAGAGGGCTAACCCATCTGTCCTGCATGGCTCACATATTTAGTTTCATTGTTACTCAAGTCAAAATGGTCTGGGAAACTGTCTGCACTTCAGCAACGCTTACCATACAAAACACACCCTCCTTGAGCTGCAAAATCAAAATGCTTTCCCCAGCATTGCCTGATATGTGATGTTTCCACCCATTGAAACACCACGCTCCATATGTAAAACCGCCTGTATGAGCAGAAGAAGTCAGTCAACAGATTTCTTAATGCAGCAGACGGACAGGTCTACTCCCAGAGTTACTTCGAGGTTTAGCCAGTGGCAGCTTATGCGTGATATGTGCCGTTTGCTCAGGCCCTTTGAGGAGGCTACAATTATTTGTCAGTCGGCAGAACTATAGGATGAATGAGAGGGGATGCTGAGAAATCTGATTGGTGAAGGGACAGAAGACTTAGCACCTACATCTCGCGGCCTGAGCTGGGGATGAGGAGAAGGAAATATCTGTCCAGGAATTTTATACACAACTAGGTGGTTTATCTGGCCAAACAACAGGAGCAGGAGGAGCATATGAAACTGGAGGGTGACGACAAAGACGACACAGAGAACCCCGACATATCGTGACAGCAGTAAGCAGTGGAGATGGAGGAAGGGAGGCCCTCTAAGCCTTTTGTGCAAATGGCCAGATACATGCTATTTTGTTTTTTCATAGTGACAGCCGCATTGTCAGGATTCAGCAATGATGACTGGTTATCCACATTGTTAGACAGTCGCTACCGGTCAAAAAATGAGGGCATTTTTTAGACTTTCTGAGAAGAATGCAAAAATGGACTACTATGTAGTGTTGAGCGCGAATATTCGAATAGCGCATTTTTTAGCGCATATCGGCATTTTGCAAATTCGTGAATATAGCGCAATATATTCGCTATATATTCGCTATTTCGAAGATATTTTTTTTTTTTTTAGTTGTTAATCCTTGTTGCTCTCTGGTTGTCTTCCCACTTCCCAAAAGCTGTTCTTCCTGTCCAGAGGATTCTTGGCTCCCTGCCCGCTCCATTCAATGCCCGTTGCCGCTTTTGCCGACTTCCCGTGTGCTTTGGAACGCCTCCATGCTAAAATGTACTGTCAGATGTGCGAATCACGATCTCACAAATCTGATTAAGTTGTAATCGCAATGCATTTAATATAACCTAAATTACTCGCATTGCTAATTCAAATTAGAGCTGTGTTCCTAATGGTTGTATTGCTAGAATATAACGAATATCACGAATTCACGAATATAGCACTATATTCTCAATCTTCGTTATATTCCAGCAAGCCAACCATTAGGAACACAGCTCTAAGTTGAATTCGCAATGCAAGTATATCTTCACATTGCGAAATCAACTTAGAGCTGAGTTCCTAGTGGTTGTTTCTAGAATATAACGAAGATTGCGAATATAGTGCAATATTAGTGAATTTGTGATATTTGTTATCTTCGTTATGTTCTAGCAATACAACCATTAGGAACTTAGCTATAAGATCAATTCGCAATGCGATTATATTTTCGCTTCGCGAATGAAACTTAAAGCTAAGTTCCTAATGGTTGTTGCTAGAATATAACGAAGATTGAGAATATAGTGCTATATTCGTGAATTCGTAATATTCGTCATCTTCGTTTTATTCCAGCAATACAACCACAACCATTAGGAACTTAGAACTAAGATAAATTCGCAATGCGATTATATGTTCGCTTCGCGAATGAAAAATAAAGCTGAGTTTCTAATTGTTGTTGCTAGAATATAACGAAGATTGAGAATATAGTGCTATATTCGTGAATTTGTGATATTCGTCATCTTCGTTATATTCTAGCAATACAACCATTAGTGCTATATTCGTGATATTCGGTATCTTCGTCAATTCTAGCAATACAAGTTACAACCTTTAGGAACTCAGCTCTAAGTTTAATTCGCAATACTACTATAAATTTGCGTAACATTCGCAATATATAGAATAATGACTAATATTCGATTTCGACGAATATTTGACAAATATTTAATCGAATATTTGCAAAATATTGCGTGATCGAATATATGGCACCTCCCGCTCATCACTACTACTATGGAGATATGCTGTGTAATCAGTCGATCGCGGGACGAACTGTAGTTTTTCAAGTACATTTTTTGTGCTTTTGATCACTGTTATTGAATTTTTAGGGGGGAAAAGGTGACTAAAAAACAGCGAATTGTATGTTTTTCAATTTTTTTTCAGGTTATGGCGTTCACCACACAGGAAATTCAAAAATAATATTTTAATAGTTCAGACTGTGTGTTTACTGTTTATAAGCTGTCAGGAGTCCATAGATAAGGCATATACATAGCTGTCAGATGTAAAGAGATGGCCTTGCGATTCGCCCGGCAGGTTCGCTATTTTCCGAACATGCGAACATATGGCGATGTCCACCAGCGCCAAATTCTTTAGCATTGTGCCAAACTTTGACCCATTACACCTCCATGAGGTGGGACAGGACAGCCTATTGAGACATTTTCAGCACATGGACACATGCCCACCCTATAACATAACCTGATCTGGCAGCCATTTTACATTCTGTTTTTTGCCATTGTAGGGAGAGGTTGCTTTGTAGAGCAGGGAAAGGCTGTTAGGGACACCAAACGTTAGCTAATAGGGCCGCAAAAGTCCTTTTAAGGACTGGTATCAGTAGGTGTGCTATTGATAAGTGTAATATACTTTCTAACATAGAAAGTATATTATAGTGCATTTGTATTGTGCAGAAGTTGTGTGTGGTTCTGCTGCAATAACGCCCTATAAAGAGGGACAAGTGCTATTGTAACAACTACCCCCCAAGAAAACTGATTGAGGGGTGTGATATATCTTCTTCCACAAAATACTGATTGAGGGCTGCAATATACCTGTTGCCCCAAATAAACAGGATGGTGTAATATAACTGTTGTGGCAAAAAAAATAATTGAGGGGTGTTATATACCTGCTTCCACAATATACTGATTAAAGGGGTTCTGCACTTTGTTTAAACTGATTATCTATCCTCTGGATAGATCATCAGCATCTGATCGGCAGGGGTACAACACCCGGGACCCCCGCGATCAGCTGTTTGAGAACGCAGCGGCGCTCTAGGAGCGCCACCGCCTTCTAACTGGTTACCGCCAGACCAGTGACATCACAACTAGTATCAATTAGCCTGGGCGGGGCTAAGCTCCATTGAAATGAACAGAGCTTAGCCGCGCCACACATTCGTGCTCTACCAGAGGTTAGCATTACTAAGTGGCTGCTTTCATAAGTGGAGTTAAAGAAGCCGGAGTTTAAGTTGGCTTGATTCTAGCCAGTCTTCCTACTGCTGTAAGGGGACCACAAGTAAAAATCTTGTTATCACTGCTCTATATTGTATTTTTTTCCCCTCTCTTTTCCTGCGTAATCCCTATTTAGTATGACTTCCATTATTGACAGCGCCGTCTAGTGCACATCTTGTCTGATGTATGCAGTCCTGGAACAGCCGTTCGAGGGAGTATATGTTTGTTCAAAATGTGAGCAAATTACCCGTTTGGAATCGCACATCGAGTCTCTAAACAGGCGAGTTGCAACACTGAAATCCACTGACAATTTGGAAAAGAGTTTGCTGCTCACTGAGGGGATAGATGTGGGGGAGGGTGGTAGCGAGGAGGCTGAGGAGAGTGAGGTAGTTAGCTGGGTAACAGTAAGAAAGCGGGGTAGAGGGAAGAGTGCCAGGGAGGCTAGCCCTGATCTGACACACCCCATCAAGTTTGCACAGTTGGCAGATGAGGGGGATGACAGTTCAGGGACGGCACCGCTGCAGCCGGACACTTCCTCTGCCAGTCAGGGTAATGTCGGCTCCAGTAAGCAGGGGACCAGGAGAGCAGGGCAGGCCAGACAGGTGCTGGTAGTGGGAGACTCCATTATTAGGGGAATAGATAGGGCGATCTGTCACAAAGATCGTGATCGCCGAACAGTGTGCTGTCTTCCCGGCGCTAGAGTTCGACACATTGCAGATCGGGTTGACAGATTACTGGGAGGGGCTGGAGAAGACCCAGCGGTCATGGTCCATATCGGAACCAATGACAAAGTTAGAGGAAGGTGGAGAGTCCTTAAAAATGATTTCAGGGATTTAGGTCAAAAGCTTAGTGCAAGGACCTCAAAAGTAGTATTTTCTGAAATACTGCCTGTACACGAGCCACACAAGAAAGGCAGCAGGAGATTAGGGAGGTTAACAAGTGGCTCAAGAACTGGTGTAGGAAGGAGGGTTCGGGTTCCTGGAGAACTGGGCTGACTTCTCTGTTGGCTACAGGCTCTATCGTAGGGATGGGCTGCACCTCAATGGGGAAGGGACAGCTGTGTTGGGGAGAAATATGGCTAGAAGGTTGGAGGAGTGTTTAAACTAGGGACTGGGAGGGAGGGTAAATACATTATAGGAGGGGACGATAGTGCAGATAGAGACCAGGGGCGAGATAGTGTGACTGGGGGAGGAATGGAAGGGGGGACTAGAACAGCTCAGAATGAAAGATGTAGGATAAAAAATACACATAAACCTCCCAAATGTATGTATACTAATGCCAGAAGCCTGACTAACAAGACTGGGGAACTGGAATAAGTGATGTGTGAGGAGGACTATGACATAGTGGGAATAACTGAGACATGGCTGGATGATAGCTATGACTGGGCAGTTAATATAAAAGGTTACAATCTGTTTAGAAAGGATTGTCAAAACCGGAGAGGTGGAGGGGTCTGCCTCTATGTGAAGTTGTGTCTAAATCCCGTAATTCGAGAATACATCTCTGAGGGACATGAACATGTGGAGTCACTGTGGGTAGAAATACATGGAGCAAAAAACAATAATAAATTACTGATATGAGTCCACAGAAAATCTATTACTAAACGAGATAGATGAGACAGCAAATCATAATGAAGTCGTTATTTTGGGGGACTTCAACTACCCAGATATAGACTGGGAAGCTGAAAGCTGTACATCCCAAAAAGGAAACAGGTTCCCAACTGGTTCAGGACCCCACTAGAGGGACAGCCATACTGGATTTAGTATTAACCAATAGACCTGATAGAACAACAGATGTGCAGGTTGGGGGACACCTAGGAAATAGTGACCATAAAGTAATAACCTTCCAATTATCCTTCAAACGAGAGTTTCTAAAGGGAGGAACAAAAATACCAAACTTCAAAAAAGCACAATTTAACCAACTAATCGAGGCCACAGGCCTAACTAACTGGGACAAAGTCCTCAAAAATAAAAATACATCCATAAAATGGGAGATTTTTAAAAGCATTGTAACATCTAATTGTGAGAGGTACATACCTTATAGGAATAAAAGGCTAAGATACAATAAGAAACCAATGTGGATAAATAGAACCATAAAGATAGCAATAAATGACCAAAAGAAAGCATATAAATCACTAAAACAGGAGGGGAGCCAGGAAGCACTGATACACTATAAGGAAAAAAATAGAATATGTAAAAAACTAATAAAATTTGCCAAACTAGAGACCGAGAGATTAATTGCCAAAGAGAGTAAAACTAACCCTAAAATGTTCTTCAATTATATAAATAGTAAAAAATATAAATCTGAAGGAGTCGGCCCTCTACATAGCAATGAGGGGGGTGGTGCAGAGAGCGACGAGGATAAAGCAAAACTATTAAATATTTTTTTTCTCCACTATATTCCCTGAGGAAAATAAACTGTCAGATGAAATGCAGAATGTAAAAGTAAATTCCCCATTAAAAGTGCCCTGTCTGACCCAGGAAGAAGTACAACAGCGACTTAAAAAGATTATACCGGATGACATACACCCCCGTATCCTAAGGGAATTAAGTGATGTCATAGCCAGACCTTTATTTCTGATATTTACTGACTCTATACTGACAGGGAATGTTCCACAGGATTGGCGCATAGCAAATGTGGTGCCAATATTCAAAAAGGGTCCAAAAACAGAGCCTGGAAATTATAGGCCGGTAAGTTTAACATCTATTGTTGGTAAACTGTTTGAAGGGTTTCTAAGAGATGCTATCTTGGAGTACGTCAATGAAAATAAGCAACCAACGCCATATCAGCATGGCTTTATGAGGGATCGGTCATGTCAAACAAATCTAATCAGCTTCTATGAGGAGGTAAGTTCTAGACTTGTCAGCGGCGAATCAATGGATGTCGTATATCTGGACTTCTCCAAAGCATTTGACACTGTACCTCATAAAAGGTTAGTATATAAAATGAGGATGCTCGGACTGGGAGAAAATGCCTGTATGTGGGTAAGTAACTGGCTGAGTGACAGAAAACAGAGGGTGGTTATTAACGGTAGATACTAAGATTGGGTCACTGTTACTAGTGGGGTACCTCAGGGGTCAGTATTGGGCCCTATTATCTTCAATATATTTATTAATGATCTTGTAGAAGGCCTGCACAGTAAAGTAATTAACACTGAAGAGGACAGTTTTCTGCTACAGAGGCATCTGGATAGATTGGAGGTTTGGGCAGAGAAGTGTCAGATGAGGTTTAACACTGACAAATGTAAAGTTATGCACATGGGAAGGAATAATGCAAGTCACCCGTACATATTAAATAGTAAAACACTGACATGGAAAAGAATCTAGGAATTTTAATAAACAGCAAATTAAGCTGCAAAAACCAGTGTCAGGCAGCTACTAGCAAGGCCAATAAGATAATGGGTTTCATCAAAAGGGGCATAGATGCCCGTGATGAGAACATAGTCCTACCACTTTACAAATCGCTAGTCAGACCACACATGGAGTACTGTGTACAGTTCTGGGCTCCTGTGAACAAGGCAGACATAGCAGAGCTGGAGAGGGTTCAGAGGAGGGCAACTAAAGTAATAACTGGAATGGGGCAACTACAGTACCCTGAAAGGTTATCAAAAGTAGGGTTATTATTATTTAGAAAAAAGACGACTGAGGGGAGATCTAATAACTATGTATAAATATATCAAGGGTCAGTACAGAGATCTGTCCCATCATCTATTTATCCCCAGGATGGTGACTGTGACGAGGGGACATCCTCTGCGTCTGGAGGAAAGAAAGTTTTTACACAAACATAGAAAAGGATTCTTCACTGTAAGAGCAGTGAGACTATGGAACTCTCTGCCTGAGGAGGTGGTGATGGTGAGTACCATAAAGGAATTCAAGAGGGGACTGGATGTATTTCTGGAGTGTAATACTATTATAGGCTACAGCTACTAGAGAGGGGTCGTTGATCCAGGGAGTTATTCACATTGTCTGATTGGAGTCAGGAAGGAATTTTTTTCCCCTTAAGTGGGGAAAATTGGCTCCTGCCTCACAGGGTTTTTTGCCTTCCTCTGGATCAACTTGTAGGAAACAGGCCGATGGAAGGACAAATGTCTTTTTTCGGTCTTATATAATATACTATGTTACATGTCGGTCTAGGCGTTCCATGAGGCTGGATCTGGAGGGCAGCTTTCAATGGGTTGGCTGCAAGAATGATCTCATGCCCGAAGCGACCAACACATCTTCAAGCCGCCCTCTTCTTGCAGGTGCGGTAGGACAGGCAAGGCCTGGAAATGCTGCATTCTGCCATTTTGTGTTTGTACTGGTATCTAAGTATGTTACTACCCAATACTGGTCGTTGCCACCCAGTATTGGTCATTGCTTTTTATTCGGGGGTCCCTCTTCAAACACTGGAGCATGAAGGCCCCCATTTGCACTAAATTGGAAGCGGTGGAGCACCCTGACTCCTGCTTATCGCCTAGGAGAATGTCGTCCTCGGTCTCTTCCCCCCAGCAACGGACAACACCAGGGATCCCTGAAAAGCTTAAAGTCCCCCTAAAAGCCTGCTTTTCATGCTCCTCTTCTCATCCTCCCAGCCACCATCCTCCTCTGACTCCTCTTCAGACTCCTGCTGACTTGTCTCAGATGGAGTAGCCACCCCTAGGAATTCATTCAACATTGCAACTTCCTCATCTTCCAGCTCCTGCTACTCGACAGCTTGATCAATGGCACGACGCAATGCACGCTCCAGAAAGAAGGTGCAAGGTACGATGTCATTGATGACGCCCTGGCTGCGACTGACCGATTTGGTGATCTCATCAAATGGCCGCAGAAGTCTGCATTCGTCGCTCATGAGCAACCAATGGCGCGGTGAAAAGAAACCAAGCTCAACAGAACCTGTCCTGCTGCAGAGTTCGTACAGGTAGTCATTAACGGCACATTGCTGCTGGAGCAGCCTATCAAATATAAACAAGGTAGAGTTCCAGCGCGCGGGCTGTCACAAATCAGATATCTGTCGGGCAAGTGGTGTCGCCGCTGAACGTCAGCAAGGCGATCCATGGCCATGTAAGATCTTCTAAAATGGCCAGAGATTTTCCTGGCCTGCCGCAAGACGTCTTGGGCCAGGGGTATTTTGCAATGAATCGCTGCATGACTAAGTTCAGGACGTGTTCCATGCACACATGTGTGCCATTTTACCCTTCTTCAGCGCGCTCAGCAGATTGGCACCATTGTCGCACACCACTTTACCAACTGTCAAATTGAGCGGGGTTAGCCACTGATCGGCATGTGACCGCAGAGCTGAAAGCAGTGCAGGACCAGTGTGGCTCTTGGCTTCAAGCACAACAGCCGCAGCACAGCATGGCAACGTCTCACCTGGGACGTCAAATAGGTTCTGGGGAGCTTGGTTGGTGCAGCAGAAGAGGCGGTAGCAGTGGAAAAGGAGGAGTCAGCCGAGGAAGAGACGGAGGCGATAATGCCAAATCCACACGAGAGCCACAGTTACATGTTTGACAGCCGTCAGAAGGTTCACCAAGTGGGCAGTAAAAGTTATGTACCTTCCCTGCCCGTGTTTCCTAGACCACGTGTCTGTGGTCACATGTATTTTGGAACCAACACTGTGTGCCAGAGATATATTCACTTGCCGCTGAACGTGACCATATAGCTCTGGTATGCACTTCTGGGAGAAATATTTCCTTCTGGGGACCTTCCATTATGGTGTGCCAATAGCCACACATTTTGTAAAGGCCTCCGAGTCCACCAGTTTATATGGCAGTAGTTGCCGGGCTAGCAGTTCCGACAAGCCAGCGGTCAGCTGTTGGGAAAGAGGGTTATCTGGCGTCATCAACTTTTTATGCTCGAACATTTGGGCCACGGAAGCCTGCCTTCTGCCAGATGATCGCGATGATATTATGGTGGTAGGTGGAGTGGCGGACACATGTGAGGAGAGAGGAGAAGGATAAGGAGAAGATGCAGGACGCGGAGCGCCAGTAGTGTGGCTTTGTGGGTTCTGACGGCGTTGCTCCCACTGGGTTCGATGATGGGCGGCCAGGTGCCTTCTTAAGGCTGTTGTCCCTAGGTGAGAGTTGGGCTTACCACGACTTATGCGTTGACAGCACAGGCTGCAGATGGCAATTCTATTGTCAGCAGCTGACACATTAAAAAAAGCCCACACTGCGGAGCCATGTGCCAGCATCCTGCGAGTGCCAGAAGTGACCGTGCATGGTGGATGTGGATGGCTCGGTCCAGATACATTTGCAGTCTGCTTTTTGCCTCCTGTGCCCTGGGAGCTCTGCCTGATTCTTCTCCTTCTCCTCCCTCTCTGCTGCTCCGTCTCTCCCTCTGAACTCCCCTCCTGTTCCTCTCTTGTGGGCACGCAATTGACTTCCATCGACACATCATCATCGTCACCTTCACCACCACTGACATTTGGTGCTGCCCCCTATTTAGTATAATGATCTCCGATGAACCTATATTCAGTATGATGAGCACCAGAGCCCACATTCAATATAATGACCCCCAGTGACTACCATACAGTATTACCCCCAGTGTGTGGGCCACTGAGGGTCATTATTCTGAATGAGGGGCGACTGGGAGTTAGTATTCTGAATGGAGGGCCACTGTGGGGTCATTATACTGTGTGTAGGGACACTGGAGGTCATTTTACTGTGTTAGGGCGCATTGGAGGGTCATTATGCTGTGTGAAGGGTCACTAGTGGTCATTATACTGTATAGGGGCCACTGGTGGTCATTATACAATGTGGGAGCCACAGAGGGACATGTAAATGAACAAAACTGCCTCAAGGGGGCCCACTGGGATTTGTCGCCCAAGGGTCCACATGAATCTGGAGCCAGCACTGCCTCCAGCCACATAATCACGTTCTTTTCTGTCAGGTGAGTGCCTAATTTTTGGGGCCTGTACTTCGGTGGCACTAAAATAAAAATGTTCTAGGCTCCAGCAGAAATCCCAGAACGAAGTGGCCATAAATGTAGGCACTGTAGCGTGTTTATAACTGGGAGGGGCAATTCCTCCACATGTGATCTGCTGCACAGCTATCCCCAGCAAAAATGCGTACAATGGCGGATGCGGCAGCAAATCACATGCACCTCAAAAACATCCTACACAAGATGAAATAATGTGTGGATGAGAATATACATATGCATCAATCACTACAAAAAGATGCACCATAATAACATGCAACTAACCATACTGGCCAAACCATTACGCTGATGTTAGAAGCTCAGATTTTTGTCAATATTTTCCGGTCATGAACATATTGGAACCCGTTCTCACCACGTCAAGGTATCTCAGTGTAGCATGGGACCTCAGCGCTAACCTACCTGTAGTGTGTTAACACAGTCCGATAGGTGCTAAGGTCGGACTCACAGCCACACAACATACCTCCGTAGCAAAATCACTAATACCATGGGAGGGAGGACGAGACTGCGAGCCCCACCTATAACAGGACATGTGTCACAGGCTACCAGGTGCACCAGAATTTTACCAGGTATTGGCAGATTCCATACATATAAAGAAAATATCAGAGAATGAAGTGGCCTAAATGGGAGGGCCTGAGGGCCTACCAAGTACCCCAGGGCTGTCTGTGCAGAAATTCTGCTGCTAGGGCATTCTAGTATTACTCTAACATCAGTAGGCACCATAGTGACACAGACCATAATGTTCTGTATATTTCTGCAGCAAAAATAATAACATTACTCCCTCATTAAAATAAACTCTTAATTTAAAAAATGTGGTGACATTATTATGCTCACTGCAAGTTCTTCGACTGGTCTTTTTCAATTAAGAGAGGAGTGGACTGCCTCTGTGCGAGCAAATGGATGAGGTAGTATTTTTCGTGTTTTTTTTTCTGTCCAGCCGCAAGTTTTAGGAAAAATGATTCGTTACCATGAACCGTGAGGAAATTTGGCTGCATTTAAAATAAAAATTTTCATTAAATTCGGACTGAATTTCACTTTGGATGTTTTGCTTCGTTCATTACTAATACAATTGACAAGGATATGTCCCCATTGTCTTATAGGTGCAGGTCCCACCGCTAGGACCAACACCTATATAGAGAACGGAGCCCCGCAAGTGACGGAGGGCACACTGCGCATGCGCAGCCGCCTGCCATTCATTTTTTACGGGCCCGGCGAAAATAGCCGAGCACTGGCTCGGCTATTTCCATCAGATCCTTAGAAATGAATGGGAGTGAGGGCCGCAGTGCATATGTGCAGTACGCTCCCATTCACTTCTATGGGGAGCCGGCTTAGTGGTGGCTGGACCAGAGTCCTCCAGCCACCACCTTGCGGGGCTCCGTTCTCGATATAGGTGCGGGTCTCAGCGGTGGAACCCACACCTATAAGGCATTGGGGTCATATCCTAGCGATATGTCCCCATTGTCAATGATGAGAGAACCCCTTTAACCACTTCAGCCCCCCTAGCTTAAACACCCTTAAAGACCAAGCCACTTTTTACAATTCCGCACTACACTACTTTACCCGTTTATTGCTCCGTCATGCAACTTACCACCCAAATGAATTTTACCTCCTTTTCTTCTCACTAATAGAGCTTTCATTTGGTGCTATTTCATTGCTGCTGACATTTTTACTTTTTTTGCTATTAATCAAAAATTACCGAAATGACATTTTTCACTTTCTGTTGTAAAATTTTTTTAAAAAAACTACATTTCTATATAAATTTTTCTCTAAATTTATTGTTCTACATGTCTTTGATAAAAAAAAGTCCAATAAGTGTATATTTATTGGTTTGGGTAAAAGTTATAGCGTTTACAAACTATGGTGCAAAAAAGTGAATTTCGGCATTTTGAAGCAGCTCTGACTTTCTGAGCGCCTGTCATGTTTCTTCAGGTGCTAGAATGCCAGGATAGTATAAATACCCCCAAATGACACCATTTTAGAAGAAGACACCCCAAAGTATTCGCGGGGGGCATGGTGAGTTCATGTATCATTTCATTTTTTTCACAAGTTAGCGGAAAATGACACTTTCTGAGAAAAAAATAAAATAAAAAGTTTCAATTTCTGCTAACTTCTGGCAAAAAAAAAGAAATCTCAGACGGACTCACTATGCCCCTCAGTGAATACCTCAGGGTGTTTACTTTCGAAAGGGTCATTTGTGGGGTGTGTTTACTGTTCTGGCATTTTGGGCGGGGCTAAATTGTGAGCCGCCATGTAAAATCTAAAGGTACTCGTTGGAATTTGGGCCCCTTTGCGCACCCAGGCTGCAAAAAGTGTCACACATGTGGTATCGCCGTACTCAGGAGAAGTAGGGCAATGTGTTTTAGGGTGTATTTTTACATATACCCATGTTGGGTGAGAGAAATATCTCTGTAAACTGACAACTTTGTATAAAATTTTTTAAAAGTTGTCGTTTACAGAGATATTTTCACACACAGTATAGGTATATATAAAAATACACCCCAAGCTGACCTTACTCTCCTGATGCAGCGACTCCATGTGTGCCACTTTGCAGCCTGAATGCAAAGCCTAAAACCAATGAGTACCTTTAGAATTTCTGAGCCATTTTACGCATTTGGATTCCAGACTTCTTCTCACGCTTTAGGGGCCCCTAAAATGCCAGGACAGTATAAATACCCCACATGTGACCCCATTTTGGAAAGAAGACACCCCAAGGTATTCTGTGAGGGGTATGGTGAGTTCATGTAAAATTTTATTTTTGTCACAAGTTAGTGGAATATGAGACTTTGTAAAAAACAAAATAAAAAAATAAATAAATAAACTATTTCCGCTGACTTGTGGCAAAAATAAAAATTCTGTGGACTCACCATGCCCCTCACGGAATACCTTGGGGTGTCTTCTTTCCAAAATGGGGTCACATGTGGGGTATTTATACTCACCTGGCATTTTAGGGGCCCCTAAAGTGTGAGAATCCAAATGCATAAAAATGCCCTGTGAAATCCTAAAGGTACTCATTGGTTTTAGGGCCCTTTGCGCATCTTGGCTGCAAAAAGTGTCACTCATGTGGTATCGCCGTACTCAGGAGAAGTAGGGCAATGTGTTTTGGGGTGTATTTTTACATATACCCATGCTGCGTGTGAGAAATATCGCTGTAAACGACCACTTTTTACATTTTTTATTCAAAGTTGTCAATTTACAGAGATATTTCTCTCACCCAATATGGGTATATGTAAATACACCCCAACACTGCCCTACTTCTCCTGAGTCGGCGATACCATGTGTGACACTTTTGCAGCCAAGATCACAAGGCTAAATTCCAATGAGTACCTTTTAGGAAGAGCATTTTTACGCATTTTCTTCTCACGCTTTAGGGCCCCTAAAATGCCAGGGCAGTATAAATACCCACATGTGACCCCATTTTGGAAAGAAGACACCCCAAGGTATTCCATGAGGGGCATGGCGAGTTCATAGAATATTTTTTTTTGGCACAAGTTAGTGGAAATTGATTTTTATTGTTTTTCTCACAAAGTCTCCCTTTCCGCTAACTTTTGACAAAAGTTTAATTTTCATGAACTCATTATGCACCTCAGCGAATACCTTAGGGTGTCTTCTTTCCAAAATGAGGTCACATGTGAGGTATTTATACTGCCCTGGCATTTTAGGGGCCCTAAGCGTGAGAGAAAAATGCGTAAAAATACCCTCCTAAAAGGTACTCGTTGGAATTTGGGCCCCTTTGCGCATCTTGGCTGCAAAAAGTGTCACTCATGTGGTATCGCCGTACTCAGGAGAAGTAGGGCAATGTGTTTTAGGGTGTATTTTTACATATACCCATGCTGGGTGGAGAAATATCTCTGTATATTGACAACTTTGAATAAAAAAATGTAAAAGTTGTCGTTTACAGCGATATTTCTCACACCCAACATGGGTATATGTAAATACACCCCAAGCTACATCGCCTACTTCTCCTGAGTCGGCGATCCCATGAGTGACACTTTGCAGCCAAGATGCAAAAGGCCCTAAAACCAATGAGTACCTTTAGGATTTTACAGGCCATTTTACGCATTTGGATTCTCACGCTTTAGCACCCCTAAAATGCCAGGGCAGTATAAATACCCCACAAGTGACCCCATTGTGGAAAGAAGACACCCCAAGGTATTCCGTGAGGGGCATGGCGAGTTCACAGAAAAAAAAATTTGGCACAAGTTAGCGGAAATTGTTTTTTTTTTTTTTTACAGTCTCATATTCCACTAACTTGTGACAAAAAATAAAATTTTGCATGAACTCACCATACCCCTCACGGAATACCTTGGGGTGTCTTCTTTCTAAAATGGGGTCACATGTGGGGTTTTGTACTGCTCTGGCATTTGAGGTCTCCGTAATCATTACACGTATGGCCAGCATTAGGAGTTTCTGCGATTCTCCTTATATTGAGCATACGGGTAATGAGATTTTTTCCGTTCAGCCTCTGCGCTGAAAAAAAAAAAAATGAGCGGCACAGATTTCTTCATTCGCATCGATCAATGTGGATGAATAAATCTCTGCCAAAAATCAGTGACTGCGGTGCGGTGGGCTGGGCGCTAGCTACCTAACAAGTAGCTAACTAACTGGTGGTGATAGGGGACCCTTATGCCCCATTCACACGTCCGCAATTCTGTTTGCGGAGCGGAATTGCGGACCCATTCATTTCTATGGGGACAGACTTTGTCCCGCTCGGATCGGAATTACGGATCCGCGCTTCCGAGTCTGCACTTCCGTTCCGCAAAAATATAGAACATGTCCTATTCTTGTCGCAAGTGCGGACAAGAAAAGCATTTTCTATATAGTTCTGGCAATGTGCGGATCTGCAAAATGCGGAAAGCACATTGCCGGTGTCCGTGTTTTGAGGATCTGCGGATCGGATCCGCGGATCGGATCCGCGGATCCGTGAATCCACGGATCCGTGAATCCACGGATCCGCAAAACACATATGGGCGTCTGAATGGAGCCTTACAAGGGGTGTGATCAATGACAGGGGGTGATCAGGGGTCTAGATGGGGTGATCAAGGGGTTAATAGGTGAGGGGGGTGGGGGGTTAGTGTAGTGTTTGGTGCAACTTTACTGTGTTACCTGGTCCTCTGGTGGTCGATCCCAGAAAATGGGACCACCAGAGGACCAGGTAGCTAGCTATATCAGACGCTGTTCATAAAACAGCGTCTGATATAACTGTTTGATGCGATTTATATCGCATCTACAGCCTGCCAGCGATTGATCATCGCTGGCAGGCTGTAGTCCAACTCTTCAGGCGCCAGGCGCTGTGAGCGCGCGCGCCGCGCGCGTTCACAGGAAGTCTCGCGTCTCGCGAGATGACGCCCCGGCGCGTCCGATCAGGAGAACAGGACCGCCCGCAGGACGCAATCCTGCGTACGGCGGTCCTGAAGCGGTTAAGGCTCTTTCTCATGAACGTATTCCTTGTGGGAAACACACTCCATGTGAGAGCGAGATCACGCGGTCTGGACTACAGCAGCGCACAGCATTAACATGATTAATAATGTGCTGCCTGACCTTTCTATTCAGCTTTATGTAATTATGATTCTGTTACACAAAGCTCACACAGAGGCACATAGCATTATCAATCATGATAATGCCATGCACTTCTGTAGTCCAGACCGCATAATCTCTCTCTCACATAGAGCATGATTCCCACAAGGGACACAGTCGTGTAAAAAAGCCCTTAAACTAGGATTTCACAGTCATTTTATCTGCATGTTCATCATACAAGGTATCATGTGTTGTTACCAGTGTCATCACTGTAGTGCCGTTAGTAGTTCCAATGGGTAAAATGGCTGACAGATTATTTTTAAATAAGGGAAAAATGTATTTATTACATAGGTGTTCACATGGGTTTCTGATAATGTTCCAGAAACAGCAAAGGTGCCTCATTTAATTTTTTATTATGCATCCTCTCCACTTTATATACTAATTTTAAGTATCTAAAATAAAGCTTGATGTATTCTGCCTTCAAGATTCTTCCTTCCTCCCAGCATCCATGATAAATTGGCCAATAACACATTGGGTGCTACATAGTTACATAGCTATACAGTTGATTAGGTTGAGGAAAGACACAGGGCCATCTAGTCTATAACCCTACAACCCTACTGTTTGGTCCCAGAGGTCTGGGATACAGATATTGATGACCTATCCTCAGGATTGGACATCAATATCAGATTGGTGGGTATTTTGGGCAACTGCCATTGCCAGAAACTATACAGTGTACGGCGCTGAAAGCAGCAGCTTAATGCACTCTGTAGTGGCCATGCCAGGATTCTGCAGCTCAGTTCTCATTCAAGGGAATGAGAGCTCAACTGCATTGGGCCAGCACCAAAAACTGCATAGCCTTCCATTCCCTTACGTCCTACCAGCAGCACAGATGGGGTTAACCACCCCCCGTGGACTGGCAGGACCGGCGGAATGTTTAATGAGCCCAAGACTAATAACTCAATTTAACAATTAAGTATCTCCTTAAAAGGAGGAAGTCAACCCCCAGCCCACTGTGTTTTTTTCTGTCCTCCTCCTCCGGGGAGCCTTCTTTTCGTTTGGGTAACGGCGTTGCCCTCTTCCTAGGTACCTTGTCAGTTTGGCCGGCAGCTTAGCAGTTGCGCCTGGCTGGGGTATTTTGCCGGCGTCCTTGGTCCAGGATTCTCGGTCCCTGTGCGCCGCCATCTTCCGGAGGTGACGCGGGGACTCTCCTTTTGCATCACCTCCGGGTAATCCGGCCGTGATTTTTTCACGGGCACGATTTTTTTCATAGATGTGATTTTTTTATGCATCTTCCTGTGGAGGATTTACTGGGGGAAGGGTGGATTAGCTATCCCTCCCCTTCCCCTATTTTGGGAGGATGTGTGCTCCAGTTCAGTCTCTGGCTACATATGCTTTTTCAGCTAGCTCCCAGAGTCCTAAAATTGGTGTTGTTCCACTTGTGGTGTTTTTTCCTCAGCTGCCTCCAGTCTGTTTTTCTAACTTTCCTGCGTAGATAGGTGGTTTACAAATGTTTTATTTGTCCCTTTTTTCCCGCAGTGATGTCTTCTCCGTGGGATTCGGAAGGCAGGAAAGTGGATTCCAAGAGGAAGCATCTATCCGGCTACCTTTACAGCAGTCAACGGTTATTGTAAGCTGCTCATACCTGCACTTGTGAGATCGCAGAAGCTAAACAGCTTAAAGCTGGGCTAATACCATCTTGGGAGACTGGTTGGGAATCCCTGGGTCCGTTGACTTAACCTACACCAGGTGTTACAGCTGCTGTTAGAGGTTTCTGACCTCTAGTGAACCTACGTTGCAGGATATGTATCAATGGCTCTGTTAAAGAAGTCATAGGCCTGCTGGAGGGAAAGGCTGCCTATTCCTGCCCAGACCCCTATGGAGACCTCTGTCCCGGTAGAGAGACCTTCTTGGTCTCCTTAGTTTCTTCCTCCTCGGATGAGGAGGAGCTGACGTTGTGTTTTCTCCCCTGGAAAGACACAGAAGTTGCTCAAGTCCATCAGGTCGGGGGACCATGATGTTGACTGTGGGGAGCCTCCCGTTCCCGCTACTCGGGCACCTCGTGTCTTCAAAGCGGATGAGACCCTCCTCTCTGTTATGATGTCATGATATAGAGTGGAAAAAACCTGGAAAAGGTCCGGTTTTAACAAAGAAGTTTAAATCCATGTTCTCGATGGCTTAACCCTTGGTGGATTCATGGGGATCCATTCCCAAGGTGGACATGGCTATTGCCAAGTTGTCCAAGCTCACTCTGGTTCCTGCAGACGATGGGTCTAGCTGCAGGACCCCTTTGCAGAGTGCACACTAAGACGGGGTGTTACGGCAGCTGCGGCTTCCACAGCCATAGCGGCTTTTGAAGTCTCTACGTTCCTCCGATCTCTCCTGGATCAAATTCAAGTTGATGTGAACCAGAGGTTTTTTCCAGGACGACATACTGGCTGCTTTCAAGACCATCAACCTGGCCACAAACTTCTTGTGTGATACCGCACAACTCCAGTTGAAGCTAGCGAGGGAGCTTCCCCTCTAGCTAAGCAAGTCCTGGGAACAAGGCCAAACACAGATCCTTGCTCTTGAAGCTAAGCAGCAGGTCTGTGGCTCATGGGAAACCAAGTGCGCCTTTGGCACCCTGTAACAATACTATCAAATAACGTCAGGGGCCTGTATTTAGCATGGCCCTGGGATCGGCGGCCCATATTCCATTTTTGCTTAAGCCTTGGGTCGCTGACAATTCCTCAAAATACAGCTTATATGGCCTTCCATTCGAGCCCAACCGTTTGTTCGGTTCGGAGCTAGATAAGATCGTGGAGGGCCTTTCAGACTAGAAGGTGAAGAGCCTTCCCCAGCAGTCCTTTCGAGGGCAGGGCAGACAAGACCGCGGTGGCAGGTCTGGCCAGCAAACAAGCTCTTGTAGTGACTGGAGAGCACAGCGAAAGGGTTTGAGGTGCTCTTGTGGAGGAGCCAAAGATGGAAAATCCACCTCCTGAATACGGGCCTCTTCGAGGCTCTTGGTTAATTCCCATTACTCCTGCCGTCCTGCCAATAAGCTTCCCCATTCCTATGCTTCATGTACCCGGTCGGGAGTCGTCTCTCCCACTTCGGAGAAGAATGGATCCAAGAGATCTCGGATCCCTGGATCCTGAATATCATTTCCAACGGTTATTTAGTAAACCTCACCTCTATTCCTCTGGACAGGTTTGTCAAGATCAACCTTCTACAAGCTGCCAAGGAGGCGATCCTAGAAGCCTACATTCAGGACTACATTTGCAAAGGGGCTCTGGAGGAGGTTCCGGCAGGAGAACAGGGCTTAGGGATCTATTCACCAGTTTTTCTGGGTCCCAAGGCTTCAGGAGATCTCCGGATGATTATCGATCTGAGATATTTCAATCGAATTATAAGGAAGGTGAAGTTTCGTGTAGAAACCATCAGGTCAGTAGTTCACGTCGTCAATCCTGGAGACGTGATGGTAACCCTGGACCTCAAGAATGCATAGCTGCACATCCCGATCCATCCTGGTTCCAGGAAGTATATCAGGATCATGGTCCAGGTGTCCGGTGTCGTCAGGCATCTTCTGTTTGTTGCCCTTCCCTTTGGCATTTCTTCTGCCCCTTACACTTTTACCAAGGTGGTGGTTCTGTGGTGGCGGCTTTGAGGCTTAAAGAACTGACCATCATTCCTTATCTGGACGACTGGCTTTGAAAGCCTCTGCTCTAGCGGTCCTAACCCAACTTCTTTGGGTAACAATCTCCTTTCTGTTCCACCTAGGTTGGATCACCAGCTGGTAGAAGTCGAACGTGAGCCCGTCGACTTCAGTAAGATATCTAGGCTTCATAATCGACTCCACTGGGATGTCGCTCCAGTTGACTCCAGAAAGAAGATTCCGGGTTCAGAACACGGCAAGTTCCTTTTCCCTGCGAGTTCCAATCCGAACTCTCATGAAGATGTTGGGGCTCATGTCAGCGTCTGCGGAAGCAGTCCCTTGGGCTCTATGGCACCTCCGCCCTCTACAGTCGGAGGTCCTCTCCTAATGGAATGGCAGCCCTGCTGGGCTAAACTCCCTGTGCTCCCTGACTTGGCAAACTCGGTATTCCTTCAGATGGTGGTGCCATCTTTTAGACGGGAAGTCTATGACCCAGCCAATCTGGGTCATATTGACTACGGATGCGTCCTAAGTAGGCTGGGACGCTCACCTAGACAACTCTCCAGTTCACGGGACCTGGTTTCCTCAGGAGTGGCTTCTTTCATCCAATCTCCGCGAGATTCAAGCTATCCGGCTAGCCCTCCTTCACTTAGCCCCTCAGATCCGGGGCAAAGCGGTGAAAGTCTAGTCAGACAATGTGACTGCGGTACTTTACATCAACCAGCAGGGAGGCACGAGATCACTTCTCCTCCTGTCAGAGATCGGGGTGATTCTGGATTAGGCAGAGTTGTACCTTTCCCACTTATCTGCGATCCACATCCAAGGCTCCCTCAATATGATAGCGGCTGAGCCGCGGTCTTCCGTCGGTGGAGTGGTCTTTACATCCGGAGATATTCAAGCAGATAGTCCTAAAGTGGGTATGCCAGAGGTGGATCTCATGGCAACAAGGTTCAATGCCAAGTTGGAGAGGTTCTGCTCCCTTTACAGGGAGGACAACCCCCTGGCGTTAGACGCTCTGTCAATATCCTGGAGGATCAGGCTGGCTTACATCTTCCCTCCCATTTCCATGATACCGAGGGTATTGATGAAAATCTGTCAGGATCAGGCCTCGGTGATAGCCATCATACTGTTTTGGCCGAAGAGATCCTGGTTTACCTAGCTCACCCAGTTTAGTCGAGGACAATATTGGAGGCTCCCCCCACAGCTTACCCTGGTGTCGTGGGACACTCACCTATGCTCAGATCTGCACAGATTCAACCTGACAGCGTGGAGGTTGATCAGTCCCTTCCCAGAATAGAAGGGCTTTCAGAGTCGGTCCTGAGAATGCTGTCTCATTCTAGAGCGGACTCTACCAAGAGAGCCTACTCTTGTATTATGAGGATATTCTTATCCTGTTGTTCCTCAACTGAGGTGGCGTCTGCAGATCCGCCCCTCTCCGCTATCCTCCAGTTCCTGCAAGACGGCCTTGATAGAGGCCTTGCCCTTCTACTCTGAAGGTTCAAGTTTCAGCCATCTCTGCTTGCCTTAACAGGCTTTTTTCTCAGGACCCGTTGATCAAACGGTTCCTTAAAGGAGCTGAAAGATTAAAGCCTACAGTACTGAGACCCTTTTTTTCAATGGGTTTTTCAGTAGTTCTCAGGGGGTTAGCATCTCCCCCCTTTGAACCGTTGGAGGAGGTGGACATCAAGTTCGTTACTTGGAAGTTTGTGTTTCTCCTTGCAGTGACTTTGGCCAAGAGGGTCTCTGAGCTTCAAGCTCTCTCAGCACATGAGCCCTATACCATTTTCTTACATGACCGGGACCTTCTTAGATTCCTCCCGTATTGTAGGCCTAAAGTTCCTTCCTTCCAGAACATCAACTAGGTGATACTCCCGATTCTGTTGACATCTACCACCTCCTCCTAGGAACCTGCTAGACATCCTCTGAACATCTCGAGATGTCTCCAGATCTATGTGGATAGATCATGGAGTTCAGGAAAGATGAGAATCTGCTAATCCTGTTGCCAGTAAGTTTAAAGGCTATAAGGCATCCAAACCTTCCATCAGTCGGTGGATTGAGGAGGCTATTAAGGAATCCTTTGTTTCCACAATCTCTGGACCCTCCGGGATTCGTGAAGGCCCACTCTACTAGAGTTGTGGCTACTTCTTTTGCCGAGAGGAGTCTTCTGTCTCTCAACATGATTTGCAAAGCTGCCTCCTGGAGCTCTGAATCGACATTCATCTCCCATTATAGACTAGATGCCAGTCTAGCTGAGTTTTCGGCCTTTGGGCAGACTTTTCTTAGTTCTGCCAGGCAGGAAGGCCCTCCCTAGGGGTTTCTTCTTGCTATCTCCCCATCTGTGCTGCTGGTAGGACGTAAGTGAATCGTTAATTTCTAACGATAATTTGTTTTCCCTTAGTCCTAACAGCAGCACACAAATTTCCCACCCTAGTAAGTCTAGTTTTTTTCTTACTATAAACACAGTGGGCTGGGGGTTGACTTCCTCCTTTTAAGGAGATACTTAATTGTTAAATTGAGTTATTAGTCTTGGGCTCATTAAAAATTCCGCCGGTCCTGCCAGTCCACGGGGGGTGGTTAACCCCATCTGTGCTGCTGTTAGGACTAAGGGAAAACAAATTATCATTAGAAATTACCGATTTCTGCCACATGCACAGTATAGTTTCTGGCAGGAGCTGCCTGAAACAGCTGATTGGTAGTCGTGTCAACTGGCAGATCTCGTAGCGATGATTCTGAGGATAGGTCATCAATGTCTATAGCCTGGAGACCCCATTTAAGAGGGGATCACCAGTGACCTCATATTAGAGGAACATTCCTTCCCAACTCCAATATAGCAAACAGAATAAATCCCGATAAAAGTCCCATCTTCCGAAATCTAGTACCTATAACTTTCATGTTTCTTTCAAGAAGGGCATGCAGGTCCTTCTTGAATTTGCTGAGTGAATCAAGAGTTCTTACACTTCCTTACAAGTATTAACAACTTGAACTTTATGTTAATGACAACTTGAACTTTCTGGGCCAATAGAAATACACAGGAAAATACAAAGCTTCATCTTTTCATGTTTTTATTTTTGCATATAAAGAATGTACAGCATTTTTAAAACATCAGCGCTGCAAACAGTCTGCAGGTTCTGCATAATAATCGGCAAATACTGTGCTGCTTTATATCCACTTGTGTCTGTTGCATAAATGAATGACTGAATAGACAGTTCTTCAATAAACACAATGTATTGAGAAATTCTGAAGGAGCAATGCACCTCCATTGTCTTTTTAGTGCGGCTGGATAAGCAATCTTTTACTTTTGTTCAATAACCAACTATTGTCTATCAATTATGATCATGTATTGTTGCTACTTGTAACTTTGTTAAAGACTATCAGAATTCTTCAGTTTTGTAACAAATGGCAACTTTAATAGTCCAATGTGGCATTAAGTGAATGTCTATCAAAATAGTTTAATTTATTAACATTACGTATTCTAGCTAGGTATAGACTTGATTCTACATTTGGTAACAATAAACATCTTACCGTTTGTCCATCTTATAGCCGATACACTGTATTCTGTATAGTTAGACACCCATTGCAGTGTCACCCTGTTCTGACAACTAGAGGGAAGTTCCAATAGTGGGCCCTTTTATCACCTTTTTGCTTTAATGCTGAAAAGTAACTAGAAGCACTTGGACTTCAAAGCAAGATCTGAAGCAAGAACCCTCCATCCTTCCATGGGTCATTTGTAATACTGCTGTCCTCATATTTGGCTCCTGGCACCAGGGCCCAAGTTTGACTTCAGTTCTACCATGCACCCCCTATAACTAAACCTTGCTCACATGTAATTAGCAGAATTAGAAGTGATAATGTACATCCTTTCAGAAGAAAAAAAAAGGTTTACATTTCTCTACATACACAATTTTATTAGTCAGTTAACCAGAATCGGTCATCAGTTGTAAACATGCTAAACTGAGTAGAGGCTCTAGAGATCAGTAAAAACATGCCTTTTTATCTTCATCAGTACTATTCTGCCAGATTCTGCTCCTGCAAGTCAACTGTAGGTGGATCTTTATTATGAAGTGCTCTGTGCATTGGGCTGCTTCACATCCCTCATTCCCCTCTGTCCTGATTGACAGCTGTAGCATGAATGGAAAGCAATCTGTACAAGCACAGCTACCTCTCCTTTCATCGTGAAGGGACATGCCCTAAATGTCCTAGATGGGGAAACTCCTTTAAAGTTAAAGGTAATCTGTTACCAGCTATCTCTCCTGACTCCCTCTCAGCTCCTCATACACATACATGTTCGGTTCAGCTGAATGTGTATTCTATGGAGAGAGTGGGTAAAGCCACTGCCAGACTATTCTGGCTGCAGCTTATCTCTCAGGAGAACAAAAGGATCAGTAGGAAATTAATTTCACTTGATACTTCTCTGATATCATCTGTCGGGGGAAAGTCAGGAGCTCCCCACACATATTAGAGTGTTGGCCAAACCTGCCATTCTCTATGGTGCACTAATGTGTATTGGCGCCTTAAGGGTAACATAAACCAGTCACTGATGTTCTTAGCACTTTCTTTACCTGAAGCTATACTTTGCTAAAATCTTGTGTTGAACAGTTCGAGTGCCAATGAATCCTGATATTCATGAGCTCCCTTCTGTCCCCACCCACCTACAGCTGATTTTAGTTGGAAAAACTGTCAATCAGTAACAGGGGATGGGAAGAGTCAGAACAGAAGCTCATGGATATCAGGACTTAGTGGCATGCACTGTTCATATTTTAAAATAGGACTCAATATAATACTGGTGACAGATTCCCTTTAATGGTCAACTTTCATCAGTTTTGACCATGCTAAACTGCTGACAGTGCTAGGTAAGGCCTGCTGAGAGTGGTATAAACCTACCTTTTATAAAGTTTTTATTATCAGGATCAGTGAGAATATGAACTTCTATTCTGTTCAGTTTTGTGGATTGAGCTGCTTCAAAACCCCTCCCCTCTGCTCTGTGTGATAGCTGTAGAGGTCTACTGGTTGCATGCTAAAGTTGTTACTCTGAGCAGAGCGGACGGCCTGTGAAGAACCTCAATACAGAGAGCACTACATAGTGAACCACCTCCCGCAATGCACCTTAAAGAAGCATCCAACAGAATAAATCTTCTTATTCACACTGCACCTAATAGTAAAGCTCCCCGCATCCCTTACCAACAGCTCTGAATAGTCAAAAGTGCTGACAGACTCCCTTCAATATATTTTTCCCATTCACTAATAATACTTAAAAAATGTCAATATCTTACTTTTTTAAACCCTTATTAACCCCTAAAAAGGCCTCAATGTGAGTCTCAGATGCCACTATCAGAGTTGAACGAGGCATCTGAGGGGTTTAATGGTGGGGGGAGGTGTGATCGTCATTCCCTGTCATTGCGCTTGCTACAGGTAACTGGCGAAACAGTGTCAGGAAGGAGACACTCAGAAGTGCATAACCATAGGGCAAATAGAGTAAATCAACTGGTTAAAAAATGGCTGCACAATAAATCATAAACTAACAGGAAAATAAAAAAAGGGGGTCATTCCAAAAGTTGGAATGAAGGAAGCTCTTAGCGCACATTTTTGATCAAAAGTATGTCGGGCCCAAGTACCACTTCACGGCGGCTTCCACACAAGGGTCCCTAACGCTACAGATACTGCCTCATATGGACTTACCAGTCTCCTTATTTCAGGGCATTATAGGAACCAGCTAAATTGCTTTTGTGCTGAGAAGTCCCAGGTACTTGGGCGTTGCTCAGTCCAAAAGAGGCGCCACCCTCAATATATACTATAAGACAGAGTTCAGACTAAGCAAATACCTGGGACTTCTCAGCACAAAAGCAATTTAACTGGTTCCTGTAATGCCCTGAAATAAGGAGACTGGTAAGTCCATATGAGGCAGTATCTGTAGCGTTAGGGACCCTTGTGCGGAAGCTGCCGTGAAGTGGTACTTGGGCCCGACATACTTTTGATCAAAAATGTGCGCTAAGAGCTTCCTTCATTCCAACTTTTGGAATGACCCCCTTTTTTTATTTTCCTGTTAGTTTATGATTTATTGTGCAGCCATCTTTTAACCAGTTGATTTACTCTATTTGCCTTATGGTTATGCACTTCTGAGTGTAGAAACATATTTGCTTATTCTGAACTCTGTCTTATAGTATATATTGAGGGTGGCGCCTCTTTTGGACTGAGCAACGCCCAAGTACCTGGGACTTCTCAGCACAAAAGCAATTTAGCTGGTTCCTGTAATGCTCTGAAATAAGGAGACTGGTAAGTCCATATGGGGCAGTATCTGTAGCGTTAGGGACCCTTGTGCGGAAGCCGCCGTGAAGTGGTAATTGGGCCCGACATACTTTTGATCAAAAATGTGCGCTAAGAGCTTCCTTCATTCCAACTTTTGGAATGACCCCCTTTTTTTATTTTCCTGTTAGTTTATGATTTATTGTGCAGCCATCTTTTAACCAGTTGATTTACTCTATTTGCCTTATGGTTATGCACTTCTGAGTGTAGAATCATATTTGCTTAGTCTGAACTCTGTCTTATAGTATATATTGAGGGTGGCGCCTCTTTTGGACTGAGCAACGCCCAAGTACATGGGACTTCTCAGCACAAAAGCAATTTAGCTGGTTCCTGTAATGCCCTGAAATAAGGAGACTGGTAAGTCCCTATGAGGCAGTATCTGTAGCGTTAGGGACCCTTGTGCGGAAGCCGCCGTGAAGTGGTACTTGGGCCCGACATACTTTTGATCAAAAATGTGCGCTAAGAGCTTCCTTCATTCCAACTTTTGGAATGACCCCCTTTTTTTTATTTTCCTGTTAGTTTATGATTTATTGTGCAGCCATCTTTTAACCAGTTGATTTACTCTATTTGCCTTATGGTTATGCACTTCTGAGTGTAGAAACAGTTATGCAGCACTCACCTATGCTTTTTGATGACTCTGCTGGCGGATGAGGATGAGAACGTGGGAGGACTGCTGCAGCGCATCTCTGATGATGATGATGATGATGAAACACAGGTGTCAAATGCTCTGGATTTCTGCACTGTATAGACTGACAAGGGGGGCAGGGGTGAAAAGTGGTTGGCAGTTCAGAGGAGTAGGTGGGGGTCACACAATGCCAGCCACACAGCAAAAGAGGGAGCAGGGTACAAAAGCAGGGAGTCCGGCCCCAAGCCAGTAAACCTGCTACTGCCCAACGCGCCGAGGGACAGAGCACACCAAAGCCATCTCAAAGGAGTTCCCTGGCATGGCAGTTCTTCAGGCAATGTGCTGACGAGAAGACACAGGTGGTTTGCAAGCTGTGCAGTTAGAGCCTGAAGCATAGATTTTCTAAACCTGAGCACCACCTGCATGACCAGGCATCAAACTTCAAAGCACAAGTTGCAGTGGAGTAGACACCTGAAAACCCACAAAAGATCTGAGGCTCCTCCTGATCCCTTTTCTGCTGCAGTCTTGCCCTCTTTCTCGCCCTCTGGAGTGACAGGACCACCTGGCATCCCTCAAAGTGAGGATGTGAGATGTGTCACAGAGTATCTCTACCGTGTTTGCTGTCCATCCCCCAAACACTGGAGAGAAAGAGGAAGTACTCCCCTACCCACCTGCAATCCCTGGCCCTGAATGCCAGCATTTTCAAATTATTGGCCTTTGAAATGCTGCCATTCCATCCGACAGACAGTTTTAAAAACTCAATGATGGTGGCTGTCCCACGGTACTGTACGTGGTTCCTAGCCGCCACTACTTTTCCAGACGTGCCGTCCTTGCCCTGCACAAACAAGTGGCAAAAAAGAAAACAGGAGTGTGCTGCGGAACACTATCTGTGGCAAGGTCTATATAACCACTGAACCAGTTAGCACAGGCTGGGAAGTTATGTCTCCCTAACTGCCCACTGGGTAAATGTAGTGGTGGCTGAGCCAAAGGCAGAAAGCATTTTGGCATACGTCCTACAGCGACTGAGGATTGCTGGATGTTTCTCGGTGCCCCCTATTGCATCCTTCTACTCCACTTCCTACTCCTGTACCTCCTCTACCGCCTCCTCATCATGTCAGCACAACACCTGCACCACTAACTTTAGCACAGCCAGGAGGAAACAATAGTAGGCTGTTCTGAAACTCATATGTTTGGGGGGAAAAAAACACACCGCACAGGAGCTGTGGGCGGGCATGGATGAACAGACCAATGAGTTGTTGGTGCCGCTGAACCTCAATCCCGGTCTGTTGGTGTGCGACAATGGGCAAAATCTGTTAGCAGCACTGGGCCTAGCCAGTCTGACGCATATCCCTTGCATGACGCTTTTGCTGAATTTGGTGGTGCAGAGGTTTCTGGAAAATTACCCCGATATGTCAAATCTGCTGTGCTTTCGGCATTCTCACTCGCTGCTGCTCGCCTGTCTGCGCTACAGCATAAGTTCGGCATTCCCGCTCACCACCTCATATGCGATGTACCCACCATGTAGGACCGCACCTTGCACATGCTAGAGAGACTGTACATGTAGCAGCAGGCTATAGTTGAGTTTAAGCTACAGCACGCACTGGTGATTCGGTCTGCGTGTGTGCCATGTTGTGCTGTTTTGAGTACTCCACCAACATGGCCAGTGCCGATGATGCCGTCCTCAGCATTATTATTCCGCTTCTATGTCTCCTTGAAAAAAACGCTTTGAGCAATGATGGATGAGGATCTGGCACAGGAGGAAGAGGAGAAGGAACAGGGATCATTCCCATGGTTATCAGGCCAGTCTTCCACAGGTAGCTCGGAAGGTGGGTTCCTGCATCATCAGCGGCCAGGTGCACAGCTGTCCAGCCAGGGCACAGTTTTGGAGGATGAGGATCCGCGTTCACAGGAGGGTGGCACCCAAATCAGCTGACAGGCATTAATGGAGCATGAACAAACTCAAAACCTCATAAAAATCAGTTGTTTGGGCATGTCTCTTCACTGAAACTCAAAACCTATATAAATTGATCACCAAGGAGCACAAAGACACAATGCACAAAAGAGTATGATAAACATATTCTCAATTTATTGAATGAATAATCAAAAATACATGATTAAAATAATAACGCATGGGACAAAACATCAAAGAGTTGGGATATAAGAGAATATATATATATATATATGTAGGATATAAGAGAATGTAATCATACTCCTATATAGTGACATATAACTCTTATGTAGAGTTGAGCGAACACCTGGATGTTCGGGTTCGACGAGTTCGGCCGAACTTTCGAAAAATGTTCGGGTTCGGGATCCGAACTCGACCCGAACTTCATCCCGAACCCGAACCCCATAGAAGTCAATGGGGACCCGAACTTTTGGGCACTAAAAAGGCTGTAAAACACACCCGGAAAGGGCTAGAGGGCTGCAAAAGGCAGCAAAATGTAGTTAAATCCCCTGCAAACAAATGTAGATAGGGAAATGATGAGTTAACATAAAATAAATAAAAATTAAACAATATTAATTGGAGTGAGGTCCCATAGCACAGAATCAGGCTTCAAGTCACCCACCAATGGAGAAGGTCACTTACTATTATTTTGACCACAGCACCCAGACAAAGGAGAGGTCCCACAGCAGAGAACCAGGCATCATATCACCCACCACAGGAGTAGGCCACCATTTAGTTACTTTGACCCCTACACCCAGACGGAGGAGAGAGGTTACACAGCAGAGAATCAGGCATCATATCAACCACCACAGGAGAAGCCACCATTTAGTTACTTTGACCCCTGCACCCAGGAGAGAGGAGAGAGGCCCCACAGCACATATTCTGGCATCATATCAGCCACCATTGAGTTACTTTGACCCCTGCACCCAGGAAGAGGAGAGAGGCCCCACAGCACATATTCTGGCATCATATCAGCCACCACAGGAGAAGCCACCATTGAGTTACTTTGACCCCTGCACCCAGGAAGAGGAGAGAGGCCCCACAGCACATATTCTGGCATCATACTAACCACCACAGGAGAAGCCACCATTGAGTTACTTTGACCCCTGCACCCAGGAAGAGGAGAGAGGCCCCACAGCACATATTCTGGCATCATATCAGCCACCACAGGAGAAGCCACCATGCCACCATTGAGTTACTTTGACCCCGCACCCAGGAAGAGGAGAGAGCACCACAGCACATATTCAGGCATCATATCACACACCACAGGAGAAGGCCTCTTTCAGTGATTTAGGCCTTTGGACCCAGACAGAGGAGAGAGGTCCCACAGCAGAGAACCAGGCATCATATCACCCACCACAGGAGTAGGCCACCATTTAGTTACTTGACCCCTACACCCAGACGGAGGAGAGAGGTTACACAGCAGAGAATCAGGCATCATATCAACCACCACAGGAGAAGCCACCATTTAGTTACTTTGACCCCTGCACCCAGGAAGAGGAGAGAGGCCCCACAGCACATATTCTGGCATCATATCAGCCACCACAGGAGAAGCCACCATTGAGTTACTTTGACCCCTGCACCCAGGAAGAGGAGAGAGGCCCCACAGCACATATTCTGGCATCATATCAGCCACCACAGGAGAAGCCACCATTGAGTTACTTTGACCCCTGCACCCAGGAAGAGGAGAGAGGCCCCACAGCACATATTCTGGCATCATACTAACCACCACAGGAGAAGCCACCATTGAGTTACTTTGACCCCTGCACCCAGGAAGAGGAGAGAGGCCCCACAGCACATATTCTGGCATCATATCAGCAACCACAGGAGAAGCCACCATTGAGTTACTTTGACCCACGCACCCAGGAAGAGGAGAGAGGCACCACAGCACATATTCAGGCATCATATCACACACCACAGGAGAAGGCCTCTTTCAGTGATTTAGGCCTTTGGACCCAGACAGAGGAGAGAGGTCCCACAGCAGAGAACCAGGCATCATATCACCCACCACAGGAGTAGGCCACCATTTAGTTACTTTGACCCCTACACCCAGACGGAGAGAGAGGTTACACAGCAGAGAATCAGGCATCATATCAACCACCACAGGAGAAGCCACCATTTAGTTACTTTGACCCCTGCACCCAGGAAGAGGAGAGAGGCCCCACAGCACATATTCTGGCATCATATCAGCCACCACAGGAGAAGCCACCATTGAGTTACTTTGACCCCTGCACCCAGGAAGAGGAGAGAGGCCCCACAGCACATATTCTGGCATCATATCAGCCACCACAGGAGAAGCCACCATTGAGTTACTTTGACCCCTGCACCCAGGAAGAGGAGAGAGGCCCACAGCACATATTCTGGCATCATATCAGCCACCACAGGAGAAGCCACCATTGAGTTACTTTGACCCCTGCACCCAGGAAGAGGAGAGAGGCCCCACAGCACATATTCTGGCATCATATCAGCCACCACAGGAGAAGCCACCATTGAGTTACTTTGACCCCTGCACCCAGGAAGAGGAGAGAGGCCCCACAGCACATATTCTGGCATCATACTAACCACCACAGGAGAAGCCACCATTGAGTTACTTTGACCCCTGCACCCAGGAAGAGGAGAGAGGCCCCACAGCACATATTCTGGCATCATATCAGCCACCACAGGAGAAGCCACCATTGAGTTACTTTGACCCCGCACTCCAGGAAGAGGAGAGAGGGCACCACAGCACATATTCAGGCATCATATCACACACCACAGGAGAAGGCCTCTTTCAGTGATTTAGGCCTTTGGACCCAGACAGAGGAGAGAGGCACCACAGCACATATTCTGGCATCATATCAGCCACCACAGGAGAAGCCACCATTGAGTTACTTTGACCCCTGCACCCAGGAAGAGGAGAGAGGCCCCACAGCACATATTCTGGCATCATATCAGCCACCACAGGAGAAGCCACCATTGAGTTACTTTGACCCCTGCACCCAGGAAGAGGAGAGGCCCCACAGCACATATTCTGGCATCATATCAGCCACCACAGGAGAAGCCACCATTGAGTTACTTTGACCCCGCACCCAGGAAGAGGAGAGAGGCACCACAGCACATATTCTGGCATCATATCACACACCACAGGAGAAGGCCTCTTTCAGTGATTTAGGCCTTTGGACCCAGACAGAGGAGAGAGGCACCACAGCACATATTCTGGCATCATATCAGCCACCACAGGAGAAGCCACCATTGAGTTACTTTGACCCCTGCACCCAGGAAGAGGAGAGGCCCCACAGCACATATTCTGGCATCATATCAGCCACCACAGGAGAAGCCACCATTGAGTTACTTTGACCCCTGCACCCAGGAAGAGGAGAGAGGCCCCACAGCACATATTCTGGCATCATATCAGCCACCACAGGAGAAGCCACCATTGAGTTACTTTGACCCCGCACCCAGGAAGAGGAGAGAGGCACCACAGCACATATTCTGGCATCATATCACACACCACAGGAGAAGGCCTCTTTCATTGATTTAGGCCTTTGGACCCAGACAGAGGAGAGAGGCACCACAGCACATATTCTGGCATCATATTAGCCACCACAGGAGAAGCCACCATTGAGTTACTTTGACCCCTGCACCCAGGAAGAGGAGAGAGGCCCCACAGCACATATTCTGGCATCATATCAGCCACCACAGGAGAAGCCACCATTGAGTTACTTTGACCCCTGCACCCAGGAAGAGGAGAGAGGCCCCACAGCACATATTCTGGCATCATATCACCCACCACAGGAGTAGGCCACCATTTAGTTACTTTGACCCCTGCACCCAGGAAGAGGAGAGAGGCCCCACAGCACATATTCTGGCATCATACTAACCACCACAGGAGAAGCCACCATTGAGTTACTTTGACCCCTGCACCCAGGAAGAGGAGAGAGGCCCCACAGCACATATTCTGGCATCATATCAGCCACCACAGGAGAAGCCACCATTGAGTTACTTTGACCCCGCACCCAGGAAGAGGAGAGAGGCACCACAGCACATATTCTGGCATCATATCACACACCACAGGAGAAGGCCTCTTTCAGTGATTTAGGCCTTTGGACCCAGACAGAGGAGAGAGGCACCACAGCACATATTCTGGCATCATATCAGCCACCACAGGAGAAGCCACCATTGAGTTACTTGACCCCTGCACCCAGGAAGAGGAGAGAGGCCCCACAGCACATATTCTGGCATCATATCAGCCACCACAGGAGAAGCCACCATTGAGTTACTTTGACCCCTGCACCCAGGAAGAGGAGAGAGGCCCCACAGCACATATTCTGGCATCATATCAGCCACCACAGGAGAAGCCACCATTGAGTTACTTTGACCCCGCACCCAGGAAGAGAGAGAGGCACCACAGCACATATTCTGGCATCATATCACACACCACAGGAGAAGGCCTCTTTCAGTGATTTAGGCCTTTGGACCCAGACAGAGGAGAGAGGCACCACAGCACATATTCTGGCATCATATCAGCCACCACAGGAGAAGCCACCATTGAGTTACTTTGACCCCTGCACCCAGGATGAGGAGAGAGGCCCCACAGCACATATTCTGGCATCATATCACCCACCACAGGAGTAGGCCACCATTTAGTTACTTTGACCCCTACACCCAGACGGAGGAGAGAGGTTACACAGCAGAGAATCAGGCATTTAGATCACCCACCACAGGAGTAGGCCACCATTGAATCAGACCCGGCAACCATGTCAGATGGCACAAGCATAAGCTTTATATCAATCAGCACAGGAGAAGGCGACTTTGAAAGACTTTGACCCCTACACCCAGATGGAGGAGAGAGGTTTCACAGCAGAGAATCAGGCATCATATCAACCACCACAGGAGAAGCCACCATTTAGTTACTTTGACCCCTGCACCCAGGAAGAGGAGAGAGGCACCACAGCACATATTCTGGCATCATATCAGCCACCACAGGAGAAGCCACCATTGAGTTACTTTGACCCCTGCACCCAGGAAGAGGAGAGAGGCCCCACAGCACATATTCTGGCATCATATCACCCACCACAGGAGTAGGCCACCATTTAGTTGCTTTGACCCCTACACCCAGGACGGGGAGAGAGGTTACACAGCAGAGAATCAGGCATTTAGATCACCCACCACAGGAGTAGGCCCCAATTTAATGGGACCCCGGCAACCATGTCAGATGGCACAACCATCAGCTTCATATCAATCAGCACAGGAGAAGGCGACTTTGAAAGACTTTGACCCCTACACCCAGACGGAGGAGAGAGGTTTCACAGCAGAGAATCAGGCATTTAGATCACCCACCACAGGAGTAGGCCCCGATTGAATCAGACCCTGGCAACCATGTCAGATGGCACAACCATCAGCTTTATATCAATCAGCACAGGAGAAGGCGACTTTGAAAGACTTTGACCCCTACACCCAGATGGAGGAGAGAGGTTTCACAGCAGAGAATCAGGCGTCATATCAGCCACCACAGGAGAAGCCACCATTTAGTTACTTTGACCCCTGCACCCAGGAAGAGGAGAGAGGCCCCACAGCACATATTCTGGCATCATATCAGCCACCACAGGAGAAGCCACCATTGAGTTACTTTGACCCCTGCACCCAGGAAGAGGAGAGAGGTTCCACAGCACATATTCTGGCATCATACCAACCACCACAGGAGTAAGCCACCATTGAGTTACTTTGACCCCTGCACCCAGGAAGAGGAGAGAGGCCCCACAGCACATATTCTGGCATCATATCACACACCACAGGAGAAGGCCTCTTTCAGTGATTTAGGCCTTTGGACCCAGACAGAGGAGAGAGGTCAGAGATTAGCTTCATATCCCCCAGCACAGCAGAAGACCGCTTTATTTGACTTAGGCCTCAGCACCCAGACAGAAGACAGAGGTAGCATGGCAGAGGTTATGGCTTCATGTCACCCGTTAGTTTAACCGGCCACTTTCATCTGGTTAGGCCCGGCGCCCAGACAGAGAAGAGTTTCATTCAACTGTGGGTTTCATAAAATTTGTATCAAATAAAGAAGTGGCCCGTAGCACAACAAGACATGTTTTAGGCAGTTAATAAGGACTACTCTGCACAAGGGAGGGACAGGTCCTGTGGGATCCATGCCTGGTTCATCTTTATGAAGGTCAGCTTGTCCACGTTGGCTGTGGACAGGCGGCTGCGCTTGTCAGTAATGGCGCCCCCTGCCGTGCTGAATACGCGTTCAGATAAAGCGCTGGCCGCCGGGCAGGAAAGCACCTCAAGGCATAACATGCTAACTCTGTCACGTGGACAATTTGAAACCCAGTAGTTGAATGGGGCCGAACCATCCGTCAGGATGTGGAGGGTGTGCAGACATACTGTTCAACCATGTTAGTGAAATGCTGCCTCCTGCTAACACGTTCCGTATCAGGTGTCGGTGCAGATAGCTGTGGCGTGGAGACAAAACTTTTCCACATTTCTGCCATGCTAACCCTGCCCTCAGATGAGCTGGCCGTGACACAGCTGCGTTGGCGACCTCTTGCCACTCCTCTGCCTTCACCTTCCACCTGTTCCCCTGTGACATGTGGGAATGCTCTCAAGAGCGCCTCTATCAGCGTGCGCTTGTACTCGCGCATCTTACGGTCGCGCTCCAGTTCAGGAATTAAAGTGGGCACATTGTCTTTATACCGGGGATCCAGCAGGGTGGCCACCCAGTAGTCTGCACACGTTAAAGCGTGGGCAACTCTGCTAGTCGTTGCGCAGGCATTGGAGCATATATTCGCTCATGTGGGCCAGGCTACCCATGGGTAGGACAAGCTGTCCTCTGTGGGAGGCGTATCGTCATCGTCCACCGTATCCCCCAGCCACGCACCAGTGATGGGCCTGGGCTGCCACCCCGCTGTGAACTTGCGTCATCCTCGTCCCCCTCCACCTCCTCCTCCTCATCCTCCTCGTCCTCCAGTACAGTGCCTTGGCTGGCGACTTGTGAACCTGTCCTCTGCTGCTTAAACAAACCTCCCTCTGAGCCAATTCGAACAGACTGGCCCGAAAGTGTTAGAAACGAGCCCTCATCCTCCTCCTCCTCCTCCTCCACCTGGGCCACCTCCTCTAACATCATTGCCCTAAGTGTTTTCTCAAGGAGACATAGAAGTGGTATTGTAACGCTGATAACAGTGTCATCGCCACTGGCCATGTTGGTGGAGTACTCGAAACAGCGCAGCAGGGCACACAGGTCTCGCATGGAGGCCCAATCATTGGTGGTGAAGTGGTGCTGTTCGGCAGTACGACTGGCCGCGGCGTGCTGCAGCTGAAACTCCACTATGGCCTGCTGCTGCTCGCTACAGTCTCTCCAGCATGTGCAAGGTGGAGTTCCACCGGGTGGGCACGTCGCATATGAGGCGGTGGCGGGAAGGCCGAAGTTCCGCTGTAGCGCAGACAGGCGAGCAGCGGCAGGATGTGAACGGCGGAGCGCGCACAGACGGCCCGCACTTTATGCAGCAGCTCTGACATGTTGGGGTAGTGGTGAATGAACCTCTGCACCACCAAGTTCAGCACATGCGCCAGGCAAGGGATGTGCGTCAAACCGGCTAGTCCCAGAGCTGCCACGAGATTTCGCCCATTATCGCATACCACCAGGCCTGGCTTGAGGCCCACCGGCAGAAACCACTCGTCGGTCTGTTGTTCAATACCCCGCCACAACTCCTTTGCGCTGTGGGGCCTGTCCCCAAACATATGAGTTTCAGAATGGCCTGCTGACGTTTACCCGGGCTGTGCTGAAGTTGGTGGTGAAGGTGTGTGGCTGACCGGATGAGCTGGTGGAAGCAGTGGAGGAGGAAGCCGAGTAGGAGGAGGAGGCTACAGGAGGCAGAGAATGATGCCCTGCGATCCTAGGGGCGGAAGGACGTGCGCCAAGGAACTGTCCGCCGGGGGCCCAGCCGCCACTACATTCATCCAGTGTGCAGTTAGTGAGATATAGCGTCCCTGGCCGTGCTTACTGGTCCACGTATCTGTGGTTAGGTGGACCTTGCCACAAATGGCGTTGCGCAGTGCACACTTGATTTTATCGGACACTTGCATGTGCAGGGAAGGCACGGCTGTCTTGGAGAAGTAGTGGCGGCTGGGAACCACATACTGCGGGACAGCCATGGCCATCAGCTGTTTGAAGCTGTCTGTGTCCACCAGCCGGAATGACAGCATTTCAAAGGCCAGCAGTTTAGAAATGCTGGCGTTCAGGCCAAGAGGCTCGAGGGTGACTCGGGGAATTTGCGCTTCCTCTCTAAGGTTTGAGATATTGAGAGCTGAGCGCTGCTGTGTGATATAGTGGAGGCGCTAGTTGACGGTGGCGGTGGTGGTGGTGTCGGTGGCACATCCTCTGTTTGCTGCTCGGCAGGTGGCAACATTCCTCTCGAGGCGGAAGCCGAGGCAGCAGCGGTAGAGGAGCAGGGGAGCCTCAGCGAGTGCCTGGTTTTTAAGGTGTGTACCCCACTGCAGTTCATGCTTTGCATGTAGATGCCTGGTCATGCAGGTTGTGCTGAGGTTCAGAACGTTAATGCCTCGCCTCAGGCTCTGATGGCAGAGCGTGCAAGTCACTCGGGTCTTGTCGGTGGGACATTGTTTAAAGAAGTGCCATGCCAGGGAACTCTTTGAAGCTGCCTTTGTGGGGCTGGGTCCCTGTTGGCGATGTCCAGTAGCAGAGCGAACTCTGGGGCGGCGGCTCGTCTGCTTTGGCCCCCTGCTCCCTCTTTGGCTTCGCTGTTGTCTCGGTCTCACCACTACCTCTTCCTCTGAACTGTGAAAGTCATCGCCACGACCTTCAGTCCATGTGGGGTCTAAGACCTCATCGTCCTCTGCATCGTCTTCCACCCAGTCTCCCTCCCTGACCTCCTCCTGTTCAGTCTGCACACTGCAAAAGACGCGGCAGTGGGCACCTGTGTTTCGTCATCATCAGAGAGTCGGTGACTCTGCTGTGGTGGTATTCCCATGTCCTCTTCATCTGGAGACATAAGTGGTTGTGCGTCAGTGCATGGTATGTCTTCCTCCACTGGGGAAGGGCTAGGTGGACGCCCCTGGGAAACCCTGGAAGCAGAGTCTTCAAACAGAAGAAGAGACTGCTGCATAACTTGTGGCTCAGACCGTTTCCCTGATATGCTTGGGGGTGATGTGACAGACTGATGGGCTTGGTTTTCAGGTGCCACCTGTGCGCTTTCCGCAGAAGACTGGGTGGAAGACCATGTGGTGAACGTGCTGGAAGCACTGTCGGCCACCCAATCGATTAATGCCTGTACCTGCTCAGGCCTTACCATCCTAAGAGCGGCATTGGGCCCCACGAGATATTGCGGTACATTCTGCCGGCTAGTTGAGGGAGTTCGTTCCCTACTGTGTGCGCCTGGGGCCGAGCGGCCACGTCCTCTACCAGCAACAGAGGCTCCACGGACACCACCACGACCGCGTCCTCGTCCCTTAATAGTATTTTTCTTCATTGTTGCGATTCAACTCGCACCACAATGAAATATATTATTTTTATAAGCAAAATCCCCTCACTGGAATACTTTCAGTCTTTTGACTGTATGGATTACAGATGGAATGACTGTTATATGTGAGTACCGCTTTCTTTGACAGATTCTAGTATGGGTACATATATATTTTCCCAACCCCAGCACATTAGTTTGCTAATTCCAGATGTATGAAAGCATAGGCCTAACTGTATCTAGTATATTGAGCGCCAGATAAACTAACTTGGCCTTTTTAAATAAAAAAAATTCCCTCACTGGAATACTTTCATGGCTTTTGACTGTATGGATTACAGATGGAATGACTGTTATATGTGAGTACCGCTTTCTTTGACAGATTCTAGTATGGGTACATATATGTTTTCCCAACCCCAGCACATTAGTTTGCTAATTCCAGATGTATGAAACGCATGGCCTAACTGTATCTAGTATATTGAGCGTCAGATAAACTAACTTGGCCTTTTTAAATAAAAAAAATTCCCTCACTGGAATACTTTCAGTCTTTTGACTGTATGGATTACAGATGGAATGACTGTTATATGTGAGTACCGCTTTCTTTGACAGATTCTAGTATGGGTACATATATGTTTTCCCAACCCCAGCACATTAGTTTGCTAATTCCAGATGTATGAAGCATGCAGGCCTAACTGTATCTAGTATATTGAACGCCAGATAAACTAACTTGGCCTTTTTTAAATAAAAAAATTCCCTCACTGGAATACTTTCAGTCTTTTGACTGTATGGATTACAGATGGAATGACTGTTATATGTGAGTACCGCTTTCTTTGACAGATTCTAGTATGGGTACATATATGTTTTCCCAACCCCAGCACATTAGTTTGCTAATTCCAGATGTATGAAACGCAGGCCTAACTGTATCTAGTATATTGAGCGCCAGATAAACTAACTTGGCCTTTTTAAATAAAAAAAATTCCCTCACTGGAATACTTTCAGTCTTTTGACTGTATGGATTACAGATGGAATGACTGTTATATGTGAGTACCGCTTTCTTTGACAGATTCTAGTATGGGTACATATATGTTTTCCCAACCCCAGCACATTAGTTTGCTAATTCCAGATGTATGAAACGCATGAGCCTAACTGTATCTAGTATATTGAGCGCCAGATAAACTAACTTGGCCTTTTTAAATAAAAAAATTCCCTCACTGGAATACTTTCAGTCTTTTGACTGTATGGATTACAGATGGAATGACTGTTATATGTGAGTACCGCTTTCTTTGACAGATTCTAGTATGGGTACATATATGTTTTCCCAACCCCAGCACATTAGTTTGCTAATTCCAGATGTATGAAAGCATGAGGCCTAACTGTATCTAGTATATTGAGCGTCAGATAAACTAACTTGGCCTTTTTAAATAAAAAAATTCCCTCACTGGAATACTTTCAGTCTTTTGACTGTATGGATTACAGATGGAATGACTGTTATATGTGAGTACCGCTTTCTTTGACAGATTCTAGTATGGGTACATATATGTTTTCCCAACCCCAGCACATTAATTTGCTAATTCCAGATGTATGAAAGCACAGGCCTAACTGTATCTAGTATATTGAGCGCCAGATAAACTAACTTGGCCTTTTTAAATAAAAAAAATTCCCTCACTGGAATACTTTCAGTCTTTTGACTGTATGGATTACAGATGGAATGACTGTTATATGTGAGTACCGCTTTCTTTGACAGATTCTAGTATGGGTACATATATGTTTTCCCAACCCCAGCACATTAGTTTGCTAATTCCAGATGTATGAAAGCATAGGCCTAACTGTATCTAGTATATTGAGCGCCAGATAAACTAACTTGGCCTTTTTAAATAAAAAAATTCCCTCACTGGAATACTTTCAGTCTTTTGACTGTATGGATTACAGATGGAATGACTGTTATATGTGAGTACCGCTTTCTTTGACAGATTCTAGTATGGGTACATATATGTTTTCCCAACCCCAGCACATTAGTTTGCTAATTCCAGATGTATGAAACGCAGGCCTAACTGTATCTAGTATATTGAGCGCCAGATAAACTAACTTGGCCTTTTTAAATAAAAAAATTCCCTCACTGGAATACTTTCAGTCTTTTGACTGTATGGATTACAGATGGAATGACTTGTTATATGTGAGTACCGCTTTCTTTGACAGATTCTAGTATGGGTACATATATGTTTTCCCAACCCCAGCACATTAGTTTGCTAATTCCAGATGTATGAAAGCATGAGGCCTAACTGTATCTAGTATATTGAGCGCCAGATAAACTAACTTGGCCTTTTTAAATAAAAAAAATTCCCTCACTGGAATACTTTCAGTCTTTTGACTGTATGGATTACAGATGGAATGACTGTTATATGTGAGTACCGCTTTCTTTGACAGATTCTAGTATGGGTACATATATGTTTTCCCAACCCCAGCACATTAGTTTGCTAATTCCAGATGTATGAAACGCATGAGCCTAACTGTATCTAGTATATTGAGCGCCAGATAAACTAACTTGGCCTTTTTAAATAAAAAAAAATTCCCTCACTGGAATACTTTCAGTCTTTTGACTGTATGGATTACAGATGGAATGACTGTTATATGTGAGTACCGCTTTCTTTGACAGATTCTAGTATGGGTACATATATGTTTTCCCAACCCCAGCACATTAATTTGCTAATTCCAGATGTATGAAAGCATGAGGCCTAACTGTATCTAGTATATTGAGCGCCAGATAAACTAACTTGGCCTTTTTAAATAAAAAAAAATTCCCTCACTGGAATACTTTCAGTCTTTTGACTGTATGGATTACAGATGGAATGACTGTTATATGTGAGTACCGCTTTCTTTGACAGATTCTAGTATGGGTACATATATGTTTTCCCAACCCCAGCACATTAATTTGCTAATTCCAGATGTATGAAAGCATGAGCCTAACTGTATCTAGTATATTGAGCGCCAGATAAACTAACTTGGCCTTTTTAAATAAAAAAAAATTCCCTCACTGGAATACTTTCAGTCTTTTGACTGTATGGATTACAGATGGAATGACTGTTATATGTGAGTACCGCTTTCTTTGACAGATTCTAGTATGGGTACATATATGTTTTCCCAACCCCAGCACATTAATTTGCTAATTCCAGATGTATGAAGCATGAGCCTAACTGTATCTAGTATATTGAGCATCAGATAAACTAACTTGGCCTTTTTAAATAAAAAAAATTCCCTCACTGGAATACTTTCAGTCTTTTGACTGTATGGATTACAGATGGAATGACTGTTATATGTGAGTACCGCTTTCTTTGACAGATTCTAGTATGGGTACATATATGTTTTCCCAACCCCAGCACATTAGTTTGCTAATTCCAGATGTATGAAAGCATGGGCCTAACTGTATCTAGTATATTGAGCGTCAGATAAACTAACTTGGCCTTTTTAAATAAAAAAAATTCCCTCACTGGAATACTTTCAGTCTTTTGACTGTATGGATTACAGATGGAATGACTGTTATATGTGAGTACCGCTTTCTTTGACAGATTCTAGTATGGGTACATATATGTTTTCCCAACCCCAGCACATTAGTTTGCTAATTCCAGATGTATGAAAGCATGGGCCTAACTGTATCTAGTATATTGAACGCCAGATAAACTAACTTGGCCTTTTTTAAATAAAAAAATTCCCTCACTGGAATACTTTCAGTCTTTTGACTGTATGGATTACAGATGGAATGACTTTGTTATATGTGAGTACCGCTTTCTTTGACAGATTCTAGTATGGGTACATATATGTTTTCCCAACCCCAGCACATTAGTTTGCTAATTCCAGATGTATGAAAGCATGAGCCTAACTGTATCTAGTATATTGAGCACCAGATAAACTAACTTGGCCTTTTTAAATAAAAAAATTCCCTCACTGGAATACTTTCAGTCTTTTGACTGTATGGATTACAGATGGAATGACTGTTATATGTGAGTACCGCTTTCTTTGACAGATTCTAGTATGGGTACATATATGTTTTCCCAACCCCAGCACATTAGTTTGCTAATTCCAGATGTATGAAAGCATGAGCCTAACTGTATCTAGTATATTGAGCGCCAGATAAACTAACTTGGCCTTTTTAAATAAAAAAAAATTCCCTCACTGGAATACTTTCAGTCTTTTGACTGTATGGATTACAGATGGAATGACTGTTATATGTGAGTACCGCTTTCTTTGACAGATTCTAGTATGGGTACATATATGTTTTCCCAACCCCAGCACATTAGTTTGCTAATTCCAGATGTATGAAGCATGAGCCTAACTGTATCTAGTATATTGAGCGCCAGATAAACTAACTTGGCCTTTTTAAATAAAAAAATTCCCTCACTGGAATACTTTCAGTCTTTTGACTGTATGGATTACAGATGGAATGACTGTTATATGTGAGTACCGCTTTCTTTGACAGATTCTAGTATGGGTACATATATGTTTTCCCAACCCCAGCACATTAGTTTGCTAATTCCAGATGTATGAAACGCAGGCCTAACTGTATCTAGTATATTGAGCATCAGATAAACTAACTTGGCCTTTTTAAATAAAAAAAATTCCCTCACTGGAATACTTTCAGTCTTTTGACTGTATGGATTACAGATGGAATGACTGTTATATGTGAGTACCGCTTTCTTTGACAGATTCTAGTATGGGTACATATATGTTTTCCCAACCCCAGCACATTAGTTTGCTAATTCCAGATGTATGAAGCATAGAGCCTAACTGTATCTAGTATATTGAGCGCCAGATAAACTAACTTGGCCTTTTTAAATAAAAAAAAATTCCCTCACTGGAATACTTTCAGTCTTTTGACTGTATGGATTACAGATGGAATGACTGTTATATGTGAGTACCGCTTTCTTTGACAGATTCTAGTATGGGTACATATATGTTTTCCCAACCCCAGCACATTAGTTTGCTAATTCCAGATGTATGAAACGCATGAGCCTAACTGTATCTAGTATATTGAACGCCAGATAAACTAACTTGGCCTTTTTAAATAAAAAAATTCCCTCACTGGAATACTTTCAGTCTTTTGACTGTATGGATTACAGATGGAATGACTGTTATATGTGAGTACCGCTTTCTTTGACAGATTCTAGTATGGGTACATATATGTTTTCCCAACCCCAGCACATTAGTTTGCTAATTCCAGATGTATGAAAGCATGAGCCTAACTGTATCTAGTATATTGAGCGTCAGATAAACTAACTTGGCCTTTTTAAATAAAAAAAAATTCCCTCACTGGAATACTTTCAGTCTTTTGACTGTATGGATTACAGATGGAATGACTGTTATATGTGAGTACCGCTTTCTTTGACAGATTCTAGTATGGGTACATATATGTTTTCCCAACCCCAGCACATTAGTTTGCTAATTCCAGATGTATGAAAGCATGAGCCTAACTGTATCTAGTATATTGAGCATCAGATAAACTAACTTGGCCTTTTTAAATAAAAAAAATTCCCTCACTGGAATACTTTCAGTCTTTTGACTGTATGGATTACAGATGGAATGACTGTTATATGTGAGTACCGCTTTCTTTGACAGATTCTAGTATGGGTACATATATGTTTTCCCAACCCCAGCACATTAGTTTGCTAATTCCAGATGTATGAAAGCATGAGCCTAACTGTATCTAGTATATTGAGCGTCAGATAAACTAACTTGGCCTTTTTAAATAAAAAAATTCCCTCACTGGAATACTTTCAGTCTTTTGACTGTATGGATTACAGATGGAATGACTGTTATATGTGAGTACCGCTTTCTTTGACAGATTCTAGTATGGGTACATATATGTTTTCCCAACCCCAGCACATTAGTTTGCTAATTCCAGATGTATGAAAGCATGAGCCTAACTGTATCTAGTATATTGAGCGCCAGATAAACTAACTTGGCCTTTTTAAATAAAAAAAAATTCCCTCACTGGAATACTTTCAGTCTTTTGACTGTATGGATTACAGATGGAATGACTTGTTATATGTGAGTACCGCTTTCTTTGACAGATTCTAGTATGGGTACATATATGTTTTCCCAACCCCAGCACATTAGTTTGCTAATTCCAGATGTATGAAAGCATGAGGCCTAACTGTATCTAGTATATTGAGCACCAGATAAACTAACTTGGCCTTTTTAAATAAAAAAATTCCCTCACTGGAATACTTTCAGTCTTTTGACTGTATGGATTACAGATGGAATGACTGTTATATGTGAGTACCGCTTTCTTTGACAGATTCTAGTATGGGTACATATATGTTTTCCCAACCCCAGCACATTAGTTTGCTAATTCCAGATGTATGAAAGCATGAGCCTAACTGTATCTAGTATATTGAGCGTCAGATAAACTAACTTGGCCTTTTTTAAATAAAAAAAAATTCCCTCACTGGAATACTTTCAGTCTTTTGACTGTATGGATTACAGATGGAATGACTGTTATATGTGAGTACCGCTTTCTTTGACAGATTCTAGTATGGAGTACATATATGTTTTCCCAACCCCAGCACATTAGTTTGCTAATTCCAGATGTATGAAAGCATGAGCCTAACTGTATCTAGTATATTGAGCGCCAGATAAACTAACTTGGCCTTTTTAAATAAAAAAATTCCCTCACTGGAATACTTTCAGTCTTTTGACTGTATGGATTACAGATGGAATGACTGTTATATGTGAGTACCGCTTTCTTTGACAGATTCTAGTATGGGTACATATATGTTTTCCCAACCCCAGCACATTAGTTTGCTAATTCCAGATGTATGAAAGCATAGAGCCTAACTGTATCTAGTATATTGAGCGTCAGATAAACTAACTTGGCCTTTTTAAATAAAAAAATTCCCTCACTGGAATACTTTCAGTCTTTTGACTGTATGGATTACAGATGGAATGACTGTTATATGTGAGTACCGCTTTCTTTGACAGATTCTAGTATGGGTACATATATGTTTTCCCAACCCCAGCACATTAGTTTGCTAATTCCAGATGTATGAAAGCACTAGGCCTAACTGTATCTAGTATATTGAGCATCAGATAAACTAACTTGGCCTTTTTAAATAAAAAAATTCCCTCACTGGAATACTTTCAGTCTTTTGACTGTATGGATTACAGATGGAATGACTTGTTATATGTGAGTACCGCTTTCTTTGACAGATTCTAGTATGGGTACATATATGTTTTCCCAACCCCAGCACATTAGTTTGCTAATTCCAGATGTATGAAAGCATGAGCCTAACTGTATCTAGTATATTGAGCACCAGATAAACTAACTTGGCCTTTTTAAATAAAAAAAATTCCCTCACTGGAATACTTTCAGTCTTTTGACTGTATGGATTACAGATGGAATGACTGTTATATGTGAGTACCGCTTTCTTTGACAGATTCTAGTATGGGTACATATATGTTTTCCCAACCCCAGCACATTAGTTTGCTAATTCCAGATGTATGAAGCATGAGGCCTAACTGTATCTAGTATATTGAACGCCATGAATAAACTAACTTGGCCTTTTTAAATAAAAAAAATTCCCTCACTGGAATACTTTCAGTCTTTTGACTGTATGGATTACAGATGGAATGACTGTTATATGTGAGTACCGCTTTCTTTGACAGATTCTAGTATGGGTACATATATGTTTTCCCAACCCCAGCACATTAGTTTGCTAATTCCAGATGTATGAAACGCAGGCCTAACTGTATCTAGTATATTGAGCGCCAGATAAACTAACTTGGCCTTTTTAAATAAAAAAAAATTCCCTCACTGGAATACTTTCAGTCTTTTGACTGTATGGATTACAGATGGAATGACTTTGTTATATGTGAGTACCGCTTTCTTTGACAGATTCTAGTATGGGTACATATATGTTTTCCCAACCCCAGCACATTAGTTTGCTAATTCCAGATGTATGAAACGCAGGCCTAACTGTATCTAGTATATTGAGCATCAGATAAACTAACTTGGCCTTTTTAAATAAAAAAATTCCCTCACTGGAATACTTTCAGTCTTTTGACTGTATGGATTACAGATGGAATGACTGTTATATGTGAGTACCGCTTTCTTTGACAGATTCTAGTATGGGTACATATATGTTTTCCCAACCCCAGCACATTAGTTTGCTAATTCCAGATGTATGAAAGCATGAGCCTAACTGTATCTAGTATATTGAGCGCCAGATAAACTAACTTGGCCTTTTTAAATAAAAAAAATTCCCTCACTGGAATACTTTCAGTCTTTTGACTGTATGGATTACAGATGGAATGACTGTTATATGTGAGTACCGCTTTCTTTGACAGATTCTAGTATGGGTACATATATGTTTTCCCAACCCCAGCACATTAGTTTGCTAATTCCAGATGTATGAAAGCATGAGCCTAACTGTATCTAGTATATTGAACGCCATGATAAACTAACTTGGCCTTTTTAAATAAAAAAATTCCCTCACTGGAATACTTTCAGTCTTTTGACTGTATGGATTACAGATGGAATGACTGTTATATGTGAGTACCGCTTTCTTTGACAGATTCTAGTATGGGTACATATATGTTTTCCCAACCCCAGCACATTAATTTGCTAATTCCAGATGTATGAAGCATGCAGGCCTAACTGTATCTAGTATATTGAGCGCCAGATAAACTAACTTGGCCTTTTTAAATAAAAAAAAATTCCCTCACTGGAATACTTTCAGTCTTTTGACTGTATGGATTACAGATGGAATGACTGTTATATGTGAGTACCGCTTTCTTTGACAGATTCTAGTATGGGTACATATATGTTTTCCCAACCCCAGCACATTAGTTTGCTAATTCCAGATGTATGAAGCATGAGGCCTAACTGTATCTAGTATATTGAGCGCCAGATAAACTAACTTGGCCTTTTTAAATAAAAAAAATTCCCTCACTGGAATACTTTCAGTCTTTTGACTGTATGGATTACAGATGGAATGACTTGTTATATGTGAGTACCGCTTTCTTTGACAGATTCTAGTATGGGTACATATATGTTTTCCCAACCCCAGCACATTAATTTGCTAATTCCAGATGTATGAAAGCATGAGCCTAACTGTATCTAGTATATTGAGCGCCAGATAAACTAACTTGGCCTTTTTAAATAAAAAAATTCCCTCACTGGAATACTTTCAGTCTTTTGACTGTATGGATTACAGATGGAATGACTTTGTTATATGTGAGTACCGCTTTCTTTGACAGATTCTAGTATGGGTACATATATGTTTTCCCAACCCCAGCACATTAGTTTGCTAATTCCAGATGTATGAAAGCATAGGCCTAACTGTATCTAGTATATTGAGCGCCAGATAAACTAACTTGGCCTTTTTTAAATAAAAAAATTCCCTCACTGGAATACTTTCAGTCTTTTGACTGTATGGATTACAGATGGAATGACTGTTATATGTGAGTACCGCTTTCTTTGACAGATTCTAGTATGGGTACATATATGTTTTCCCAACCCCAGCACATTAGTTTGCTAATTCCAGATGTATGAAAGCATGAGCCTAACTGTATCTAGTATATTGAGCGCCAGATAAACTAACTTGGCCTTTTTAAATAAAAAAAATTCCCTCACTGGAATACTTTCAGTCTTTTGACTGTATGGATTACAGATGGAATGACTGTTATATGTGAGTACCGCTTTCTTTGACAGATTCTAGTATGGGTACATATATGTTTTCCCAACCCCAGCACATTAGTTTGCTAATTCCAGATGTATGAAGCATAGGCCTAACTGTATCTAGTATATTGAGCGCCAGATAAACTAACTTGGCCTTTTTAAATAAAAAAATTCCCTCACTGGAATACTTTCAGTCTTTTGACTGTATGGATTACAGATGGAATGACTGTTATATGTGAGTACCGCTTTCTTTGACAGATTCTAGTATGGGTACATATATGTTTTCCCAACCCCAGCACATTAGTTTGCTAATTCCAGATGTATGAAACATGAGGCCTAACTGTATCTAGTATATTGAACGCCAGATAAACTAACTTGGCCTTTTTAAATAAAAAAAAATTCCCTCACTGGAATACTTTCAGTCTTTTGACTGTATGGATTACAGATGGAATGACTGTTATATGTGAGTACCGCTTTCTTTGACAGATTCTAGTATGGGTACATATATGTTTTCCCAACCCCAGCACATTAGTTTGCTAATTCCAGATGTATGAAACATGAGGCCTAACTGTATCTAGTATATTGAACGCCAGATAAACTAACTTGGCCTTTTTAAATAAAAAAATTCCCTCACTGGAATACTTTCAGTCTTTTGACTGTATGGATTACAGATGGAATGACTGTTATATGTGAGTACCGCTTTCTTTGACAGATTCTAGTATGGGTACATATATGTTTTCCCAACCCCAGCACATTAGTTTGCTAATTCCAGATGTATGAAAGCATGAGCCTAACTGTATCTAGTATATTGAACGCCAGATAAACTAACTTGGCCTTTTTAAATAAAAAAAATTCCCTCACTGGAATACTTTCAGTCTTTTGACTGTATGGATTACAGATGGAATGACTGTTATATGTGAGTACCGCTTTCTTTGACAGATTCTAGTATGGGTACATATATGTTTTCCCAACCCCAGCACATTAGTTTGCTAATTCCAGATGTATGAAACGCAGGCCTAACTGTATCTAGTATATTGAGCGCCAGATAAACTAACTTGGCCTTTTTAAATAAAAAAAATTCCCTCACTGGAATACTTTCAGTCTTTTGACTGTATGGATTACAGATGGAATGACTTGTTATATGTGAGTACCGCTTTCTTTGACAGATTCTAGTATGGGTACATATATGTTTTCCCAACCCCAGCACATTAATTTGCTAATTCCAGATGTATGAAACGCAGGCCTAACTGTATCTAGTATATTGAACGCCAGATAAACTAACTTGGCCTTTTTAAATAAAAAAAATTCCCTCACTGGAATACTTTCAGTCTTTTGACTGTATGGATTACAGATGGAATGACTGTTATATGTGAGTACCGCTTTCTTTGACAGATTCTAGTATGGGTACATATATGTTTTCCCAACCCCAGCACATTAGTTTGCTAATTCCAGATGTATGAAGCATGCAGGCCTAACTGTATCTAGTATATTGAGCATCAGATAAACTAACTTGGCCTTTTTAAATAAAAAAATTCCCTCACTGGAATACTTTCAGTCTTTTGACTGTATGGATTACAGATGGAATGACTTGTTATATGTGAGTACCGCTTTCTTTGACAGATTCTAGTATGGGTACATATATGTTTTCCCAACCCCAGCACATTAGTTTGCTAATTCCAGATGTATGAAACGCAGGCCTAACTGTATCTAGTATATTGAACGCCAGATAAACTAACTTGGCCTTTTTTAAATAAAAAAAATTCCCTCACTGGAATACTTTCAGTCTTTTGACTGTATGGATTACAGATGGAATGACTGTTATATGTGAGTACCGCTTTCTTTGACAGATTCTAGTATGGGTACATATATGTTTTCCCAACCCCAGCACATTAGTTTGCTAATTCCAGATGTATGAAACGCAGGCCTAACTGTATCTAGTATATTGAGCGCCAGATAAACTAACTTGGCCTTTTTAAATAAAAAAAATTCCCTCACTGGAATACTTTCAGTCTTTTGACTGTATGGATTACAGATGGAATGACTGTTATATGTGAGTACCGCTTTCTTTGACAGATTCTAGTATGGGTACATATATGTTTTCCCAACCCCAGCACATTAGTTTGCTAATTCCAGATGTATGAAACGCAGGCCTAACTGTATCTAGTATATTGAGCGTCAGATAAACTAACTTGGCCTTTTTTAAATAAAAAAATTCCCTCACTGGAATACTTTCAGTCTTTTGACTGTATGGATTACAGATGGAATGACTGTTATATGTGAGTACCGCTTTCTTTGACAGATTCTAGTATGGGTACATATATGTTTTCCCAACCCCAGCACATTAGTTTGCTAATTCCAGATGTATGAAACGCAGGCCTAACTGTATCTAGTATATTGAGCGCCAGATAAACTAACTTGGCCTTTTTAAATAAAAAAAATTCCCTCACTGGAATACTTTCAGTCTTTTGACTGTATGGATTACAGATGGAATGACTGTTATATGTGAGTACCGCTTTCTTTGACAGATTCTAGTATGGGTACATATATGTTTTCCCAACCCCAGCACATTAGTTTGCTAATTCCAGATGTATGAAACGCATGAGCCTAACTGTATCTAGTATATTGAGCGTCAGATAAACTAACTTGGCCTTTTTAAATAAAAAAATTCCCTCACTGGAATACTTTCAGTCTTTTGACTGTATGGATTACAGATGGAATGACTGTTATATGTGAGTACCGCTTTCTTTGACAGATTCTAGTATGGGTACATATATGTTTTCCCAACCCCAGCACATTAGTTTGCTAATTCCAGATGTATGAAACGCATGGCCTAACTGTATCTAGTATATTGAACGCCAGATAAACTAACTTGGCCTTTTTAAATAAAAAAATTCCCTCACTGGAATACTTTCAGTCTTTTGACTGTATGGATTACAGATGGAATGACTGTTATATGTGAGTACCGCTTTCTTTGACAGATTCTAGTATGGGTACATATATGTTTTCCCAACCCCAGCACATTAATTTGCTAATTCCAGATGTATGAAACGCAGGCCTAACTGTATCTAGTATATTGAACGCCAGATAAACTAACTTGGCCTTTTTAAATAAAAAAATTCCCTCACTGGAATACTTTCAGTCTTTTGACTGTATGGATTACAGATGGAATGACTGTTATATGTGAGTACCGCTTTCTTTGACAGATTCTAGTATGGGTACATATATGTTTTCCCAACCCCAGCACATTAGTTTGCTAATTCCAGATGTATGAAACGCAGGCCTAACTGTATCTAGTATATTGAACGCCAGATAAACTAACTTGGCCTTTTTAAATAAAAAAATTCCCTCACTGGAATACTTTCAGTCTTTTGACTGTATGGATTACAGATGGAATGACTGTTATATGTGAGTACCGCTTTCTTTGACAGATTCTAGTATGGGTACATATATGTTTTCCCAACCCCAGCACATTAGTTTGCTAATTCCAGATGTATGAAACGCAGGCCTAACTGTATCTAGTATATTGAGCGCCAGATAAACTAACTTGGCCTTTTTAAATAAAAAAATTCCCTCACTGGAATACTTTCAGTCTTTTGACTGTATGGATTACAGATGGAATGACTGTTATATGTGAGTACCGCTTTCTTTGACAGATTCTAGTATGGGTACATATATGTTTTCCCAACCCCAGCACATTAATTTGCTAATTCCAGATGTATGAAACGCATGAGCCTAACTGTATCTAGTATATTGAACGCCAGATAAACTAACTTGGCCTTTTTAAATAAAAAAAATTCCCTCACTGGAATACTTTCAGTCTTTTGACTGTATGGATTACAGATGGAATGACTTTGTTATATGTGAGTACCGCTTTCTTTGACAGATTCTAGTATGGGTACATATATGTTTTCCCAACCCCAGCACATTAGTTTGCTAATTCCAGATGTATGAAACGCAGGCCTAACTGTATCTAGTATATTGAACGCCAGATAAACTAACTTGGCCTTTTTAAATAAAAAAATTCCCTCACTGGAATACTTTCAGTCTTTTGACTGTATGGATTACAGATGGAATGACTGTTATATGTGAGTACCGCTTTCTTTGACAGATTCTAGTATGGGTACATATATGTTTTCCCAACCCCAGCACATTAATTTGCTAATTCCAGATGTATGAAAGCATAGGCCTAACTGTATCTAGTATATTGAACGCCAGATAAACTAACTTGGCCTTTTTAAATAAAAAAATTCCCTCACTGGAATACTTTCAGTCTTTTGACTGTATGGATTACAGATGGAATGACTGTTATATGTGAGTACCGCTTTCTTTGACAGATTCTAGTATGGGTACATATATGTTTTCCCAACCCCAGCACATTAATTTGCTAATTCCAGATGTATGAAACATGAGGCCTAACTGTATCTAGTATATTGAGCGTCAGATAAACTAACTTGGCCTTTTTAAATAAAAAAATTCCCTCACTGGAATACTTTCAGTCTTTTGACTGTATGGATTACAGATGGAATGACTGTTATATGTGAGTACCGCTTTCTTTGACAGATTCTAGTATGGGTACATATATGTTTTCCCAACCCCAGCACATTAATTTGCTAATTCCAGATGTATGAAACGCAGGCCTAACTGTATCTAGTATATTGAACGCCAGATAAACTAACTTGGCCTTTTTAAATAAAAAAAAATTCCCTCACTGGAATACTTTCAGTCTTTTGACTGTATGGATTACAGGTGGACTGGTATTAGTAGGGGTGACACAAGCACACCCAAGTCCCTGATGTAGGATTTCTATGGCACAGACCACTATTACAAGTGATTAATGGACGTTGGGAGAGATTGTGCTGCAGCACTAGTCCCAAGATGGCCGCCGCCTATCAGCCCAGTAACATGTGCCACAAAATGGTCTGCACAACCTTTAAAAAAATAGCCTTGGACTGTGCTGCTAAATCGCTATTGGTCTGAATCCCAGGTGTAGATGTCTGACTTGTTTGGAGCTTTGGAATGCACACTGTGGCAGCTTCTGCTGCAGCACTACAAGTCGCAAAATGGCGGCCGGCGGTCAGCCTAGGTACATGTGGATGGAAAAATCACTCTGGCCACTCTAAAAATAGCCAATCCCTATCAAAAAAGCAGCTCAGCTGCAGTTGTTCAGATGAATCACAGGTGGAGGAGAGAAATTTGCTTCCAGTTATTCAATTATCCCTGCCTATTCTCGCCCTAGCATCAGCTGCGTCTATCCCTGTTCTATTCACATCGGGAGTGAGCACGTCCCGACGTGCGCACAAGCTTATAAAGAGGCTGAGTCACATGCTGCACTCGGCCAATCACAGCCTTGCCAATAGTAGGCATGGCTGCGATGGCATCTTAGGGCAAGTAGTATGATGCATGTTGATTGGCTGCTTTGCAGCCTTTCAAAATGCGCCTAAATACATGCCGAACGACGAACCCGAACCCGAACTTTTTTGAAAATGTCCGGGTTCGGGTCCGGGTCCCGGACACCCCAAAATTCGGTACGAACCCGAACGATGCTCGAACTGTTCGCTCAACACTACTCTTATGTTCAAAGAAAGAAGGGAGACAGCCACAGACCCTCAATCTAATAATGTGGCTACTAAAATATCATATTAGCAAAAAAACTTCCACCCAAAAACACAGACCCACCTGTAGACATGATCGGGGGTAGAGACTCCACAGTGGCCAGAACACACCTCAATGCGAGTTTCGCTTCATCTGCTTCGTCAGGAGGCTAAGATGGAGCGTGGCTGGTGGGATACAAAGGACACAGACAATACACCTCCCACAGAGGACAGCTTGACTGCCCTTTACGCCTTAGAGGTGCTGGCTATATCCTCCACCTCTTCTGCCTGCATCGCCACGTCCACCTTTTTCGTCTCTTCCACCTGCACCACCACATTAACATCCTCCTCCACTCGACCTCCACCTCTTGGCTCAAGATTATTATGTCTTATATTGGCAAAGTAGAGAAGTATACCGGTTACACCCAGCCAGTATTATACTCCAGAGCACTTTGTGCATTTTCTTTGCTATTTCCCAATGTTATGCGGCTTCTACAAACCGGAAAAATGTTGGCTACCTTCTCTGTCTCCTTCACTTTTTCCACCTGCACTGCCAGGTCTGCCTCTTCTGTCTGCACCGCCACATCCTCCTCCCTTCCTAGGATCTCCACCTCCTGGCTCAAGATTATTTTATGTTATATTGGCACAGTAGAGAAGTATACCGGTCACACCCCAAAAAATGGCTATAGGTCTCACACAGAATAAACAGAAAAATGAAAAAAAGTTTAAAGATCACAAAAACAGTGTTGGCTTCCTCCTCTCCCTCCTCCACCTCTTCCATCTATACCGCCACCTCAAATTCCTACCCACTTGGACCTCTGCCTCCTGGTTCAAGATTTTTTAAATGCATTTTATGTTATTTTAAGTAATTTCCCTATCCACATTTGTTTGCAGGACATTGTACTGTTTTTCCCCCATTTTGGATCCTTTTGCAGGCCTCTAGTGCTTTCTATGACTTTTTTACAGCCATTTTTCAGCCCCAAAGTTTGGTTCTCCATTAACTTCAATGAGGTTCAGTGTTCAGGGGTCAAGTTAAACCAAACTTTGAAACACAACAGGCAGAGAGATTAAAGAGCCCACGTGTAACGCCGAGCTGCCAGCGTGGAGAACAGCCGAGAGGAACGGAGCGGGCATACTAACTCGACTAGAAGTTAGCGAATAAAGTGCCTGATTCCCCGGCCAAACCACCATCACCAATCACCTGTAAGATTGTTCCACATTATCGATTTCAGAGGAAGACATTAACTGACTCTAATCAGCGGGACGCCGCTGACAGTTTGTGAGTAGCGGGACGGCGCACTCACATGAATAAGATACAGCGCTAGTCAATGATTGATGAAACCTAACTCATTGATACAATTAAAAGGACACATAAGTAGAAAGACAGTTATACCTCGAAGAAGGACTAATAATATTGTCCCAATTATATTGGACTTTTGAAGTATATAATAGGCTCCTAAAGAGACGTATTGAACAAGCGTCTTTTACAACAGTTTTACTCTAGTTCTTTTTAGTGGGTGTACAGCAGCCCTACATAAGACCATTACATTTTTATTTAGATCCAAGTAACTTATAGTAGGTACTAAATGAATGATACCTTTTATTTTATTATTGTCTAATAAATTTGTTCGAATAACATCTTGACATCTGTTTCTAATCCCGTCGATATTGTCCCCAATATCAGAGAGTGCCCAGATACTATATATATTACATACAAGAATATACGGTACATATGCACATATATGCACTGTATACAGTATACACACATATATACAGTACATAAACACATATTTACTGTATAAAGTGTATATACAAGTATTTACAGTACATACACACAAATATACTGTAGAAAGTAAATACAGTACACATACACACACACATACAGAGTCACTTACAGGCATCCTAGGGGTTAAGGTGGAGAAGATGATCTCCTGGTTTTCCGTGCTGCCGCAACAGTTTTTTATCGCTGACTGCTTGTAGACACAGGCAGTGAATTATAGCCTGTGACCCGCACTGGAAGTTCATGTGGGGTCAGGGGTTATTCACTTGCCTTGCTCAGTAGGAAATCTGCTTTGTGGATGTAGACAAGAGCACTCTTAGGCTGGCTGTGCTCTGTGCAGTGCAGTCAGGTAGCTGTCAGGAGGAAGCAGGGCCGTACTGCCCATTCCTCAGCAGTTTCACATTGCTGCCCCCCCACACACAAACACACACACACAAACACACACACACCTTCACCTAGATGGCCTCACCTTAGTTTCCTGCCTCACCTTGCCTCAATAAAGGTGTGCCCCTGGTGACATAAAGCAATTTTTGGGAGGGAGATACACCTCATCTGCATCAGTGACATGGAAATACAAAAGCTAATCTGTCTGTTAATTCTGTCAGTGACCTATAGCCATTTTTTTTTGAGTGCAAAACACTTCATTTGCACCCGTGACACAGAAATATGCACCCGAAGGAAACACTTTCCTCTGGTGCACACAAATGACAGGAGGTTCTGCGTCATTTTGTAGGTCCGCATACCACTCTATGAATGGTGAGGCCAGAACAAGTAGAGGCAGTAGCAGGTTGCATGGGAGACAGTGCCTCCAGTTCTTTCACATTGTCTCCCACGCAGTCCCCTGCTGAAAGCTCAGAGTTGGCACCGGCAGCCCACGGGCATCAGTCTTCCCCATCAGCCAAGTAGTCTGAGCCCCAAGTTATGCAGCACTCACCTATGCTTTTTGATGACTCTGCTGGCGGATGAGGATGAGAACGTGGGAGGACTGCTGCAGCGCATCTCTGATGATGATGATAATGAAACACAGGTGTCAAATGCTCTGGATTTCTGCACTGTAAAGACTGACAAGGGGGGCAGGGGTGAAAAGTGGTTGGCAGTTCAGAGGAGTAGGTGGGGGTCACACAATGCCAGCCACACAGCAAAAGAGGGAGCAGGGTACAAAAGCAGGGAGTCCGGCCCCAAGCCAGTAAACCTGCTACTGCCCAACGCGCCGAGGGACAGAGCACACCAAAGCCATCTCAAAGGAGTTCCCTGGCATGGCAGTTCTTCAGGCAATGTGCTGACGAGAAGACACAGGTGGTTTGCAAGCTGTGCAGTTAGAGCCTGAAGCATAGATTTTCTAAACCTGAGCACCACCTGCATGACCAGGCATCTAACTTCAAAGCACAAGTTGCAGTGGAGTAGACACCTGAAAACCCACAAAAGATCTGAGGCTCCTCCTGCTCCCTTTTCTGCTGCAGTCTTGCCCTCTTTCTCGCCCTCTGGAGTGACAGGACCACCTGGCATCCCTCAAAGTGAGGATGTGAGATGTGTCACAGAGCATCTCTACACTGTTTAGCTGTCCATCCCCCAAACACTGGAGAGAAAGAGGAAGTACTCCCCTACCCACCTGCAATCCCTGGCCCTGAATGCCAGCATTTTCAAATTATTGGCCTTTGAAATGCTGCCATTCCATCCGACGGACAGTTTTAAAAACTCAATGATGATGGCTGTCCCACGGTACTGTACGTCGTTCCTAGCCGCCACTACTTTTCCAGACGTGCCATCCTTGCCCTGCACAAACAAGTGGCAAAAAAGAAAACAGGAGTGTGCTGCGGAACACTATCTGTGGCAAGGTCTATATAACCACTGAACCAGTTAGCACAGGCTGGGAAGTTATGTCTCCCTAACTGCCCACTGGGTAAATGTAGTGGTGGCTGAGCCAAAGGCAGAAAGCATTTTGGCATACGTCCTACAGCCACTGAGGATTGCTGGATGTTTCTCGGTGCCCCCTATTGCATCCGTCTACTCCACTTCCTACTCCTGTACCTCCTCTACCGCCTCCTCATCATGTCAGCACAACACCTGCACCACTAACTTTAGCACAGCCAGGAGGAAACAATAGTAGGCTGTTCTGAAACTCATATGTTTGGGGGGAAAAAAACCACACCGCACAGGAGCTGTGGGCGGGCATGGATGAACAGACCAATGAGTTGTTGGTGCCGCTGAACCTCAATCCCGGTCTGTTGGTGTGCGACAATGGGCAAAATCTGTTAGCAGCACTGGGCCTAGCCAGTCTGACGCATATCCCTTGCATGGCGCTTTTGCTGAATTTGGTGGTGCAGAGGTTTCTGGAAAATTACCCTGATATGTCAAATCTGCTGCGCTTTCGGCATTCTCACTTGCTGCTGCTCGCCTGTCTGCGCTACAGCATAAGTTCGGCATTCCCGCTCACCACCTCATATGCAATGTACCCACCATGTAGGACCGCACCTTGCACATGCTAGAGAGACTGTACGTGTAGCAGCAGGCTATAGTTGAGTTTAAGCTACAGCACGCACTGGTGATTCGGTCTGCGTGTGTGCCATGTTGTGCTGTTTTGAGTACTCCACCAACATGGCCAGTGCCGATGATGCCGTCCTCAGCATTATTATTCCGCTTCTATGTCTCCTTGAAAAAAACGCTTTGAGCAATGATGGATCAGGATCTGGCACAGGAGGAAGAGGAGAAGGAACAGGGATCATTCCCATGGTTATCAGGCCAGTCTTCCACAGGTAGCTCGGAAGGTGGGTTCCTGCACCATCAGCAGCCAGGTGCACAGCTGTCCAGCCAGGGCACAGTTTTGGAGGATGAGGATCCGCGTTCACAGGAGGGTGGCACCCAAATCAGCTGACAGGCATTAATGGAGCATGAACAAACTCAAAACCTCATTAAAATCAGTTGTTTGGGCGTGTCTCTTCACTGAAACTCAAAACCTATATAAATTGATCACCAAGGAGCACAAAGACACAATGCACAAAAGAGTATGATAAACATATTCTCAATTTATTGAATGAATAATCAAAAATACATGATTAAAATAATAACGCATGGGACAAAACATCAAAGAGTTGGGATATAAGAGAATATAAAGAGAATGTAATCATACTCCTATATAGTGACCCCATATAACTCTTATGTTCAAAGAAAGAAGGGAGACAGCCACAGACCTTCAATCTAATAATGTGGCTACTAAAATATCATATTAGCAAAAAAACTTCCACCCAAAAACACAGACCCACCTGTAGACATGATCGGGGGTAGAGACTCCACAGTGGCCAGAACACACCTCAATGCGCGTTTCGCTTCATCTGCTTCGTCAGGAGGCTAAGATGGAGCGTGGCTGGTGGGATACAAAGGACACAGACAATACACCTCCCACAGAGGACAGCTTGACTGCCCTTTACGCCTTAGAGGTGCTGGCTATATCCTCCACCTCTTCTGCCTGCATCGCCACGTCCACCTTTTTCGTCTCTTCCACCTACACCACCACATTAACATCCTCCTCCACTCGACCTCCACCTCTTGGCTCAAGATTATTATGTCTTATATTGGCAAAGTAGAGAAGTATACCGGTTACACCCAGCCAGTATTATACTCCAGAGCACTTTGTGCATTTTCTTTGCTATTTCCCAATGTTATGCGGCTTCTACAAACCGGAAAAAATGTTGGCTACCTTCTCTGTCTCCTTCACTTTTTCCACCTGCACTGCCAGGTCTGCCTCTTCTGTCTGCACCGCCACATCCTCCTCCCTTCCTAGGATCTCCACCTCCTGGCTCAAGATTATTTTATGTTATATTGGCACAGTAGAGAAGTATACCGGTCACACCCCAAAAAAATGGCTATAGGTCTCACACAGAATAAACAGAAAAATGAAAAAAAAAGTTTAAAGATCACAAAAAACAGTGTTGGCTTCCTCCTCTCCCTCCTCCACCTCTTCCATCTATACCGCCACCTCAAATTCCTACTCCACTTGGACCTCTGCCTCCTGGTTCAAGATTTTTTTAAATGCATTTTATGTTATTTTAAGTAATTTCCCTATCCACATTTGTTTGCAGGACATTGTACTGTTTTTTCCCCCATTTTGGATCCTTTTGCAGGCCTCTAGTGCTTTCTATGACTTTTTTACAGCCATTTTTCAGCCCCAAAGTTTGGTTCTCCATTAACTTCAATGAGGTTCAGTGTTCAGGGTCAAGTTCAAACCAAACTTTGATACACAGTTCAGCCGAACCCGTCAAACCCGAACATCCACCTAACCGCTCATAACTTGCCACCATCTATACTCTGTGTAATTATAGTTAGATAACCTGCATAAACCCCCAACCCAACCGCATTGTACTGAGAAAGCCAAATTCCTAAGTGGTTATCTCAGAAACATGTGGGCTGCACACTGGAGGAGAGGCTGAAAAGTATAAACCTGGCACACACAGATTTATTAGGCACTCAATTGAAGAAATCATCCAGGTAGGATGAATTGATATCTGTTGTAACGCCCTGGGGTTGCAGGCCATGTGCTATGACATGGCAAACTCAGAGTCACCCCCTATATTGTAGGTGTAGGCCAGTGATGATTATTTACTTTTTACTACTCTGTATGTGATTTGTCTGTTTTACCTTTATATTCAATGACACTTAGGGCTCTTTCACACTTGCATATTTGTTTTCCGGCATAGAGTTTCGTCGTCAGGGCTCAATGCCGGAAAAATCCTGATCAGTTTTATCCCCATGCATTCTGAATGGAGAGAAATCCATTCAGGGTGCATCAGGATGTCTTCTGTTCAGGACCGGAACGTTTTTTGACCGGAGAAAATACCGCAGCACGCTGCGCTTTTTGCTCCGGCCAAAAATTCTGAACACTTGCCGCAAGGCCGGATCCGGAATTAATGCCCATTGAAAGGCATTAATCCGGATCCGGCCTTAAGCTAAACGTCGTTTCAGCGCATCGCCGGATCCGACGTTTAGCTTTTTCTGAATGGTTACCATGGCAGCCAGGACGCTAAAGTCCCGGCTGCCATGGTAAAGTGTAGTGGGGAGCGGGGGAGAAGTATACTTACCGTCCGTGCGGCTCCCGGGGTGCTCCAGAGTGACGTCAGGGCGCGACATGCGCATGGATCACGTGATCGCATGGATCACGTGATCCATGCGCATGGGGCACTCTGATGTCATTCTGGAGCGCCCCGGGAGCCGCACGGACGGTAAGTATACTGCTCCCCTGCTCCCCACTACTACTATGGCAACCAGGACTTTAATAGCATCCTGGCTGCCATAGTAACACTGAAAGCATTTTGAAGACTGATCAGTCTTCAAATGCTTTCAGTTCACTTGCGTTGTTACGGATCCAGCGGGCATTTCCGGCGACGGAAGTGCACGCCGGATCCTAACAACGCAAGTGTGAAAGAGGCCTTAGTAAATAAATTTATTCACTTAGCCAGCGTAAGCTTGCTAATTCTCAAATCATTAAATTCATGTTAAAACAATGTCACTTTAATTTATGAATCATTTCTTTTCTGCATGCAATGTAAAAATGGTTGGCCATATTAGAAGGTTTAGATGAATACACAAATTTCATTCCGATAGAAATTATGAGTAGTTCACTGAATTTCTACAAAGCAACAGATTGTGTAATGTGCTTTTTATAGCACTGAATATTTTTCTTGAGAATAATTTGTCAGTCTTCTTATAGTTATCAGTAGGAAAGTGAAGCAATGCTGAGTTATAATTGTCTGATCCTTGCAGGACAGAAAGTGTTTGCTCTCCAGCTAGTCTAATAATCAATTCTCTGTGCTGAATTTGACAGATTCATTTACTTTAATCCAAGTCTGCTTTAATCCCTGTTTCTTGGAAAGCGTTTGTTGATCTCTTGCTTTATAGAAGTCCATTTTGCTTCACTGAGTCAGAGCTGTGTTCAGAATGGAACATATATGCTCTATTCCCATGGCCTCTTTCCTTGACTATGCACAAATTTTATTGTCCGAAGCAACCATATGCCATACACTTAAGTTTAGGCTCAGCAAAGAAATTCAGAGAAGAAAAAACTTTAATAAACGCAAATCATGATACTGGCAGGAAAAGGAATGTTCCATACATTAGAAATGTATTGAAGCTGATGTTATCAGACTAGATACTCAGAAAAATGAATATATATATAAATTTAAATATAAATTAAGATAACATGGTTGTGCAAGTGCAACCATGCAACCAAAATGCAAGTGTTTATTATTTTATGTACTGAAACATCACTGTGTGCATACTAATTGTCTTATCATGCAGTATTAATCATCCCTGTGCAGTTACTTCTTTGATGACCTATCATCAGGGAGCTGAGCTGCAGTACCATCTCAGATTGGGTTGAAGCTTCTGCATTCCAAGAGCTATAACCTTTTCTATCAGTGTATCAATGAGAAGGATTGTTTTTAATGCACCACATAACTTTTATGAACTTTTTTTTGGAGGGTGATGAAAAAATAAAACAATATATTTATTGATTGTTAATTAGAGTTGAGAGAACTGTATAGTTGGGGTTCGTACCGAATTTTGGGGTGTTCGGGACACAGACCCGAACCCGAAAATTTTCAAAAAAGTTCGGGTTCAGGTCCGTTGTTCGGCGATTTCTTCCCGCTTTCTGAAGGGCTGCACAGCAGTCAATCAGCATGTCTTTTACTTCTTGCCCTAAGAAGCCATCACAGCCATGCCTACTAATTGCATGGCTATGTTTGACTGAGTGCAGCATGTGACCCAGCCTCTTTATAAGCTGGAGTCACGTAGTGCCGCACGTCAGTCTGCTGAATTGAGATTAGAGCAAGGTTTCTGCTGGTGCGATCAGGGACAGATTAGGAAGAAATCTGAAGAACCTGTGCAACTTTAATCCACAAGATACAGCACATAGAGAGGGAGGGAGCCTCAGCAATCCAACATTTCTGTACCCAGCCATTGCCAGGGAGATTTTTTTTTGTAATCCATCTGTTACTGAGGTGGGGGTCGGCGGCCATTTTAGGCACTGCAGTGTACTGCATGTCTGCCAGCCTGCCAGGGACATTAGCCTAATCCTATTTTGTAGCTCAGTGAAGGGAAAAAAAACTTTTTTTTTCTTGCTGCTCAAGTCCCCTATATTGCCTTTTGTATGTTAAAGGGGTGTAGGGATTAGCTCTGGTCTTGGGGATCATTCACACAAAGTTTCTTCTTTACCACTTTATTTCCGGTCCAAACAGTGTGATTTATTTTGGACACGGCATAACAAAATAAATATAATACAAAATAAACACCTTTCCTGTCTGGGCTCTTCCGACACATCAGCAGTGGGTCCCTAACTCACTGAAAGCGCTCTTTACATACAGCTATAACGTGCAGCTTTCCATGCCTCACAGTCCCACAGCCTTACAGGCTATACCAAGTCTATTACCTTTATTGGGGGAGTGTGGCCCAGTAGTCCTCACGACTCAGGCCTTGTGACCCGTCAGTCCAGGGGTCGCGGCGTCCCCCAATGTCTCGGCTAGCACCTAGCTCGTGGCCCCTCAGCAAACCCAGCTGAGACCACTCACACAGAGCCTCTACACTAGGCCTCTGTGTTACACCACTCTCTCTCCAGAGTGAGCTCCCTGACACACACAGAGAGGGTTGATTTATTCCTCCATGATTAACCCAGCTGGCCTCAACTGGGGCCAGGGAACCATAATTGATTAAAAGTGTGGACTAGAAGACTCCCACTACCAACCTGACTCCCAGTCCAAAGAAATCCAGCCTATACAACTTTAACCAAACAATCTCTAGCAAGCTATGCCTTACTGAAGCAGCACTTTTCTGGATTTCAGCTATCTCACCTAGTGAAACTGAACCACCAGGTGAGATACACACCCCCACCATACGACTACTGCACACTTTACTGTTCACATCATCAAAGGGGTGACATAGTCCTTTTGTCTAGCCTGGGATCTGTGGTGCCACAGAGCACTTTTGTACACTATGCACTAAACCACATATTCCATTTCAGTTATCAAATAATGCATCAGTGTATTTTACTGAAATCCACCAAGCCTATTCTTCACTGCCAAAATATATATTTGACATTTCTGTGGTGAAATAGAGAATCCATGTAATTTTGGGGGAAAAACCGTATTCCTTGTCCACAAAACAGTTCTGCATACACCGTCCAACGACATATTTTATATTTCTGCATGGAAATAGTGCTTCTATGTTTTTTATAGAAAAAAAAGTTATTCAAGCTCCACCAAACAGTCTGAAATACCCATTACAAACACCTATTTTACATTGCTGCTGTGAAATACAGCATAAGTGTATTTTCTTGACAAAAAAGTGGAAATCCTGATCCACAAAGCATTTTGAAATACACCGCCTTAATACTGATTTCACATTACAGCTGAGAAATAGTGCATTATTATTTTTTTGTGTGAAAAAAGCAAAATTCCTGCTTCACAAAGCAGTTGTACATACACGGTATAAATATCTAATTTAAATTTGCAGCAGTAAAAAACTGCATTTTGGGGTTTTATTGAAAAAATCAGTGTTGTAGGCCGAACAAACAGTTGTGCATCCGTCGTTTAAATAATTATTTACAATTTATAGCAGTTAAATACTGCATTTGTGAATTTTGGTGACCAAATCCGTGTTCTGGGTCCCCAAATCCGGTGTCCATACATAGTATAATTATCTACTTTTAATGTACAGCAGTTAAAAACTGCATTTTGGGGTTTTATTGAAAAAAGCCGTGTTTTAGGCCTAGAAAACTGTTGTGCATCCTTCGTTTAAATAATTATTTCCAATATATAGCAGATAAATACTGCATTTGTGAATTTTGGTGACCAAATCTGTGTTCTGGGTCCCCAAATCTGGTGTCCATACATGGTATAAATATCTACTGTTAATGTACAGAAGTTAAAAACTGCATTTTGGGGTTTTATTGAAAAAAGCCGTGTTTTAGGACGAAAAAACAGTTGTGCTTTCGGCATTTAATTAATTTCAATTTACAGTGAAATATAAATTTTCTGTATTTTATTACAAAAATACTTGTTCTTGTTCCACAAAACACTTATACATACAAAAAATTCTCTTTTACATTTCCGCATAGAAATTGAGAATCAGTGTATTTTGGGCACAAAAAACATTATTCTGGATCCACAGAGCATTTTTATGACACGGGCACTGCCTTAGCGAACTTAATTGTCGACTAATGGCAGGAAAATTGACACCGGAGAGAGACCAATCTTTCAGCTTCGTGGATGAACGCAAATTATGAGAAGAACATCAAATAAGGGACGTGGGCATGGTCATGGTGGTGTTGGTGGAGCTCTTGTTGCTGGGAGAGGACATCGTCGTTCAGCGCCAACTACCGCTCCAAGTCAGACACCTTCCTCTGGTGCGAGTAGGCAACAGAATCTGCAGCGTTATTTGATAGGCCCAAATGCCGCTCTACGGAGGGTGAAGCCAGAACATGATCAGGCGATAGTAGATTGGGTGGCTGACAGTGCCTCCAGTTCCTTCACAGTATCTAACACCCAGTCCTCTGCAGAAAGCTCAGAGTTGGCACCTGCAGCTTATGCCCATCAGTCTTCCACCTCACCCCCTTGCAAATCAGCCAAGCAGTCAGAGCCCCAAATCATGCAGGAAAGTCTCATGCTTTTTGATGAATCTGTTGGCAGGGTTTCCCCGGCCCATCCACCTAGCCCTGCCCCAGAATAGGAAGACTTTGAATGCACTGATGCTCAACCACCTTTGTTGCAGGATGAGGACATGGGAATGCCTCCACAAAACGTCTCTGATGAGGACGAAACACAGGTTCCAAATGCTGTGGCTTTCTGCAATGTGCAGACCGACGAGGAATGCAGGGGTCATGAATGGGTGGAAAATTATGTGGAGGATGATAAAGTCCTAGAGCCAGACTGGACTGAAGGTCGTGCTAGTGAGGCGTGCAGTTCTGAGGAAGAGGCAGTGGTCGCACAGAGGCAACAGCACAGCAAAAGAGGCAGCAGGGTGCAAAAGCACAGCGGCCGTTCCAGAGAAAGTACGCCTGCTACTGTCCACTGCACCCAGGCACCAAGCACACCACGGCCAGCTCCAAAGAGTTCATTGGCATGGCAGTTCTTCACACAATGTCCTGGCGACAAGACACGAGTGGTTTGCATGTTGTGTCATCAGGGCCTGAAGCGAGGCAATAACGATCTTAACCTGAGCACAACCTGCATGACCAGGCATCTACATGCAAAGCATGAACTGCAGTGGAGTAAACACCTTAAAAACAAGGAACTCTCTCATGATCCTCCTGCTCCCTCTTCTGCTGCTGGCTCTGCCTCTCCCTCCACCTCTGGCGTCACCGTGGCACCTGGTGACCAGCAAACAGAGGATGTTCCACCAACACCACATACGACACCATCACCAAGCATATCCACCATGTCACATGGCAGCATTCAGCTGTCCATCTCCCAAACTTGGAGAGAAGGAGGAAATTCCCACCTAGCCACCCTCGAGACTTGGCTTTGAATACCAGCATTTCAAAATTACTGGCCTTTGAAATGCTGTCATTCCGTATGGTGGAGACGGACTGTTTCAAACAGCTGATGGCGGTGGCTGTCCCCCAGTAAGTTGTTCCCAGCCGCCACTACTTTTCCAGGCGAGCTGTCCCTTCCCTGTACAACCAAGTGGAGTATAAAATCAAGTGTGTGCTGTGCAATGCTATCTGTGGCAAGGTCCACATACCCACAGATACATGGACCAGTAAGCACGGCCAGGGTCGCTATATCTCCCTAACTGCACACTGGGTAAACGTAGTGGCGGCTGGGCCTGAGGCGGATATCGGTTTGGCGCATGTCCTTCCACCACCGAGGATCACAGGGCATTATTCTGGTGGGGCAGAAGTTTCTTAAAAACGACCCAGACATGTCAGAGCTGCTGCTGAAAGTGCGGTTCCTATATGCAAGCTTTCGGCGTTCTCCCGAGCTACTGCTCGCCTGTCTGCGCTGCAGCGTAACTTCGGCCTACCTTCGCACCGCCTCATATGCGACATGCCCACCAGATGGAACTCCACCTTACATATGCTGGAGAGCAGCAGTGGGCGATAGTGGAGTTTCAGATGCAGTATGCACGGGTCAGTCGATCTGCGGATCAGCACCACTTCACCACTAGTGACTGGGCCTGCATCATGCGAGACCTGTGTACCTTGTTGCGGTCTTTGGAGTACTAAACCAACATGGCCAGTGCTGATGACACCGTTGTTAGCATTACAATACCCCTTCTATGTGTCCTTGAACATTTTTTACGGCGATGATGGGAGAGGATGAAGCACAGGAGGAGGAGGAAGAGGGGGCATTTCACAGGGTTTCAGGCAGGTCATACAGAAGTGGCTAAGAGGGTGGGTTCCTGCACCAGCAGAGGCCAGGTACACATGTTGACAGCCAGAGCACACTTCTGGAGGAGGAGGAGGATGAGGTAGAGGAGGAATCGGTTTCACTGCAGGATGGCAGCCTACGCAGCTCAGAGTCATCACTGGAGCGTGGCTGGGGGGATACGGAGGACACAGACGATACACCACCTACAGAGGACAGCTTATCGTTACCTCTGGGCAGCCTGGCACAAATGAGCGACTACATGCTGCACCTTAATTCCCGCACTGGAGCGTGATAGGAAGATGCACGACTACAAGCGCACGCTGGTAGATGCACTCCTGAAGGAATTCCCAACTGACATGGGGGGACAAGTGTAAGCACAAGGCGGAGGTGGAGGAGGAGGAGCAAGAGGTCGTCAACGCAGCTGTGTCACGGCCAGCTCCTCAGACAGCAGGGTTAGCATGGCCGAGCTGTGGAAATGTTTTGTCACCGCGCCACAGCAAACTGCACCACCATCTGATAGGAACGTGCTAGCAGAAGGCAGCATTTCAATAACATGGTGGAACAGTACGTTGGCACAAGCCTCCATATACTGACGGATGGTTCTGCCTCATTCAACTTCTGGGTCTCCAAATTGTTCACATGGCCAGAGCTTGCCCTTTATGCCTTGGAGGTGCTGGCCTGCCCTGCGGCCAGGGTATTGTCTGAACGTGTATTTAGCACACCAGTGGACGTCATTACAAACAAAGGGCCTGTCCACAGCCAACGTGGACAAGCTCATGTTCATTAAAATGAACCAGGCATGGATCCCACAGGACTTGTCCGTACCTTTTGCAGAATAGACATTTATGACTGCCTCGCCCTCAACCATACATTCTTGTACTCCAGGACACTTTTTTATTGAATCTTCTTTTTTTAATTTTACCATTATTTTGGGGGCAACCCAAAGTTGAATGAATATCCAAGCAAGTAGAAAAGATCCACGGCACTCACCATCCAATACTGCTAAGGTCCCTTTATTGCAGAGTATCAGGGGCAAGACTCATATGGAAGGACATGTAAACAGCGACGGCCGTTTCGCGGGGTAACCGCTTCTTCCGGCTGTTCAAACAGTGTTTGAACAGCCGGAAGAAGCGTTACCAGCAGCTATCGCAGTCTGTCCTTCCATATAGTCTACCCTGATACTCTGCAATAAAGGACTATGCATGGTGAGTGCCGTGGATCTTCTACTTGCTGATATCGTTACCTGTTTCCATATCGGCACCCCGGTCCTTGGAGGTCTGAGAGGCTTGGATTGAAGCCCCTGCATCAAAGTCAGGTGTGGGACAGTGCCACCTATCTTCCTCGCTACATTTGCCAAAGTTGAATGAATCTCTCCTCTGTCTGGGTGTCAGGGGCCTAAAATTCTGTTAATCGCCTGCTGCTTTGGCGGGTGACATCAAGCTTGATTTTCTGCTATGGGACCTCTCTCCTTTGTCTGGCTACTGGGCCTAAATAACTGAAAGTGGCCTTTTCCATTGCTGGGTGACATGAAGCCTGATTTTCTGCTATGCGACGTCTCTCCTCTGGGTGCCAGGGGCCTATATTTCAGATAATCACCTGTTGCTTTGGTGGGTGATATTATCCTCTTTATACTGTCAAATGACCTCTATATTGTCTGGTTGTCATGGTCCTATATTTTGTTTCATCGCTTGCTGCATTGGTGGGAGACATTAAACTCTTTATACTGTCAAATGACTTCTACATTGTCTGGTTGTCAGGGGCCTATATTTCGTTTCATCTCTTGCTGCATTGGTTGGAGACATTAAATTATTTATACTGTTAAATGACCTCTATATTGTCTGGTTGTCAGGGTCCTATATTTTGTTTCATCGCTTGCTGCATTAGTGGTAGACATTAAACTGTTTATACTGTCAAATGACCGTCCCGTTGTCTGGTTGTCAGGGGCCTATATTTTGTTTCATCGCCTGCTGTATTGGTGGGAGACATTAACCTCTTTTTACTGTCAAATGACCGCCCCATTGTCTGGTTGTCAGGGGCCTGAATTTCATTTAATCGCTTGCTGCATTGGTGGGAGACATTAACCTCTTTTTACTGTTAAATAGCCTCTCCTCTCTCTGGGTGTCAGGGGCCTACATAAATGATAATTGCCTGTTCCATTGCAGGTTGACCTGAGGCCTGTGTTGCTGTTACAGGACCGCTCCCCTCTTTGTGGGTGCCATGGTCCTGAATTAGTGAATGAGGCCTGTGGTACTACTAGGTGAAATCAATACTGTTTTGGCATGATTGTAACTCTCCTCTTTATGGGTGACATGGGTCTGAATCTGTGAATGAGGCCTGTGGCATTGCTTGTTGAAATCAATACTGTCTTGGTGTGATTTTAACTCTCCTCTTTGTGGGTTCCGTGGGCCTGAATGTTTGGATGAGGCCTGTGGCCCTGCAGGCAGACATGATTCCTTCTTGCCTGTGACGACAACTTCAACTCCCATGTATGATTGCCATTGGCCTGAGTCTGTGAGTGAGGCCTGTGACACTGCTGGCGGACATGAATCCTTCTTGGCTGTGATGTGAACTTCAACTCCCATGTATGGTTGCCATGGCCCTGAGTCTGTGAATGAGGCCTGTGGCACTGCAGGCAGACATGAATCCTTTTTGGCTGTGATGAGAACTTCAACTCCAATAGCATTCCCACCTGACGCCATCCCAACCTCCTATTCCACTTCCTCCTCCAAGTTGCCAATTGATATTGGTTAATTTTATTTTATTTTATTTTAAGTCATTTTCCTATCCACATTTGTTTGCAGGGATTTACCTACATTTTGATGCCTTTTGCAGCCCTCTAACCCTTTCCAGGGCTATTTTACAGCCTTTTTAGTGCTCAAAAGTTTGGGTCGCCATTGACTTCAATGGGGTCCGGGGTCAAGTTCGGGTCGATTTCGGATCCCGAACCCAAACATTTTCGTGAAGTTCGGCCAAACTTCTCGAACCCGAACATCCAGGTGTTCGCTCAAATCTACTGTTAACATAAATTACCATAAACAACACAATACCTTATTTCTATAGGACAGGAGGATTACAACTATAGATACAGTATGTAGGTTTTTAAAAAGTTTGAATACATTTGCACAATAAAAAACGTTTACAAATGTTTTTAGATCAGTCTAATTATTCTATGTAGCTCTGTTAGGGCTTCATTTTTGTGGGACAACTTGTAGTTTTCATGGGTATCATTTTGGAGTATATGCAATATTTTGACTTTTTATTCCTTTGTCTGCTGGTGACAAAAAAAGAAAACAGCAATTCTAGCATTTTTTAGGCATTTATTGTGCAGGATAAATTATGCGTTGATTGTATAGTTTAGATTGTTATTTATATGGGAATACCAAATATATTGAGAGGATTTATTTTTTTCAATTTGTTTTCCATTGAAAAGCATTTTTCAATGGAAAAGGTATATGTGTAAAGCATTCACTGAAAGCAGTACTGGGTTCCTTCGTTGGACCCCCGGCTGCCATGTGAAGACAATGGCACTTAGCAATCTCTTTCTCGTTAGTGCAAATGGCTGACAGAAGAAACCCCTCCTCTGAAACCACTTAGATGCCACAGTGGCTATTGGCTGCAGGACTGAAAGGTTTAAAAGGCCAGGATAGGCGCTTCTACTGATCCAGGCCATTAGAACAGGAGTCTGGCTTTCATGAGACAGCTGAGCTCTCACTCTTCCCTGCACAGGAGACTTGTTCAGTAGCTCCAAGGTGGTGGCCTAGCCTAAGGATCCTTAGTGACCACCATAAAATGCATATTAGTGGGCCACTTAAGGCTTAAATACAGTGGATATAAGAAGTCTACACACCCCTGTTAAAATGTCAGGTTTCTGTGCTGTAAAAAAAAATGGGACAAAGATAAATCATTTCAGAACTTTTTCCACCTTTAATGTGACCTATAAACTGTACAACTCAATTAAGATACTAACTGAAATCTATTTAGGGAATAGGGAAGAAAAAATATAAAAATAATGTGGTTGCATAAACTAATACTTTGTTGAAGCACCTTTTAATTTTATTATAGCACTCAGTCTTTTTGGGTATGAGTCTATCAGCATGGCACATTTTGACTTGGCAAGATTTGCCCACTCTTCTTTGCAAAAACACTCCAAATCTGTCAGATTGCGAGGGCATTTCCTGTGCACAGGATTCAGGTTTGAGCTCTGGCTGGGCCATTCCAAAACTTTAATCTTTTTCTGGTGAAGCCATTCTTTTGTTGATTTGAATGTATGCTTTGGGTCGTTGTCATGCTGAAAGAGGAACTTCCTCTTCATGTTCAGCTTTCTAGCAGAAGCTTGAAGGTTTTGTGCCAATATTGACTGGTATTTGGAACTGTTCATAATTCCATAATCTTAACTAAGGCCCCAGTTCCAGCTGAAGAAAAACAGCCCCAAAGCATGACGCTGCCACTACCATGCTTCACTGTGGGTATGGTGTTCTTCTGGTGATGTGCAGTGTTTTTTTTGCGCTAAACATATCTTTTGGAATTATGGCTAAAAAATTCAACCTTGGTTTCATCAGACCATAACACCTTTTTCGTACATGCTTTTGGGAGACTTCAGATGTGTTTTGGCAAACTGTAGCCTGGCTTGCATGTTTTTCTTCGTAAGAAAAGGCTTTCGTCTTGCCACTCTACCCCATAGCCCAGACATATGAAGAATACGGGAGATTGTTGTCACATGTACCACACAGCCAGTACTTGCCAGATATTCCTGCAGCTCCTTTAATGTTGTTGTAGGCCTCTTAGTAGCCTCCCAGACCAGTTTTATTCTCGTCTTTTCATCAATTTTGGAGGGATGTCTAGTTCTCGGTAATGTCCCTGTTGTGCCATATTTTCTCCACTTGATGATGACTGTCTTCACTGTGTTCCATGGTATATCTAATGCCTTGGAAATTCTTTTGTACCCTTCTTCTGACTCATACCTTTTAACAATGAGATCCCTCTGATGCTTTGGAAGCTCTCTGTGGACCATGGCTTTTGCTGTGGGATCTAAGACATTTTCAGGAAAGACCAACTAGAGCAGCTGGACTTTATTTGGGGTAAATTAGAGGCAATTTAAATTATGACAGGTGTATGCTGACTCCCATTTAACATGATTTTGAATGTGATTGCTTAATTCTGAACAAAGCTACATCCCTAGTTATGAGAGGTTGTGCATACTTATGCAACCACATTATTATTATTCTTTCCTCCACCTAAAAGATTTCAGTTTGTTTTTCAATTGATTGGTACAGTTTATAGATCACATTAAAGGTGGAAAAAGTTCTAAAATGATTTATCTTTGTCTTATTTATAGGGGTGTGTAAACTTTTTATATCCACTTTATGTGTTTATTAGAACAGTGTACAGTGCATTTGTAAAGTCAGACCCTTTCACTTTTTTTTTCACATTTTGTTAAAGGGGTTGTCCAGCTGTTAATATTTATGATTTATCGTCAGCTTCCTCTTCATTACACTGCACTTTGTCTTGGAATTGCAGTGAAATATATGTATCTGCGCCATTAAAGTGAATGGAGTGAGTGCTTCTACAGTACTTGTTTATTTGCTCTGACTAGTCACCTTTGTATTCAGCTGTTCTTTGGTTAATCCCTGTTTAAGGGAAATACTCCTCTAGAAGTGTAAATGTAAGACTTAAGTTCTTCTGAGACATTGGTCCTCATCCAAAATACAAACTTCCTGAGGGCACAAAATCAAATTATACCAGAATTTTAACTAATGAAATATTCACTGCAAACAATTTTTCTGCTTTACACAACTACCAACCCTATTGATCAACCCTATTGCAAGGAACTTCTTATCCCTCAATCTGACCTCCTGCTCAGATCTGTTCCTTAACATAAAACCTTCCTCTCTAGAGGGAATTTTAAGAATAAGAGAGACAGGAAAAGCTGGGAATTTAAAACAAGCCACTGTTTAATATAGTTCCCACCTCCCTCAGTTCCACTCCCAACCCTTAGGGTTAGATGCACAGCTCAGCACACAGTATCACACATGATTGAATTATATACATAGCTGAGCAGACAGTATGACACATGATAGGATTAGATTAGATATGCAGCTCAGCAGACAGTATCACACATGATGTTTGGATTCTGGATTTAGTGTTCCTTTATTCTCATGTGTTTGACTTTCACACGCTTAATATGTTCAATAGATCTCACCAAATTTATATGGGTCTGCAGATAAATATCTCATATCTGAACCCAGCTTCTCTGTTCTCTAAACATAAGAAAAAGCAGCTTGAGCAATAAGCTAAATGTGGAGCACTTATTACCCAGTGGTTGTGATGTGTATTACAGTCATTCAGAGTTTATATACAGTCTTGCGATATAATGTTGTTTTGCTTTCAGGACAAAATTGACACCACTTCCAGTTTGGAGATCAGGTAAGAGTAGACGCATCTGTAATTACTAGTGTTGATCGAGCACCAAAGTGCTCAGCTGCTCGGGTGCTTGGGTCGAACACATTGTGATGCTCGGGTGCTCTACCAAGCACCCAAGCAAAATGGAAGTCAATGGGAGAAACCAAGCATTAAACCAGGCACCCCGTGCTCTGAAGAGGGGAGGGTGCCTGGTTCAAAGGAAAGGTCAGAAATGTATGGAAACACCGCCAAAATGGTTCGGAAACAGAATGGGGAGGACGTCTGAATGCATCTTGGACTCCCAGGTCGCTGCTGGGAACGATGTTTTACAGACTGACAATAATACGCACAAAACCAAAGATAAACTAAATCTTAGAGGAAGAAATGTTAGGAAACATTCTTTCCTGTATATTTACTTGTACATAAAGTGCAAATGTTCCCAAAAATTGCAGGCACTCCGATACAACAAGTATATCACATAAAGGAGGGCCTCATTCACATTGTGGTACAATTGTTCAGGTAGTGGGACTCCTACACTCATAAAGCCTATGCACTTAGTGAAAGGGCTGCCAAAAATTACAAGAAACCGGCACTCCAATCCACCCTTTGTTACACATAAAGGAAGGCATTATACACACCCTTGAAAAATTATGATTTCTGGCCTTCTGGTGACCCTCAAAAACATTTGGAACAAGGGCCTGCTGATTTGACCATCAAAAACATTAGGGGAAAGGACCTGCTGCTGAGCTGACCCTCTAAAACATTAGGGTTGAGGGCCTGCTGCTGAGCTGACCCTCTAAAACATTATATGCGAGGGCCTGCAGGTGAGCTGACTAGTGTTAGGCGTGAATATTCGAATAGCGAGTTTTTTTATCTGCACTTCGCTAATTCATGAATATTTTGAATATAGTGCTATAAATTCGCTATTTCGAATATTCGGGGGTTTGTTATAATTTTTTCTTTCCCACTTCTTAATAGTAGTTCTTACCTGTCCTGAGGATTCCTGGCTTCCTGGCTGCTCCAGTCAGTGCCCGTTGCCGCTTATAATTATTCTATTTATTTAAAAAAAAAATGCAAAGTAATATTATCGCATAGCGAATTAAAAACTTAGCTGTCTATAGTCAACTTTACTATTTGATTGCTAGAATTAGCGAAGTTGACAAATATGGAGCTAAAATGATAATGGAGAATATTTTGTTATCTTCGTTTTGAGGAATATGACAAATACATTTGTCATATTTGTCATCTTCGCTAATTCTAGATATCAAACCAATAGGAAAGTTGCCTTAAGTTAAAATCACAATATGCGATTATTTAAATCACATATTGATCGCGATAACTAGAATAATGACGAATACTCTATTTCGACAAATATTCTAGCGAACATTCGCAAATTTCGACGAAATCGAATATGGTACCTCCCGCTCATCACTAGAGCTGACCCCATAAATAATTGTAGGTGAGGGCCTGCTGGTGGGTTGACTCTGTAAAAGATTGTAGAATTGAATGGTGGAGTCAAGAAGTCAGGGGAAATCCAGGCCTTGTTCATTTTTATAGAAACATAGAAACATAGAATGTGTCGGCAGATAAGAACCATTTGGCCCATCTAGTCTGCCCAATATACTGAATACTATGAATAGCCCCTGGCCCTATTTTATATGAAGGATGGCCTTATGCCTATCCCATGCATGCTTAAACTTCTTCACTGTATTTGCAGCTACCACTTCTGCAGGTAGGCTATTCCATGCGTCCACTACTCTCTCAGTAAAGTAATACTTCCTGATATTACTTTTAAACCTTTGCCCCTCTAATTTAAAACTATGTCCTCTTGTACCAGTTTTTCTTCTTTTAAATATTCTCTCCTCTTTCACTGTGTTGATTCCCTTTATGTTTTTAAAAGTTTCTATCATATCCCCTCTATCTTCTTACTTCCAAGCTATACATGTTAAGGTCCTTTAACATTTCCTGGTAAGTTGTGTCCTGCAATCCATGTACTAATGTTATAAGAGTCAACCTGTCAGCATTTTCAGTTGATAGGCGGATACGCTTATCTGTTATAATGCCACCAGCAGCACTTAATACCCGCTCAGACAAAACGCTGGCGGCAGGGCAGGCCAGTACCTCCAAGGTGTAGCGCGCCAGTTCATGCCATGTGTCCAGCTTGGACACCCAGTAGTTGTAAGGCACTGAAGGATCATTGAGGACACTGACACGGTCTGCTATGTACTTTTTCACAATCTTCAAAAATGTTTTCCTCTTTGTGACAGTAGGCCGCGCATCAGGGTGAGGGTGCTGGCGGAGTGTCATAAAACTGTCCCAGGATTTGGAGAGTGTTGCCCTGCCTCTGTTGGAACTGCTGTGTGTTCCCCTTGTCTCCCCTCCTCGGTTGCCCAAGGATCTATGGACTCTGCCGCCAGCATTGTCAGATGGAAATTTTTCAACATGGACCTTCTGGTATTGCACGGTTTTGCTCGTCCTCTCCACCAGAGGAATAAGAGATGAGAACATCTCTTTGTAGCGGGGGTTGAGAAGTATGAACAATCAGTAATCCGTGTTGTCTAAAATGCGTATAACGCGCGGGTCGTGGGAAAGGCAACCTAACATAAAGTTAGCCATGTGTGCCAGAGTACCAACAGGCAAGAGTTCACTGTCATCAGGAGGATGACTCTTAATCTCCTCATCCTCTTCTGCCCACCAACGCTGAACAGATGGAAATAAACTTCCATGGGTACTACCCTTTGTAGCGGAGGCAACCGTCTCCTGCTCCTCCTCCTCCTCTTTATTGTCCAATTCACGCTGAGAAGATGAACTGAGGGTGGTCTGGCTATCACCCTGTGTAATTTCTTCCCTCATTTCCACCTCTTCTACATGCAAAGCGTCGTCCTTAATTGTGAGCAGCGATCGTTTGAGCAGACTCAGAAGTGGGATGGTTACGCTAATAATAGCGTTATCGCCGCTCACCATCTGTGTTGATTCCTCAAAGTTTTTCAAAACCTCACAGAGGTCAGACATCCATGCCCACTCCTCGCTTGTGAATAGTGGGAGCTGACTGGAAAGGCGACAACCATGTTGCAGCTGGTATTCCACCACTGTCCTCTGCTGCTCACAAATAGTGTTGAGCCTGAATATTCAAATTGCGAATTTTTATCGCAAATATCAGCAATTCGAGAATTCGGGAAAATGTTTAATATAGTGATATATATTCGTAAAAACGAATATTTTTATTTTTTTTTCTCATCTGAACCCATTACCTAGTATACCTACCTGCTTCCTGCTTGTGGGCCAATGTGAGAAGGCTGCAATATTGTAGTCTGTAGTGAATTAGAATATTCTTCATTATTTACGGCAATGTAATATTCGCGTAATGCGAATATTCTAAAACACGAATATATAGCACTATAGAATATAGTGCTATATATTGTTTTTTAGAATATTCGTCATTTTTTTCCATCTAAAGTCATGATTCCTCTCTGCTTAAGTTGTTTTTGTGCCAATGACTGTTCACATTATATTGGAAATAATTACAAATATTCTAAAAAACAAATATATAGCACTATATTCTATAGTGCTATATATTCGTGTTTTAGAATATTCACATTACACAAATATTACATTGCCCATTTTTGCAATTAATAGAATAATGTCAAATATGAATATTCGCGAATATATGACGAATGTTCTAACGAATATTCGTGAAATATCGCAAATTCGAATATTGTTCCTGCCGCTCATCACTACTCACAAAGCCTGGCCAACATGTGGAACATCAAGTTCCAGCGTGTGCTCACATCGCATAACAGCCGGTGAGCTGGAAATTTCAAGCGCAGCTGCAGCGCTCACAGACCGGCTGAAGCTGTCGATGACTTTCAGAAATGTGCACACACGCGGCACACCTTCACCAGTAGCTCAGGCAATTTGCGGAACGTTTTGAGAAACTGCTGAACCACTAAGTTTAAGACGGGGGTTAGGCATGGGATGTGTGTGAGCTTGCCGAGCTCCAAAGCCGCCACCAAGTTACAGCCATTATCAGACACAACCATGCCTAGTTATAGGTTGACAGCTCAGTCTGGTCTCTTATCCCCGGCGGTGTGTTGTTTGTCCCCTAAGCATATCAGCTTTAGCAGGGCCTGTTGCCGCTTCTCCACTGCAGTGCTACACTGCGTCCAGCTGTCAAATGATGGCTGACTGGTGCTGCACGCGGATAATTCTGAGGTAAAAGTAGAGGAGGAGGAGAAGTGGGAGTTGGAACTAGTAACGTAGGTGCTGTTGGAAACCCTGATCGAAGTAGGGCCCGCAATCCTTGGCATCTGTAGCACCTGTGCCATCCCAGGGTACGACTCACTCTCGGCCTCCACAACATTCACCCAGTGTGCAGTCAGGGAAATGTAGCGGCGGGGAAGGAACACCTTGAAAAATAGTGCCGTCTGGGGACTGCGTAACACGTGACGGCCACCGACATCAGGCTGCGGAAGGCCACAAGCCTAAATGGCATCATTTTCAGGGCCAGTTGTTTGGAAGGCTGCACATTTAGTGCTATGGGCTGTGGGTGGGTGGCTGGGTATTTACTCTTGCTTTCAAAGGCCTGGGGTAAAGACATTTTGACGCTGCGCTGGGACACGGAAGTGGATGTGGTCGTTGTTGGTGCTTGCGAAGGTCCAGATGCAGGATGGGAGGAATCCGGGCCTGCTGATGGTGGTGAGGTTGCTAGTGCTCATGCCTGGGCTCATATTGTTATGGCACAGGTTGCAAACTACTATTCTTTTGTCATCCACACTTTGCTCAAAAAAGCGCCATGCTGCGGAACACTTACCCCTTGGCAAAGGAGATTTCCGCAAGGGGGTGCTCCGTGGAACAGTTGCGGGCTTGTTTGGTGTGGCCCACCTTCTCCTTTTGCCACCCCACTGCCTCCTCCAGCCTCTTGTGGTGCTGCAGATCACTCCCCCTCTGTACTGCTGTCCTCGCTTGGCTTTCTACCTTCCTAGGTTGGGTCAGTGAGTTCATCGTCCACTAACTCCTCTTCCACTTCCTCACTCTGCTCATCATTCTGACTTCTTGACCTAACAACAACCTCAGTGATTGACAACTGTGTGTCATCCTCTTCATCAACTTCTTGAGACAGTAATTGCCGTTGACTTAATGGCAACTGTGTCTCATCATCATCCACCTCATTAAACAGTAATTGCTGTTCCCCACCATCATCTTCTTGTGACTGTGGATTCTCAAGCGGTTGGGAATCAGAACACAAGATCTGTTCCTCTTCAAGCGTGCTTGGTGAGAGGGCCAAATGAAGGAATGGTGAAACGTTATACAGGAGAAGTACCACGGGTAATGTCACTGTTCGCAGAATCTACGGAAAAAGTACACTGTATGTCACAGATAAAAATTTTATGTGCACACCTTAAACTGGAGATGCCCCCTGGTAATGTCACTGTCAGAAGCTGACACTGTCTATTGACAAAGTACACTGTATATCACTGATAAAAAATTTAAACGCACATGGTACACTGGAGATGTCCCCTGGTAATGTCACTGTCCTCAGAGGACACCGTCTACTGAAAAAGTTCACTGGATGTCACAAATATTTTAGAGCAGGATGATTAAAAAATATATATTGCTGCTGCCACACAAAATAGTCCTTAAAAGGACTTTTGGGTCTTTAAAGTTTTAGCAATTTAGCGCAGGTTGCGCTAAAAATATATATTGCTGCTGCCACACACAAAAGTTCCTAAAAGGACTTTAGGGTCTGTAAAGTTTTGGCATTTTAGCACAGGTTGCGCTACAAATATATATTGCTGCTGTCACACACAGTAGTCTTTAAAAGGACTTTTGAGTCTCTGAAAAGTTTCTTTAATAAAACTAGTGCAATATCACTCCCTACACTGTCTGTCCCTTCCTATGCACAGCTCTCCCTGACTAAGACTGAGCCAAACACGCGCCATCGGGTGCTATATAGCACCCGATGACGCGTTTCAGCCAGCCAATCACTGCAATGCCAGTAACCAACATGGCTATGGCATTACGGTGAGGGTAGTACCTAGCTGCACATTTTCGGCTGCGTAGCAGCCAAGAAACGTGTGGGAAGAAGACTCGAGCATTGCGCTCGAGAACATGCGGTACTCGGCCAAGTACCGCCATGTGTCGAGCATCAAAATAGAGTAAAAATCTTTCATTTTTATCTATACAAAAATACCAAATTTACTAAAATCTTGGAAAAATTTCCAAATTTCCAAATTTCAATTTCTATACTTTTATAATAGATAGTAATCCCTCCAAAATAGTTATTACTTTACATTCCCCATATGTCTACTTCATGATTGGATCATTTTGAAAATGACATTTTATTTTTTGGGACGTTAGAAGGCTTACAAGTTTAGAAGCAAATCTTGAAATTTTTCATAAAATTTCCAAAACCCACCTTTTAAGGAACAGTTCAGGTCTGAAGTCACTTTCTGAGGTTTACATAATAGAAACCTTTAGAAACTACACCCCTCAAGGTATTCAAAACAGATTTTACTAACTTTCTTTACCCTTTAGGTATTCCACAAGAATTAAAAAAAAATGTATATAACATTTCAGAATTTCACTTTTTGGCAGATTTTTCATTTTAATCCATTTTGTCCAGTAACAAAGCAAGGGATAACAGCCAAACAAAACTCAATATTTATTGCCCTGATTCTGTATTTTACAGAAACATCCCATATGTGGTTGTAAACTGCTGTACGTGCACCTGGCAGGATGCAGAAGGAATGGAATGCCATACGGTTTTTGGAAGGCAGATTTCACTGGGATAATTTTGAGTTGCCATGTCACATTTAAAGATGCACCGGTAGAGTAGAAACTCCAAAAAAAAAAACATTTTGGAAACTATGGGATAAGGTGGCAGTTTTGTTGGTACTATTTTAGGGTACATATGATTTTTGGTTATATATTACAATTTTTGTGAAGCAAGGTAACACAAAATTGCTGTTTTGGCACAGTTTTTATTTTTTTTGTAATTGACAATGTTCATTTGACAGGTTAGATGATGTGGTATTTGTTTCAGTTTTACATAATAAAGCAGTTTTGAAAAAAATCATGTTTTAGTGTCTCCATATTCTGAGAGACATAACCATAGCAAAGGCAGGTGCACTCTGCGGCAATACTAAACCCTCACACTGATGTTAAAATTGAGAGGTTAGTTCGACACATCCTACTAGGAGGACATGTCTTAAGCACGGACACCACGCCAAGGTCTTTCAAATAGCCCGAGACCCTACCACTGAACCTACCTGTGCTGAATGGGCGATACCAGGGGCCGTTGGGCCGTTGGGCATTACGGGAGCGTAAGGCCTGACTCACAAACAGCTCACCAGTGACCTCCAGCATGTAACCATGCTTGCAATGGGAGGTGGGATGTGCCTGTGAGCCCCATCCGCTACCGGATGAGAGCGATAATTTTATTTTTTTTACTTTTTGGGCGTTTTACTTTTTGGGCGATTGTCTTAGGTTGGGTCTCATTTTTTTTACGTTGTTCACCTGAGGGGTTAGATCATTTAGATCATGTGAAATTATATAGAGCAGGATATTACAACGTGACAATACCTAATATGTTTATTTTATTTTTTTATTTAAGTTTTACACAATAACTTCATTTTTTAAACAAAAGAAAACATGTTTTAGTGTGTCCATATTCTGAGAGCCATAGTTTTTTATTTCTTCGGCAATTTTCTTAATTAGGGTCTCATTTTTTGTGGGATGAGATGATGGTTTGATTGGCTCTATTTTAGGGTGCATATGACTTTTTGATCACTTGCTATTACACTTTTTGTGATGTAAGGTGACAAAAAAATTGCTTTTTTGACACAGTTTTTATTTTATTTGTATTACGGTGTTCACCTGAGGGGTTAGGTCATGTGATATTTTATAGAGTAGGTTGTAACGGATGTGACGATACAAAAATAACGTTTTAGTGGGATAAGGTGACGATTACAATTGTACTATTCTGGGGGGAATACGCCTTTTTGATTGCTTCATGTAGCACTTTTAGTGATGTATGATAAAAAAAATGTTTTTTTAGCACAGTTTTAATTTTAGTTTTTTAACGGTGTTCATCTGAGGGGTTAGATCATGTGGTATTTTTATAGAGCTGGTCGATACGGACACAGTGATACGTAATATGTCTACTTTTTATTTTCCCTATTTTTTACAATTTTTAAAAATTTTATTTTGGGAAAAGGACGCTTTTTTAACTTGAAACTTATTATTATAAAAAAAAAATAAACTTCACCTTTTCAGGGTTTGATCCCTGTTTCAATTCAGTACAATACATTATGCATTGTACTGAATTGAACTGTCAACATCTTGCACAGTAAGATTCGAATACCCAGCCCTCAGGCTGGATCTCCTAGGCTTCCATAGCTGGCAGGCTCCGATGCCTTTGGAAGGCATCGGGGCTGCCATGGCAACCATCGTCCCCCTGTCAGCACAGCGCAGGAGGGCCGATGGAATTAGAGGGAGTCCCCTCCCTCTGTAAACCCCGCCCAATGACATCACGTACATGCAAGTAAGGATGCAGCAAGAAGCAGCATTACCTCACGTACATGTACGTGATAATGCGAGAAGGGGTTAAGAATAGTAATACATTATTAATTAGTTATTACTCAACATTACCCATTTTTCTAGTTTATGTTAGCATCATTTTGTAAATGTTATTTTTTTTTTTTTTTAGGACGTTGGGAGGCTTAGAAGTTCAGGTTTGCCGGGTTCGGACGAACTTCGTCGCAAAGTTCGAGTTCGGGACCCATACTTGACCCTGAACCCGAACCCCATTGAAGTCAATAGGGACCCGAACTATGGGGCACTAAAATGGCTCTAAAAAAGTAATGGAAAGGGCTAGAGGGCTGCAAAAGTGGATAAGGAAATAACTTAAAATAACATAAAATACCTAAAAATTTAAAATAATAATCTTGAATTAGGAGGAGGAAGTCCATATGGAGTAGGAAGTTGAGGAGGTGGTGGACGTGGCGGTGTAGGTGGAATCGGTGGAGGAGGAGGTAGTCGCCAACAACACAGATTTTTTTTGTTTTTGCTTTTTTAATTTGGGTAGACCCCAAAACATTGGGAAATATAGAAAATAAATTTTAAAAAAAACTATATTTAAACCATCCTGCACGATATGGTATTAAATGTGCAGATGTATATGGCTACATTTACAAAATCACAGAAAATAATGCACTATAAAAATAGATGCAAGCATAACATATTGAGTAAGCCCTATACTAGGAGTAATATTCAAGTGCACTTTTGCCCCACCTATCTAATAGGTGACATTGATTAAGGTGGCACATATAGGTGTGTGTGTGTGTGTTTCTCCTCCCACCGGTTGCTGATGCACATGGAGGTAACAAGGGGCAGCACACCATATGTGCGGGGACTGTGCTTCTGAAAAATGCACCACAGCATGAATAGGTTAGCATAGGAACCCGCCTGAACTGAGACCTCCTTGTCGCCGGTAGGTGGGCTTAGATGTATTTTGATCAAAATATATTGACCAAGTGTCTCAGTTTTTATCAAGAGTGAGGGCTTAGTCCATATGATATACTTGCATCTATTTTTATAGTGCATTATTTTCTGTGATTTTGGAAATATAGAAAAGAAAACAAAGAGAAAGTGTGCTGGAGTATAAGGCTGGGTGAGGTCTGTATGCATGTCAATTCTGCACAAGTTACGGACAAGTCCTATGGGATCCATGCCTGGTTATTTTAATGAATGTGAGATTGTCCACATTGGCTGTGGACAGGCGGCTGCTCTTGTCTGGGATAACGCCTCCTGCCATGCTAAACACATGTTCAGACAATACACTGGCTGCAGGGCAGGCCAGCACCTCCAAGGCGTAAAGAGCAATCTCAGGCGGTGTGCTCTATTTGGATATGTTGAATGGGACATATCCATTGGTCAGTATGTGTAGGCGTGTGCACAAATACTGTTCCACCATGTTGCGGAAATGCTGCCTCCTGCTAAGACGTTCCATATCAGCTGCTGGTTCTTGTGGCGTGCTGACAAAGCTTTTCCACATTTCAGCCATGCTAACCCTGCCTTATGAGGTTCTGGCGGTGCCCCAGCTGCATTGGCGACTTCTTCTTCCTCATCTGCCTTCACCTTGTGCTTCCACTGGGGCCCCGGTGCCACTATCAGCGCATCTACCAGCATGCAGAATATATTTTCCAGTCAGGTATGCAGTGCATGGGTAGTTTGAAAGAAAAAAAGGGGGTACAGATCACCCCGCAATCTAAACACCGCCAAATTTACAGAATATATTGCCCAGTCAGGTATGCAGTGCAGGGGTAATTTGAAAGAAAAAAGGGGTACAGATCACCCAACAATCTAAACGCCGCAGAATTTACAGAATATATTTCCCAGTCAGGTATGCAGTGCATGTAAGGATACGGTGGTTTGCGCTCCAGCCTGGATCCATGCCCTGTGTAACCATGACAACGATAGCTGTTTGCCTCCCAGGCTGGAAGCAGTGGCCGCTGGGCCGTCTAAGGTGGCTCCGCCCATCCACACTTGGTCAATAAATAGGAGCCAGGTGCTGCACAGGGTGTTCCACTAATGGAGTGCGCACCCTGCCTGCTCCATTCACCACGAGGACGCAAGCTTCTAACTACCTGCAACTCTGAACCTCCAGGAGAAACCCTCACCTACCTTATCCAGCTCCACCACAGCAGGATCCCTGCATGACTTCTAACAGCAAGTATCAGCCTGTCATTTTGTTCACTGACATTGCTCACTGAAAGGAAGGGACACGCACTGGTGACTATTAGTACTGCAGGCCTGGGATTTCTGAACATTGCCTAGAGCGGTTATTCATGAACTTTAATCTGTACTCTGATTCCTAAAACAAACTCTCCTCACTATTAGTTTTACACTCTATCTTTAGTACGCGGTACATGAGTTTGTTACCCCATACTCTCCGCTTAAGACTGAGAGAGCCGCCTGGGGTACACACTGAGCAGCCGCAAAGACTCCATCAACACTCAAGTAGTGTGATAGGAGTGGATGTCAAAGGACTCCGCAGTTGAGATCCTAACTGATCAATTTGGTGCGTTACATATTAGTGGAACCCTCATGGATCCAGCGGAGCTCGCGCGGCACATGGTCGCCCTCACTGAGAGGGTGGAAACCCTTAACGTGACCGTACAGAATCTCCAATTGGAAAATCAGGCGTTGCGAGATCTCGTCTCGTCGCGCACAGGACACCACCACGATGGACCGGAACCCAAGGTCAGTCCACCTGAACTTTTCTCAGGAGACCGGAAGCAGTTCCGCGAATTCCTGAATGCGTGCAAGCTGATGTTTCAGTTACGCCCCGGACCTATCCTACCGATAGAACCAAAGTACTCACCATGATCTCTTACCTCAGGGGGAGGCCAGAGCATGGGCTAACACCTATTTAGAAAAGGAAGACCCGGTCTTGAATTCCTTTCCACAATTTCTTGAAACAATGGCCCTCCTTTACGAGGACCACAACAAGCAGCTGACTGCGGAGACCGCCATTCGCACCCTAAAGCAAGGGAGACGACCCGTTGAGGACTTTATTGCGGAATACACTCGTTGGGCCCGTGAGACTGAATGGAATGATCTCACTCTTAGAAATCAGTTCCGTCTCGGTCTATCTGAGGCCCTGAAGGATGAAGTTAGCCCGCGGAGAGCTGCCACATACACTCGGCGCCTTGATGCAGAAGGTCACCACCATTGACAGGCGCTTAAGGGAGCGTAGGGCCGAGAGAGTCTCAGGGTTTACACCCACCCGAGACAGACCAGCCCGGATCCTGTAGCAGAGATGATGGAGATTGGGGCAATTCGTGGTCCTCTGACTGAGAGAGAGAAGACCCGGAGACGGAACCTCAACCTCTGCTTATACTGTGCGTCGGCTGATCATTCGGTCGATGGATGTCCTGCCATAAGAAAGAAACATGAAGGTAAAATGATGACGTTCTGTAACTTAGGCAGAAAAGATAACAACACAAGTGGTTACATTTATACGTCTCTTACCTTACAGTGGGACCAAAAACCGAACTATCGTTGATGCAATGGTGGACACGGGAGCTTCAGGGAATTTTATCGATAAGCATCTAGTAGAGAGAAATAAAATTCCCCATACAAGGAAAGATGTATCGATATCCGTGAGTTTTATTGATGGTACAACCTCTAGACCTATCCATAGCCAGACTCAACCCCTTTTGGTGACAAGCGAAAATAACCACACAGAATTTTTATCCTTTGATGTCATACACTCCCCTTCGTTCCCCATCATTTTAGGCTTGCCATGGCTCCGGTTACATCAACCAGTTCTCCTATGGGAACAGGGGAGAATTGGGTTTACCTCACGTTATTGCAGGAGACCTGTTTCCCTATTAAAACTCTCATGCATGTAGGGGTGAACCAGGTCCCTACCCAATACTCAGAGTTTTCGGAGGTATTTAGTGCAAAGATGGCGGAAACCCTACCGCCCCATAGACCCTACGATTGCCCCATAGACCTGCTGCCGGGCAGTGAAATACCCACAGGAAGAATCTACCCATTGGCACAACCAGAACTTGACCACCTCAAACAGTATCTCGAAGAGAACTTAAGGAAGGGATTCATTCGGCCTTCAACCTCCCCTGCAGCCGCAGGTATGTTCTTCGTAAGGAACAAAGACTTGAGCCTCAGACCCATCATTGATTACAGAGCATTAAATAAAATAACAATCAAAAACCGGTACCCCCTGCCGCTAATATCCGAGCTTATTGAAAGACTTCAAACATCAACTATCTACACTAAACTGGACTTGAGAGGCGCATACAACTTGATTAGGATTAGAACCGAGGATGAATGGAAAACTGCTTTCCGCACTCGGTACGGACTCTTTGAGTATATGGTAATGCCTTTCGGCTTGTGCAATGCCCCTGCCACATTCCAAAACTTTATCAACGACATATTTAGGGATCTACTAGATGTATGTGTTGTCATCTATCTAGATGACATATTGGTCTACTCCGATAACCTACAAGATCACAGGAAACACGTCCGTTGGGTACTTGCGCGATTAGCGTCCATCACTTATATGTCAAACCGGAAAAGTGTATATTCGAGACTACTACCCTTCCGTTCCTTGGTTATATAATCTCACCCAAGGGAATTCAGATGGATCAGTCAAAGATCACTTGCATCCAAAACTGGCCGATTCCGGACTCTAGGAAAGCCCTCCAGCGTTTCATAGGGTTCTCGAACTTCTACAGGAAATTCATCAAAGACTTCTCCGCTACCATCAAACCCCTAACCAGATTAACTAGTGTCAATACGAAATTTGTTTGGTCCATGGAGGCCCAATCAGCTTTTGAGTTACTTAAAGACAAATTCACTTCAGCACCAATTCTGACCATTCCGAATCCAAACTATCACTTTGTGCTGGAAGTAGATGCATCACAGGCAGCCATAGGAGCTGTTCTGTCCCAGCGGAGCTCCTTCTCATCCCCACTACATCCTGTCGGGTTTTACTCCCAGACTCTAAACACAGCTGAAATCAACTACCCCATAGGGGAAAAGGAACTTCTTGCCATAAAATGTTCCCTAGAGAACTGGAGGCACCTACTTGAAGGTTCAACACACCCCATCACAATATACACGGATCACCGTAATTTACAATACCTGAAAACCAGTAAAACACTGTCAGCACGTCAGGTACGGTGGAGTTTTTTTTGACAGATTCGACTTTCAAATTACTTATCGACCAGGCTCAAAAAATGGGAAGGCTGACGCCTTATCACGTCTGGCTGAATGCCGCGCCGCAGTTACAGCCCCCACATGCATTATACCACCTAACAAAATTATCCTCGCCACCATCGAATTGGAAACCCAGCTTAAGGATGCTCTGAAAATTGACTGTGCTAACATCCCCCGGAACTCGGAAAGACCAACGGGGTTTCCTCTACAAAAACAACCTACTGTACATACCAACTCCTCTCACCACCCAGGTAATCAAACTCTGCCATGACACACCCCTCGCGGGACACCCTGGCATTGCCAAAACCATAAACCTGATACGCAGGAACTTCTGGTGGCCAAAAATGACCAAAGAAATTAAGCAATATGTTTCCACATGTGAGACATGTGCCTCATGCAAAAGTGATAGAAATCGACCATATGGCCTTCTTATGAGTCTTCCTATCCCCAACAGACCCTGGGAATGGGTTTCAATGGACTTCATTGTAGAACTCCCCCGCTCCAGAGGAAACAACACCATCATGGTTGTAGTAGACCTACTAACTAAGATGGCACACTTCATCGCCCTCAAAAATTACCTTCCTCCAGTGAAACTGCCGAGGCCTTTCTGTCCAATGTCATAAAACTACATGGAATCCCTACCCAAGTTATATCAGACAGGGGTTCACAATTTATATCCAAATTTTGGAGAGCACTTTGTCTTAGACTCCAAATCGACCATAGAATGTCTACCGCCTACCACCCCCAAACTAACGGGCAGACGGAAAGGGTGAACCAATGTCTGGAACAATTTCTCAGATGTCACTGCTCATTCCTTCAAGATGACTGGGAAAGCCTACTCCCTCTTGCCGAATTACGCTTACAACAATTCTGTAAATTCCTCCACTCTACATAGTCCATTCTTTGCTAATTATGGATTCCACCCTAGGTCTCTCCCTGAAATCAGCCTTCCTACAAACGTTCCTGCCACAGATGATTATGTAACTACCTTGCAAACAACCCTCATGATGCTGAAAGACAACCTCCAACGGGCAAAGGAAAGGCAGAAGATCTACTACGACCGTCACAGAAGAGAAAATCCTCCTTATCAGGTTGGAGACTCGGTATGGCTGTCAACGAGAAACCTTCGGTTGGGGGTACCTGCTAAGAAACTGGGTAGGCAATTTTTGGGTCCGTTTCTGAAAGAATTATCATCCCCAACACGGTGAGACTTACCCTTCCTCCTCGACTACAGGTACATCCCACATTCCATGTATCGTTGCTAAAACCGTTTAGACCTAGCCCGTTCCCCTCACGGGTTCCTCAACCCTCCCCCCGATAGATGTCCGTGGTGAGGAGGAATTTGAGGTTGAGCAGCTTCTCGACTCCAGAAGAAGACGGGGGAGGATCCAGTACCTCGTTAGATGGAAGGGTTACGGGTCTCAGGATGACTCTTGGGAAGATGTGCGAGACGTCCATGCACCCAGACTCCAAAGGTTGTTCCACAGGAGATTTCCCGACCGACCCTCCCCTACTGGGGTACCCGGAGAGGGTCCCCTTAAGGGGGGTACTGTAAGGATACGGTGGTTTGCGCTCCAGCCTGGATCCATGCCCTGTGTAACCATGACAACGATAGCTGTTTGCCTCCCAGGCTGGAAGCAGTGGCCGCTGGGCCGTCTAAGGTGGCTCCGCCCATCCACACTTGGTCAATAAATAGGAGCCAGGTGCTGCACAGGGTGTTCCACTAATGGAGTGCGCACCCTGCCTGCTCCATTCACCACGAGGACGCAAGCTTCTAACTACCTGCAACTCTGAACCTCCAGGAGAAACCCTCACCTACCTTATCCAGCTCCACCACAGCAGGATCCCTGCATGACTTCTAACAGCAAGTATCAGCCTGTCATTTTGTTCACTGACATTGCTCACTGAAAGGAAGGGACACGCACTGGTGACTATTAGTACTGCAGGCCTGGGATTTCTGAACATTGCCTAGAGCGGTTATTCATGAACTTTAATCTGTACTCTGATTCCTAAAACAAACTCTCCTCACTATTAGTTTTACACTCTATCTTTAGTACGCGGTACATGAGTTTGTTACCCCATACTCTCCGCTTAAGACTGAGAGAGCCGCCTGGGGTACACACTGAGCAGCCGCAAAAGACTCCATCAACACTCAAGTAGTGTGATAGGAGTGGATGTCAAAGGACTCCGCAGTTGAGATCCTAACTGATCAATTTGGTGCGTTACAGTGCAGCAGGAATACACCCTCCAAGCCACTTGTGAATGACTGGCCTGATAACCGTGGAAATGTTCCCCCAGAATCTAACAGGTTGATTAACTGAATTGATGTCACTGTCAGGTATGCAGTGCAGGCCGCAGGGGTACTTGACCGCCAAAAAAAGTGAATTTGTCCCCCCAGAATCTAACAGATGGACTTACTGAATTGATTTCCCTGTCAAATATGCAGTGCCGGTGTTATAAAGAGAAAAAATAGCTTTAGGTCACACAAATATGTGAAAGACAAATTTAATAGAATTACTTTCACATGCAATGTAGCAGGAACACACCCTCCAATCCACTTGTGAATAAGTGGCCTGATTACCATGGAAATGCCTCCCCCAGAATCTAGCAGATTGATTTACTGAATTGATTTTCCTGTCAAATACACAGCGCAGGCAGCAGGGGTACTTGACCTCCAAAAAAGTGAATTTAATGTAAGATTATCAAAACAAATGATGTTGAGTAAAATTAATAATTTTCAAACTTCAAAAAAACTGAATGATTATTAGCCTAATATCCCAATGTAGTACTTAAAGACTAGGCAAAAGGCAATCAATCCATTCCAAAGGCATATTGTATGGCCTTGCAGAAGTAAATGGAACTATGATAAAACATGGGCTTTGACTTGTTATGCTTTAAATCACTGTATTTCAAAGTAATTAATGACTGATTGTTGATGTGGTCGCCACAGCTCTGCTCATTTGCTCCAGTGCCTCCAGGAACTAGTGGCTCAGACCTGCTGGCCTCTTTTTCCTCATTCAGGGCCAGCTTGGCTCTGTCTCTCCATACAGAGTGTAATCTGCTTCTTGTCAACTAAACCTCTATCTGCCTGTAGGACTCTCTCTGTCAGCGCATGCACTCTGTTATTCCTCAACTTCCTCTATGGAAAGATACATGAGTAATATGTTTTAGACTGCATAAGGTCAAAAGACATGAGCAAAGTTTCTTAAAAATTTGATTCAGCTGCTTCACCGAAATTTACAAAAACAAAGTTTGTAAGTAGCAGGCGCAATGATGAGGAATGGCCAATGCGGTGCCCCCGGTCATTGAACCCTCAGATGCCACGTTCATTGCTGATCGCGACATCTGATATAAAAATAGAGGCCTTTCAGGGGTTAAAAAATACTCACTTTATCCATTTGAGCGCAAAGAGGACACCTCGGCCATCTTACTTGAAGATCCCACGCGAAATCTTGCGCAGTGCGTGGTGACAAATGACGTCAAATATCACCACGCACTAGATTTCGAGCACGATCTTCCAGCAAGATGTGCCAGCCTCTTCACGCTCAAATGGATGAGTTGAGTATGATTCATACTCAAGTCCACTTTGGATACTTTGATTCGCTGAACACTAAAGGTCATGCAGAGGAGTGCTGTTCTATGTTCATCTGCTTGTGTATCAACTTTTGCCTGTTTCCTGGATTTTAACCCTTTTCTGTCTGTCCTGAACTCTGCCTCATCTCCCTTCTGACCATGAGATGCCTGCCTTGAACTCAGACTGTTTATCAGATCTCATGAACTTTGCCCGATCTTGGGCTGTCCCTGACTATGGTTTTGCCTGATCCCCTGGTGCACTGCATTGATGTCTATGACTGGTTCAACAGAGACTACTCCCAGAGGTATTGGCCTCTTAAAGGCTCAGCACACAAGCACACTATTCTTCCTCAGCCAATGACTGGCTACCCTGGGGTACTTAAGGCACTTTCCCTATGTGAAGGTGCCTGATCAATAGAATATAGTCTGATAGTGTCATGCAAAGGTGTGCTGTTCTATGTTCATCTTTTCAGGTTCCAACCGCTGTCTGTTTCCTGGATTGTGACCCTTCACTACCTCTGACTGATCTCCATTCTTACCCTGAGCTGTGGTAAATTGGATCGCACAAACTCTGTCTTCTGTGACCTTGGCCTGTCCCCGACTATGGTTTTGTCTGATTCAGTGGTTTCTCTTTACCCATGTGGGTCAGCAGTCACTTGAACAGAGATTACAACCAGAGGTAGTAGCCTGGTGGTTCTCCTGCAGTGCAGTCCAGACCCCTCTATAGTAGTTAAATGGTAAAGATGGTAGGACACTTTGATGATTTCCTTAAGAGCAACCCTAAACCAAATATGTTCTAGTGAAGTCTTGTAGGTAAGAGACCATAATGTAATAAAACATGATGATGATATAGTAAGGCAAACCATGTTTACTTGAACCAAAATAAAAAGTTTCGCTGGACTAAACTTAACAGCTCTGTAGATGGAAAAGTAAAAAAAAAAATTTTGGGGATGTCAGAATATGGCAATGTAAAGAAAAAAATGTTTAAATGTTATTTAAAAAAAACATAATAAAATCTATATACTGTAAATTTTGTATTACCGTAATTGTAATGACCTGCAGAATAATGTTGTCTTAGTCAGTTTAGTGCAAACTGAACTTCATAAAAACAAACCCTCAAAACTATAGTAGATTAAAAGGTGTCATTAAAAAAATCAAACTTGTGCTACTAAAAACAGGCCCTCATTTGACTATATGAATGGAATTTTTTTAAAAAATTATGGCTCTTGGAAAGCAGGAAGGAAAAAACAAAAATGTTAAAGGTTTTTTTTCTTTCACATTCTGGGCGTCTTTTTGCAGATCCCCCACCGCTTATGGCCCGACCTGCAGAGGGAATTGCACTTAGCTGCTCCTTGCCGTTGGGTCCTGGCTCCTACACTCTCCCACTGCTATTGCAGTGCTTGGGTTCCCCGCTGTCAACACCTGGTTTAACTCTGTTGTAGCCAATGACTGACCAAAATGACAACCTGCCTCACTCGTATCATGTGACCAATTGATGTGAACCAAGAGGGACAGGAGACTGCTGTGACCATTCAAAAGCTCAGCTGAATCAAACTGGATGTTAACAGCAGGGGATCCGAATGCTGCAGTCGGGGTGGGGAGGAGGGAAGTAGGTATGCTTCACTTCACAGGTCTGATCAAGAGGGGGGTCTGCCAAAAGACCTCCAGAAGATAAACAGTCCCTTTAAGGCATTTTTGAATGAACAGAAAATTGGGCCAATTTTCAGAGATGAGCTTTTGTAGAAACACTCACTCCTGATAATTTGTGCAAACAATCACCTAATTGCTTGTTCCTTGGGTGATGGTGTCTTTTAGCCAGCATCAAAAATCACAGGGATCTGCTGCCCAACAACAATGATTCTCGGAGAACTAGCAACCGCTGTAGCAATCGCCTGTCCCCATAGTGAAGAGATGATAGCTGCATGTAAATTAAGCTCTCACCAACTCTGACCATCATGCAGTTATCAGGGACAAACAGTTCCTGATCATTGACTATGACATCACCATATAGAACAACCTTTAGATGAATATTGTTTCATGCTGGTGACAAGTGACATCTTTATGTCTTGACTAAATTCAGTCTTGAAAATGTCTACAAATACAAGGGCAAAATGGAACTAGAAATGTAGTGACTATAATACTTAAGGAAACCTATGTGCTTTCAGTTTGATAACTTTCTCATATGGTTCAACTACTTATCTCGGGTGCATTGCTCACTGTTTGTCTGTCTATGGCTTCCCACTGCTATCCTTTCTTGTCAAAAACAGCACTGTTTTTGCTCACATCATCACAATAGTAGACAGGAGACTGCCACCCACGAGATTAGCATACACTTATCTTACACTGCTGTTGTAAAAAACAATGATCTACAGTAGTTAGCTACAAAGACTTTTCAATTCCCTCCTACTTCAGTGTGGGAAGACACAGGCAAACAGAAGAGGAGTGAAAACAAGCAGGTGCTTATGTTCTAGTTTAAAAAAAATATATATATTCAAAGAGTATCTTACAGCTAATATCACTTAATGGATTTGACTATGTTAGTATAAAGAAAGAAAAAAATGAGAAAAATAAAATGTAGTAAAATCACGTTCCCATGCAGATCAGTCATATTGATAGACAAGTAAACTTACATATCTTATCGGGAACTGCATTCTCCTTCCAAAGTTCCTAAGCACTGTGCCATCAAATATTGTGTAGTGACAAGTCAGAAATATTTCCTTGCTCCATTGCCTACTTTAAAGGGGTGATTAGCATATGAAATGAAGATCAAATAGGAAATGTAGCATCTGAGATAATTTTAATAATTACATGGTTGAAAGAAGATTTTTATTACCAAATGCCTATGAATTCATACTGGGAGACTGTTAGAAATTCTTATTAAGTTGTCAAAAATCTACAAACAACTTTTCTAGACAAAATGATTGGTACATTTTTCTTGTTTTTTTTGTGTGTTCATAGCTGAAACACTGTCAGTTTATGATGTGAATATGATTCTCTTTTTCGTATTTAGATTTTTTGTGTCTTTGTATTTTTCTCCTTGTTGAAAACATTGGATCTAAGAAGAAAGAATGCAGGTATAAAAACAAATATAACCTAATGGAGTTTTATTGTGCATAATATAAAAATACAAAATTATTATATCGTGAAAAACATAAAATTTGTCCATAATATATAATGCCATAATTACAGTGGAATACTTGATCCACAAAAGCACAAGAGGTAAGAATTTGTAGTATCAATTAGTAGTAGTAGTAGTAGTAGTAGTAGTAGGAGGAGGAGGAGGAGGAGGAGGAGGAGGAGGAGCAGACATAAGCAAATTTCTTGAAATTTATTTTAGGTCCAATTCTCCCCATTTTTTTTTTAAAAGTCAATTCGGCCTCGAATCAAATATACTCCAACTGTCCTAAAATTTAGTATACAACACTCATCTTCAAGGATGTTTCCTAAAAAGACTCTGGGATATGAGAGAGCAAGAGCGAGAAAGAGAAGAGACTAATTAGTGTTCCTCAATACACTTGTACACTTGATACTGTGTTCCCCAGTAGATTATACCTGAATGTTGTGATTGCTTATCACCAAGGAACTTTTCTAATAAAGTGGGCAACCCCTATAACCAGGGAATAGTTTGATTTAAAAAATGGAAATTAATTTTGGGTCTGATTCTAACAAATCGGTCAGAAGATTTAATTCAGGTATAAGTAAACTTATAAGTATAAGTCAGATCAAACTGACCTCATCCATTTTATGATGTAGAGGGCGCCGCAGCCATCTTGATCAAAGTTCCAGCGTGAAATTGTGCACGGTGACATATGATGTCACCATGTTAGGCGGCGTGATGACATCATCAGATACCGCGCTGGATTTCGCACTTAATCTTCACTCAAGATGGCCACAGCAGCCTCTACGCTATCAAATGGATGAGGTGAGTATTTTTTTTTTACCAGATTAACCCCTGAAAGCCACAATGTGCATCTCAGATGCTGCGATCAGCGATGAACACAGCATCTGATTGGTTCAGTGACGGGTGGCAATGCAATCACCTTTTCCATTGCGCCTACTGAAAGCAAAGAAATGCACTTTGTTGTAAAATGATTTTTTTTTGTAAAATTTGGCGAAGCAACCGAATCAAATTTTTAAGAACTTCGCTCATCTCTGATGAGTAAAGCTAGTTATTCAGACAGTTCCTACCCATTTTCTTATGTGTGTTACTGTATTGTTTTTGTATGTAAGCTGTCTTTCCTTGCTTTACCCTTTGCAAAGGAATTCTTCCCCATCAATATACAAGCTCAGAAGGACAACATTTTCTTGCTTGGGATGTGCCTATGACACATGTCTATATAGTCCATTCTGATTTGCTGAGGCTGATGGCAAGGCATTATGGGCGAGCCTGCCAGCTCACCACTATAGCCAGTTTCCAGATGTCACATGGTACCAGATAACCTGTCATCAATATGCAATGACAACAGCAAATGACAGTCTACCCAGTGGTCAGCAGTGCAGTCAGTGCAAAAAGTATATCAGGGTATGTTAAACATTTGAATTAACTCGAAAAGTTTTTTTTTAGAGATCAATAAATGTATTAAAAAAAAACAAAAAAAAAAAACGAGCTTGCTGTGGAAAGAAACACAAAATTAGGGTTTAGCTATAGCTGCCTGTCATAAAAAGATAGTATTAGTAGTTATTGCATGCCATAGGTATACTGTATATAGAATAGATTACAGTTATAACATGTATCATGATGCATTATGGTGACAAGCTGTAACTAATATAGTTGGTCAATTCATAGTAATGTGATTTCTGTATATTAAAAAAGTGAAAAATCCTCAAATGTAAATGAGTTTTAAAAGGTTACTGGGTGTATACTGTAAATAAATTGAAGTGTATTGTAGTGTAAAGCTCTTGTAAGTATGAGTCCATCAGTGAATGTCGACACAGCGAGCATGCTTAATTCGATGAGAACCTGTGTTACTAGGATACAATATTCACAGTACGTAAAATGTTCTTCTTATAATAGATATCGCACAAGATGGTTAACCTCACACCGAATCTACACAATTATCTAATGATTCATCTGAAATATAGAATGTCAGAAATTCTAAATCACTGATGTTATAATAACTGGTGTTTATGAATGGTTGTGCCTATGTTGGTCAGTAATATAGTACTTTCTTAGAACAGTACTTTAAATACAGTTATTTGGACACAATAGCTGACTTGATATGTATTGTATAGTTCGACATTCCATGAATATCACCATATTCTACACAATAGTATTGCAAATGTGCCAGAATTCTGTCTCAGACTGAGTAAGAATTATAATCCACAGGCCACACATTTATTAATTGCTGCTGACTTTATTTTTGCCTGAGCCAAAAAAAGGGGGGAGAAAGGGCATGAATTTAGATGCACCAAAATTTAAGCACATGATTTAGCAATCTAACAGGTGGGTGATAACTTGATTACAAATTTAAATATAATGTATAAGTATTAGTAAAACCTACTCCAATTAGAGATGAGCGAATCGAAGCTGACAAAGTGGAATTCGTTTGGAATTTCAGGAAAAATTAGATTTGCAACAAATGCGAATTTCCTCGCGCTTCGTGGTGACGAATTGTAATTTTGCCTAACATGGCGGCTACACGTGTGAGGACATGGGGCAAGAAACTCTGGGAAGGCGGGATGACCCATAATGCCATGCATGCAGCCAATCAGCAGCCAGCAAGCTCGGTGATGTCACAGCCCTATAAATACTCTGGCCATCTTAGATTCTGCCATTCACAATCATACTTTGTTCAGGGACAGACGTGTATGCAGGCACTAGGGATAGTGAAAGAAAAACTGATTGTTGAAAAAAAAAAGGAAAGAAGCGATTTACTAGTGCAGGGAATGGATAGTGAGAGGAATCATTTCACAGTCAGGGAGAGACGTGTGCAGATGCTAGGGTCAGTCATTGAAAAATCCTCATTGTGGAAAAAAGCAATTTACAAGTGCAGGGAAACATTACTTGGGGATCCAGATAGTCTCATAATACAGCTCTGTCCTTCCAGGAATTAGTTATTGGGGTGCAAGTGCTAAGTTGAAAAGCCTTTAGTGGCTTTTATCAGTGAAAAAAGATAAATATATACGTAGGTCACTTTCGTTGTTTTTTTTACGCTAAAATCATTTGCAGTCATTTCTGGTGAAAGAGTATACACAAAAAATATAAATGCACTGCACGTTTGCAGTCATTTCTGGTGAAAGAGTTTAGGGCGGTATTTCAGTAATACACTAAAAATATAAATGCACTTCTCTTAGTGTTGGGCACGAATATTCAAATTTTAATAATATCAGCACTTTGAGAATTTGCAAAGATTTAGAATATAGTGCTATATATTTGAAATTCGCAAATATTCTAGATTTTTTTCCCTCCGAACCCATGATCCCTCCAGACTTCTTGCTTGTGGGCCAATGAGAAGGCAGCAATGTCTTTGTCTGAACTTGGCAACATCCCTAGCAACCAACAGCAAAGTTTCCTACCCCTTTACTATATAAGAACCTCCCCAGCAACCATTTTCTGAATTTTCTTTTAGTTCTGAGAGAGACAGCTTTGTCATTGCTGTGCTCTGTGCTTTACTGTGTCACATCACATTAGATAGTTAGTTTATATATATATATATATATATATATATATATATATATATATATTACAGATAGTTAGTGGGAGATAGTCAGTGTAGGTTAGATAGTGATATAGTGTAGCAGGGTGTTAGGTAGAGTCCATACATACATGCTACAGGCAAGTTCACAACAATACTTAGTGCACCAATCACTAATATATAGTCAGACCTGCTAAAATGTTAAGTTGCCCATATTGCGCGAAAATATGCGCATCATTTATTGCAGATTTCCGCAATCGCGAGTATATCGGAGCACTCTTTCTGCATATAAAGCCATTGTAATGTTCTGCCATGCCAACCATTTTCTCTAGTCTCAGGAAACTTCTAGCAGCTTGAAAATGTAGCAATAGTGACCCACGCATGCAATGCATGCACAATCAAGAAAATAATCGCAAATTCTCAGATACGTGAACTGATTACGAATTTTATTTGCCCAAATATTCACAAAATATTGCAAATTCGAATATTGCCTCTGCCGCTCATCACTATTCACTCTTTAATTGTTTTCTGGTTAAAGCATATAGTGCCTCTTTCCGTCCAACAAGAAATATGTTTTCTCAGGTCACTTGTGCAGTTATTTCTGGTGAAAGGGTATAGGGGCCTATTACAGTAAAAGAAATATATATATATATATATATATATATATATATATATATATATATATATATATACGCACTGCAATGTTGCAGTGATTTCTGTTGAAACCGTATAGGGGTGTATTTCATTCAAAAAAGGAAAATATATACGCACTGCACTGTTGCAGTTATTTCTGGTGAGCGTATAGGGTCGTATTTCAGTACTACAAGAAAAATACATACGCACTGCACTCTTTAATTGTTTTCTGGTTAAAGCGTATAGTGTTTTTTTTCCGTCCAAGAAATATATATTTTAGGGTCACTTGTGCAGTTATTTCTGGTGAAAGGGTATAGCGGCCTACTGCAGTAAAAAAAAAAAAAAAAAAAAATATATATATATATATATATATACACACTGCAGTGTTGCAATGATTTATGTTAAAACCGTATAGGGGCGTATTTCATTCAAAAAAGAAAAATATATACGCACTGCACTGTTGCAGTTATTTCTGGTAAAGGAATATAGCCTTGTATTTTTGTACAACAAGAAAACTGTTAATTGTGGTGAAAGCGTTTAGTGGCTTATTTCAGTACAAAAATAAAAATATATTAATTGCTTTAATTTCCAGTCGCAGCAGAGTAAGGGGTCGTGGCAGCAGTAGCCGCAGCGAGAGTCCTGAGCTCCTGGTGTCATCTACCGGTCGTGTCTTGACCAGCAACACAGTGGTTCTTGATTGGTTAACTCGTGGGTTCGTCAGACACAACCCTTAGTTGGCATGGCCCGGGAGCAGGCCCTGTGCCCTCACCTGTACTCACCTGTCCTCAACCCTTTCTGTTCCCTCTCCGCGATAAGTACTACATGCACTTTTCAGGAGGAAGAGCTACTAGAGGACAGTCAGCAGCTACTGCCCAGCCAAGATGTGGAGGAGACATTCGCCACTTCCTCCGCTAGGCAGGCAAGTAGTGACGAGGAGAGTGGCATGGGAGCTTGTGTTGAGAGTTGTCATGCTCCTGACCCAGAGGCCATTGAGGAGGACATCAGTGATGTGCAGACATTACTCGATGATGATAAAGCCGATCGCACTTGGGAGCCAGGTGAAGAAGGGGCTTCGTCATCATCAGGATAAGAGGATTGCAGTTTGCCCATCAGGCAGTGGCAGAGCCAGCAAGTCGCTAGCATGGCCGAGAGTCAGCAGGGTGGCAGCAGTGGGAGATCAGCAGCCAAACGGGCATGGGGTAGACCACTCGCTTTGCTACAGACTACCTGCCCGGAAAGGAGTGCAGTTAGCAGTCAGCCAGTCAGCCAGTCAGCCAGTGTGTAGTATTGGGGGAAAAATAAGTTACTCAGCAGTGTGGCAGTTTTTAGTGAAGCCAGAGGAGCTCAACATGGCCATATGTAGAAGATGGCATAAGATGAAACGTAGCCAGGATGCCAATCGACCCTACATCCACATATGCAGCATCAGCATCAAGTGGCCTGGGAGACTCATGGCTCCGATGTGGTGGTCTAGCGAGCCGCAGTTACCGCTATATCAACCAGTGGCACACACACAGTTTCAGGCAGTCATAGTTCCACCACCTCAGCTGAAGGGAGCTGTCTGTCAATCCCATATTCTGCTGGTCCAGATCCTTCTGCTCCTACTTTTCGTCAGTCATGCCGTCATCAATCGATCACCAAATAGGTTGCAAAGAGACAATAATATGCGTGCACGCATCCAACGGCGCAGAAGCCGAACGTTCCCCTGTCCAAGTTGCTGGTACTTCAGTCCCTCCCTTTCCAAGTAGTGGACTCTGCACCTTTCAGAGAACTGATGGCTTGTGCCGAGCAGAGGTGGAGAGTCCTAAGCCGTTATTTCTTTGCACAAAAGGCAGTACCAGCACAGACATGTAGAACAGAAGGTGGACCAGTCCTTGAGCCTATCGGTGTCGGCCAAGGTGCACGGCAGCGCCGACGTGTGGAGCTGTAACTACGGTCAGGGACAATACATGTCCTTTAAGTCCCACTGGGGGAATGTAGTTTCTGCACAGTCACACCAGCAAATTGGACAGGCCACACCACTTCCGCCTCCACGATGTCACGCCGTTGGTCCTGTGACAATGTCCGCCTCTGCCTCCTCATCCTCCACCATGTCCTCAGCCTCTACTGCGGGGACAAGTCACAGTGCTCCAGACCACATATGCAGGGATAGGCGGTGCCACACTGTTCTGCACCTGATTTGCTTTGGCAAACAGAATTACACAGGGGAGGACCTGCTCCGTGTGATGCATCAAGAAATCAAATCCTGGCTTTGTCCACGACAACTGAGAATCGGAACGATGCTGACAGACAACGGGAAGAACATGATGTCGTCGCTGTGTCAAGGAAGGCTGAGCCATGTAACCTGCATGGTACATGTGTTCAATCTGGTTGTCAAGCGGTTCCTGAAGTCTTCCACCCATAGTGGAAGACTCATGCATGACACCTGCCGTTTGCTCAGGCCCTTTGAGGATGCCACGTTATTTGTCAGTTGCCAGGACTACGTTATAAACGACACCATTCCACTGCTTTATGTCCTGGAAAAGATGGTGTTAACAATGGCTGGTCAGGGGACAAGAGACATGGCATCTCGATCTCACGGCCACATGAGCCCTGTGGGGGCTGAACTGGAAGAGGAGGAGGAGGGGGAGGAGGACGTTGGAGCACAGGCAATGTGTAGCAAAATGGGTGGTTTTTCTACTCAGCTGACAGGACAGGAGGATCAGGAGAAGCTAGAGGAGCTACAGGAAGATGAGGAAGACGAGACAGAGGACTCCGATGCACCGTGGCAGTATGCAGTGGAGATGTAGGCAGGGAGTCCCTCTGAGTCACTTGCAGAAATGGCCCGATGCATGTTCACTTGCTTGCGTAGTGACAGCCGAATTATCACCATTCGGCATAGGGATGACCAGGGACCAGAGTCCATCCTCTCACAGGTCTGACCGGGGGGGTCCTGCGCTCATGTTCCACTGCCATGGCTGCTGGGGAGAGGTGGGGTGGGCGGAGCAGTACCAGCTACATCAGCAGCAGCCTGAGTGTACAGTCGCTGATGAATAGCTTTCTTCACCTGCATAGTGAAGAAACTACTCACCAGAAGCAGCAGCAGGTAGACCTTGAGCAGGACCTGAACCAGCAGGTGGTGGCATACTTGGACTGCACCCTGCCACCCCACATTGAAGATCCACTGGACTACTGGGTAGTTAAACTGGATTTGTGACCGCAACTAGCAGAGTTTGCCCTGGAAAAGCTGTCCTGCCCGGTCAGTAGTGTGGCATCAGAGCGGGTGTTTAGTGCTGCAGGGGCCATAGTTACCCCAAGAAGAACTTGCCTGTCCATGCAAAATGTGGAGAGACTAACCTTTGTCAAGATGAATCAGGCATGGATCAGCCAGGATTTCCAACCACCAATTCCTGATATCTCAGACTAGATCATCCATGGTGCCACACCAACACTTTGATACAAGAGACTGGTTTCTTCAGACTACCTGCCTCAGTTACTACTACCACCTGATGCCACACATCTGATGCCAAGTGCTCTTTACTTCGCCCAACTTTGTTGGTTACTGGTATTGCCACCCACCACCCCACTATTTTATCAGGTCACTTTGTAGTCCCCTGATGCAGCTGCTGCTGTCATGTCCGAACTATGTCACCTTGCCACTCTGTAGTATCTTCCGGATGTTGCTGCTACTGCCATCTCCACATTATGTCACTTAGCCACTCTGTGGTCACCTCATGCTGCTTCTACCTCCAGACTCGGTCATTGTGCCCCTCTCTGGCCTACCCATGCTGCCGCAACCTCCACACTGTCATCGTGCCACTCTGTGGCCTATTCATGCTTCCGCCACCTCCAGATTCTGTCATTGTGCAGCTCTGTGGTCTCCTCATGCTGCTGCCACCTACAGACTTGGTCATTGAGCCACTCGGTAGCCTCCTCATACTGCCGCCACCTAAAGGCTTTGTCATTGTGCCACTAGGTGGGCTTCTCCTAATGTGCCATTGCTAGAGCCACCTACAGACTGTCATTGTGACACTCGGTATCCTCCTCATACTGCTTCCACCTCACCACTATGTCATAGGTCCACTCTGTGGACTTCTCATGCTGTTCCCACCCTCCGTACTTCATGATGGTCCACTATTGTGGCTTTCGGCCTGGCTGACATCATCATTTATTTAACACTTCATCAGATCAGTCAGAAGGAAGGAAAAAAGAGATCCTGTCTTGTGTAGCAGCTTTAAGGCCTGTATGGTCCCATCATATGACTTATGATTTGGTAGCCAAAAGATGGAGTTGGTACAAAACACAGAAGACAGGATCCATTTTTTGTGGGTTATTGTTCTGACGGTTTAGAGGAAGGCCAAAATAATCGGTGATGTCAACACAAACTTACTGCTGACACCATCTCCACTCTGTCAGGGGGGCTCTACTTGCATAAGCGTTTAATAGCACAGGTTCTGTAGACATTTATGTGGAATTTGCTGACGAGGGTGTAAAAGGAGTGTGCTTCTTCATGACAGTAAGATCTACCTGTAAGGCTGAGTGAATACTTCAGTTAGTTGGTCAGTTTTGGCCCGTGACCACCCAAATAAGTGAAGTATGAAGTGATTCTAAGAGTGATGCCTGTCATCTGCATTTCATATGGACTCACAGTAGTATTTCACTACCAAAGCAGACTCCCTATGCGTGTTATTGAAAGGCACAGTGTTCTACACCACTATAAAGGCTCTCAGCAGCCAGGAATTAGCGATTTTCTAACACAATTTGCTGCATATGTATTCGTATTAAATCAAAATTTTCCTGGAAAATTTGGCAAAATGGCAAATCAAATGTTTGAAAAATTCACTCATCTCTAACTCCAATGTTTGGTATGTAAAGTGAGTTTCAGGTTTCAAAATATTTTACTTTCAATGATCATGTACAAAAGTGAAGCCACAGAGACCTATGAAGCAAAATGGTTTGGCCTTCAGGCGCAAAATATGCTGGTCCTGAAGAAGCATATAAAGTGTCACTTAAGCCCTTCTACCCCAGGCAAGTTTTCATATTAATATTTTTTTTTCTTTTTTATATATTTTTTTCTTTTTTTTTAATTTACAGAAATTTTTTAAAACAAAATCTGAATTGTCTAAATTTGAATTTCTCTACTTTTAAAACAGAAAGTAATACCTCATAAAATGTGCAACATAGATCAGAAATGAGGGGAGGGACTCACAAACATCTTTGTAAAACTTCTCCTATATTGTATCCACAATAAAACATGCGGTACATGGCAGGGAATGAGGTCAGACGGCTTACAACATCCACAGGCACAGGTAAGCGGTTACTGCCGATTTGCGCTTTCTCAGGTCACTACATCATGATGCACTGCGTCTCTCTTCTTATGCCCTGATCTGATTTTTCTCATTTAGGTCCAGTGGGCCCATCTCTCCTGAGAGAATAATTCATCTTGCTTCACTACATAGGAGAATACGATGCCTATTACCTCCCTGAGGAGGGGAAGGGACAAGTTCTATCACTGAGGCTATGGAGATTTACATCATCCCCATGTACCGTCCTAAAATGCTCTATCAACCATAGGCATCCTTTTCCCGAACTAATTGAATTTTCCCACTGTGCCTGTGGATGTTGTAAGCCATCCGTCCTCATTCCCCGCCATGTACCTCTGATGAGTGTGCCTCTCATTTCTGATCTATGTTGCACATGTTTATGGGAGGCTGAGCACCTTTTGTAAACATCTCAGGGCCTTTAATAGGGGGTAGTGATGCTCCTTTGTATAACGCCAGAAGAGGTGAAACAGTAGTGCCAGCTCAAAGTGCTGTCTCTAATGTTTACAATACCTCATAAAATAGTTATCAGTCAACATTCCCCATAAGTACTATATATTGACACCATTTTGTAAATGTAATTTTATTTTTATAGGACGTTTCAAGAAAATTTCCACAACAGTTGTTTTAAGCACCAATTCAGTTATAAAGGAATTTTGAAGGGCTTACTTAATAGAAACAACTCATAAATTACCCCATTTTAGAAACTACACCCCTCAAACTATTCAAAACTGTTGTTACAAACTTTGTAGCATAAACCTCAATATTTATTACCCTGATTATGCAGTTTACAGAAGAACCCCATATGTGGTCATAAACTGCTCTATGAGCACATGGCAGTGGTCAGAAGGGATAGAGGGCAGATTCTGTTGAAATGGTTTTTGGGCACCATGTTGTATTTGAAGAGACCCTGAGCTACCCCTACAGTAGAAACCCCCAAAAAGTTACTTCATTTTGGAAATTACACCCCTGAAAGAATTTAGGAAGGGGTGTAGTGAGCACCTTGATCCCATGGGAATTTTACAGATTTTAGAAAGACTTGGCTGTAAAATAAAAAATATATGTTTATTCCAATAAAATGTTGCTTTAACCCCACATTTTTCATTTTCACAAGGAGAAAAAGCACAATTTGTTAACCATTTTCTCCTGAATATGACAAGGTAAGGGGTACTATATGCTTTTTGCAGTGCAGATTTTGATGGATTGGTTTGAGGGACCATGTTGGTATTGAACAGTCTCTGGGGTACCAGTATAGCTATTTTCTGACAACTATACGTTTTTCTCCATGTGAAGACTTATATTTTGCGGGATGAGTTGCCATCATCATTGGTTCTAATTTGTGGCACATACAATTTTTTTTATCACTTTTTATTTCGCTTTTCGAGAAGCAGGAAAAAGAAATGCAACAATTCTGCCATTGCTTTTCGTGTTTTGTTGTTGCGATGTACACTGAGCGTGAAAAATTACATGTTATCTTTCATCTGCTGCTCAATACAATTACGGAGATACTAAGTTTATATATTTTTTTTCACATTTTACCACTTGAACACAAAACATTTTTATAAAGAAAAAGCATCATTAGTACCATTTTTGGGTACATACGACTTTTTGATCGCTTGATATTAAACATTTTGTAAGGTGAGGTGATAAAAAAAATGACTGTTCTGACACTATTTTTATTTATTTATTGTGACTGTGTTCACCAGAGGGAGTAGATCATGTGATAATTTTATAGATCAGGTTGTTACGGAGGTTGTTACGAAGGGGATGATACTTAATATGTTTATTTTTTATTGTTGTTAAGCTTTACACAGTAAAAGCATTTTTGAAAATAAAAAAATCTTGTTTTTGTGTTGAATTTTTTGAAAGCCATTCATTTTACTTTTTAGGCAATGTAGGGGTTCATTTTTTTGTGGGATGAGGTGACGGTTTGATTGGTACAATTTAGAAGTGTATAAGACTTTTTGATTGCTTGATATTACACAGGTGTATTGTAATTTACTGACAGCTAGAGATGGCCCGAACTATCCGCCGGCGATACAGTTCCCGGCGAACATAGCTTGTTCGCGTTCGCCGCAGCAGGCGAACACATGCGATGTTCGGTCCGCCCCCTATACATCATCATTGAGCAAACTTTTACCCTGTACCTCACAGTCAGCAGACACATTCCAGCCAATCAGCAGCATACCCTCCCTCCCAGACCCTCCCATCTCCTGAACAGCATCCATTTTAGATTCATTCGGAAGCTGCAGTCTTAGTGAGAGGAGGGACAGTGTAGTTGCTGCTGATTTAATAGGGAAATTGAAAGCTAGGCTAGTGAATTCAGTGTCCACTCCAGTCCTGAAAGACTCATCTGATCTCTGCTGTAAGGACAGCGTCCTGACAACACCCCAAAAAGCCCATTTTAGGGCTGCAACATTAGTCTGCTTTTTTTTTTCTCCATATCTATATTGCAGTTGCCTGGCCTGCCTGTGTGTGAGGAGCTGCAGGCCCACAGACTGTAGTGTGCCAACTGCCAGTGCCCACCCCTGTCATCCCTTTTGGCACTGGACTTTGCATCAAAAAAAGGCATTTAATTTTTACACTTTAGTGTAATTTCAGTTGCTTGCCTGCTAGTGTGTGTGAGGCCGACTTCCACTGACTGTAGTGTGCCCACTGCCAGTGCCCACCCCTGTCATACCTGTGGCACAGGACTTTGCATCAAAAAAAGGCATTTCATTTTTACACTTTAGTGTAATTTCAGTTACTTGCCTGCTAGTGTGTGTCAGGCCGACTTCCACTGACTGTAGTGTGCCCACTGCCAGTGCCGACCCCTGTCCACCGTGTGTACAGGACTTTAGTAAAAAGGCATTTGTGTTACACTTTAGTGTTCAGTTCTTGCCTGCTAGTGTGTGTCAGGCCAACTTCCACTGACTGTAGTGTGCCCACTGCGGTGCCACCACTGACACGGTGGCACGGTAGCTTGCCGATAAATAAGGCATTTCATTTTACAGACGGTAGTCTAATTTCGGTTGACTTTGCCTGCTGCCAGTGTGTGTCAGGCCCACTTCCACTGGCTGTAGTGTTGCCCACTGCCGAGTGCTCCACCACGCTGATACCGGGTGGCACAGTAGCTTGCCGATAAATAAGGCATTTAATTTGTAGACAGTAGTCTAATTTCAGTTGCTTGCCTGCTGCCAGTGTGTGTCAGGCCCACTTCCACTGACTGTAGTGTGCCCACTGCCAGTGCCCACCACTGATACCGGGTGGCACAGTAGCTTACCGATAAATAAGGCATTTAATTTTTACACATTAGTCTAATTTCAGTTGCTTGCCTGCTGCCAGTGTGTGTCAGGCCTACTTTCACAGACTGTAGTGTGCCCACTGCCAGTGCCAACCACTGATACCGGGTGGCACAGTAGCTTGCCGATAAATAAGGCATTTAATTTTTACACATTAGTCTAATTTTAGTTGCTTGCCTGCTGCCAGTGTGTGTCAGGCCCACTTCCACAGACTGTAGTGTGACCACTGCCAGTGCCAACCACTGATACCGGGTGGCACAGTAGCTTGCCGATACATAAGGCATTTAATTTTTAGACAGTATTCTAATTTCAGTTGCTTGCCTGCTGCCAGTGTGTGTCAGGCCCACTTCCACAGACTGTAGTGTGCCTACTGCCAGTGCCAACCACTCATACCGGGTGGCACAGTACCTAGCACGCGTAGTACCACTTATCTAAAAAAAAAATGACAGGCAGAGGAAGGCCCCCCCGCAAGGGCCGTCGTGGTCGTGGTGCTTTGATTTCCACTGTCCCTGGAATAATGCCTAGTGTTCAGAGGCCAAGTACCCTTAACCCGAAAAATTCTGAGGACATAGTTAACTGGCTTAGACAGGACACCCAATCTTGAACAGCTTCCGCTAAGAACCTTGACGCACCATCCTCCTCCAGCTCAGCTTTGGTCACCTGCTCTCAAGTTACCACGCTCCCGCCCGCCTCCACAACCACCACTACCACCACAGCCACCACAACCGCATCACTTCATCCGTCAGAGGAGTTATTTACACATCAGTTGGATGCAATTAGTGATGCGCAACCATTATTGCCAGATGATGTAGATTACAGGGATATGTCTCAGTCAGGCAGGATTACACACATGGACGTACAGTGTGATGATGATGATGATGTTGTACCCGCTGCTGCTTCCTTTGCTGAGGTGTCAGATACAAGTGAAGCGGTTGATGATGACGATGTGTCCACGGATGCCACGTGGGTGCCTGCTCGAAGAGAAGAAGAGGGGGAAAGTTCAGAAGGGGAGACAGAGAAAATGAGGAGATGAGTTGGAAGCAGGGGGAGGTCGTCGCAAGGAGTTAGTGGCACAGTCAGACAGCATGTATCGGCACCCGGGGTCAGCAAGACAGCACGCCAGTCAACGCATGCTGTTGCAACCACCAGAATGCCGTCATTGCAAAGCTCAGCAGTGTGGCATTTTTTTTGTGTGTCTGCCTCTGATAACAGCAATGCCATTTGCAACCTGTGCCAAAAGAAACTGAGTCGTGGGAAGTCCAACACCCACCTCGGTACAACTGCTTTGCGAAGGCACATGATCTCACATCACAAACGCCTATGGGATCAACACATGAGTACAAGCAGCACACAAACTCAAAGCCACCATGCTCCTCCTGGTCCAGCATCTTCAGCCACGTCAACCACTGCTGTCCTCCCTGCCCCCTCTCAACCAACCGCCACTCCGCCTCTCACCTTCAGCAGTTCCTGCTCATCTGCCCACAGTCAGGTGTCTGTCAAGGACATGTTTGAGCATAAGAAGCCAATGTCACAGAGTCACCCCCTTGCCCGGCAACTGACAGCTGGCTTGACGGAACTCTTAGCCGGTCAGCTTTTACCATACCAGCTGGTGGAGTCTGAGGCCTTCAAAAAATTTGTCGCTATTGGGACACCACAGTGGAAGGTATCCGGACGAAATTTTTTTTCAAAAAAGGCAATCCCAAACCTCTACAATATCATTGAAAAGGAAGTCCTGGCATCTCTGGCATACAGTGTTGGGGCAAGGTTCCATCTGACCACTGATACTTGGTCTGCAAAGCACGGTCAGGGCAGGTATATCACGTACACTGCGCATTAGGTCAACCTGCTGACGGCTGACAAGCATGGAATGAGTGGCTCCGCAGCGGAGTTGGTGACACCGCCACGACTTGCAGGCAGACCTACTGCCACCTCCTCTACTCCTACTCCATCCTCTTCGATATCCTCCTCAGCTGAGTCCTCTTCTGCTGTGGCGTCTGGCTGCACATCAACTGAATCCCCTCAGCTCCCCAGGGGTTATTCCACATCCCGGATACGACAGTGTCACACTGTCTTGGGGTTGACTTGCCTGAAAGCAGAGAGCCACACAGGACCAGCACTCCTGTCTGCCCTGAACACACAGGTGGATCAGTGGCTGACCCCGCACCAACTGGAGATCGGCAAAGTGGTCTGTGACAATGAAACAAATTTGTTGTCAGCATTGAATTTGGGCAAGTTGTCACATGTGCCGTGCATGGCACATGTGTTGAATCTCATCGTACAACGTTTTGTGTCTAAGTACCCAGGCTTACAGGACGTCCTCAAGCAGGCCAGGATGGTGTGTGGCCATTTCAGGAGTTCCTACATGGCCATGGCGTACTTTTCCGATATTCAGCGGCGAAACAATATGCCAGTGAGGCGCTTGATATGCGACAGCCCGACACGTTGGAATTCAACACTCCTAATGTTCGACCGCCTGCTCCAACAAGAAAAAGCCATCAACGAGTATTTGTATGAACGGGGTGCTAGGACAGCCTCTGCGGAGCTGTGAATTATTTTGCCACGTTACTGGACACTCATGCGCAATGCCTGTAGGTTCATGCGTCCTTTTGAGGAGGTGACAAACCTAGTCAGTCGCACCGAAGGCACCATCAGCGACCTCATCCCATTTGTTTTCTTCCTGGAGCGTGCCCTGCGAAGAGTGCTGGATCAGGCTGTAGATGAGCGTGAAGAGGAAGCGTTATGGTCACCATCACCACCAGAAACAGCCTTGTCATCATCGCTTGCCGGACCTGCAGCAACGCTGGAAGAGGAGTAGAGGAAGAGGAGTCAGAGGAGGAATGTGGCGGCTTTGAGGAGGAGGAAGACCAACCACAGCAGGCACCCCAGGGTGCTCGTTGTTGTCAACTATCTGGGACCCATGGTGTTGTACGTGGCTGGGGGGAAGAACAGACCGTCAATGACATCAGTGAGGACAAGGAACGGGAAATGAGTAGCTCTGCATCCAACCTTGTTCAAATGGGGTCTTTCATGCTGTAATGTCTGTTGAGGGACCCACGTATAAAAAGAATGAAGGAGAACGACCTGTACTGGGTGGCCACGCTACTAGACCCCCGGTATAAGTAGAAAGTGGCAGAAATGTTACCAAATTAACGAAAGTCGGAAAGGATGCAGCAGTTCAAAACCAAACTAAAAAATATGCTTTACACAGCTTATAAGGGGGATGTCACAGCACAACGGGAATCTAACAGAGGAAGAGGTGAGTGTAATCCTCCTCCTACCACGGCGACAAGGACTGGACGATTTACAGATGTGTTGTTGATGGAGGATATGCGGAGCTTTTTCAGTCCTACTCATCGCCACAGCCCTTCGGGATCCAGCCTTAGAGAACGACTCGACCGACAGGTAGCCGACTACCTCGCCTTAGCAGCAGATATCGACACTCTGAGGAGCAACCCCTTCACTACTGGGTGTGCAGGCTTGACCTGTGGCCTGAGCTATCCCAGTTCGCGATATAACTTCTGGCCTGCCCTGCTTCAAGTGTCCTGTCAGAAAGGACCTTCAGTGCAGCAGGAGGCATTGTCACTGACAAGAGAAGTCGCCTCGGTCAAAAAAGTGTTGATTACCTCACCTTCTTAAAGATGAATGAGGCATGGATCCCGAAGCAACTGACAGTGGGGGATACGTTTGACTAACAAAAGGCCTGATTACATGCCTTGGCCTCAAAATGGTCCCCACACTGCTGTATTTAATGTCTGCATACCGGATGACTTTCGTGAATTCTCCACCACCAACTAGGGTTCAAGCCGCAATGTTTTAGTCACTTTTCTGCCTGGAAAACATCAATTTTTCCGGCCGCTGCTACAATAGCGGCTGCAACAATGCCATTATTTTTCAGGCATGTGTACATGCCTAATTTTTCTGTCCTATGGTGCAGCACTGTGGCTGCAAAAACAAACAAAAAAAAAAAGGCACATACAGGTGGCAATTCCCTTTCGTGATCGTTACCTTGTTGTGGTGAAGGGGCTTGCGTATCACAATGAAGCAATCATCACCTCTATGAGTGTGTTGGCAATGTTGCCACACCCCAGATGATAAGGCCGTTGCTTCTTTATGGTCAGAACAAAAGCAATCGGACGGCTGGATAATATTTCATAGAAAAAACATGAATTTACCTTTTTTTTTTTATGTTGTATGGGTTTTTAATACATAAAATAAAAAATCATAATAAAGTCTCTTAATAGTTTATTAGAAATAATGCAAACAATTAAAAAAATCCCCATCAATTCCAATACAAAGCAAGTACAGAGCTCAGAACTAAATTATTTCATGATGTCGTAATGGTTCGCTAATTCGACAATGGTTAATCAATTCGACCAGATAGGGTACGTAACAGGGATTAAACTGATAGGAATATTACTAGTTAAGACACCACTCATATAGGGTGTCACAGCACATTGCTCTGTGCACGTGCAGTGCCCCAATTTGGGAGTATGAGGACCGACCAAGCTGCTTTTTCCATCTCCCGGTTCATGAAATCAATTCAGTTTGGTGTATGAGAGTTTGGTCTGTCACTGTGAAGGCAGTCGAAGGTACCCGGCCTAATTTTTTTTTTTCACAAAAGGCAATCCCTGATATGGGATGTAACAGGGATTAAACTGATGAGAATAGTACTACAGAAAATACCACTTATATTGGGTGTGACAGTAAATTGCACAGCGCAGACGCAGTGACCGTGGATTAAAACAGAGGGGAGGGAGCCAGCGGTTTTTTTAACCATCTCCCCGTTCAAAAAATCAATTCAATAAATGGCCCCCAGATTGGGGACGTTAGAGGGATTATACTGATTAGAATAGTACTACAGAAAATACCACTCATATCGGGTGTGACAGTAAATTGCACGGCGCAGACGCAGTCACCGTGGATTAAAACAGAGTGGAGGGAGCCAGCTTTTTTTTAACCATCTCCCCGTTCGAAAAATCTATTCAATAAATGGCCCCCAGATTGGGGACGTTAGAGGGATTAAACTGATGAGAATACTACTACAGAAAATACCACTCATATAGGGTGTGACAGTAAATTGCACGGCGCAGACGCAGTGACCGTGGATTAAAACAGAGTGTAGGGAGCCAGCGTTTTTTTTAACCATCTCCCCGTTCGAAAAATCAATTCAATAAATGGCCCCCAGATTGGGGACGTTAGAGGGATTAAACTGATGAGAATAGTACTACAGAAAATACCACTCATATAGGGTGTGACAGTAAATTGCACGCCGCAGACGCAGTGACCGTGGATTAAAACAGAGTGTAGGGAGCCAGCGTTTTTTTTAACCATCTCCCCGTTCGAAAAATCAATTCAATAAATGGTCCCCAGATTGGGGACGTTAGAGGGATTAAACTGATGAGAATAGTACTACAGAAAATACCACTCATATCGGGTGTGACAGTAAATTGCACGGCGCAGACGCAGTGACCGTGGATAAAAAATGGGGAGGGAGACAGAGTTTTTTTTAACCATCTCCCCCTTCGAAAAATCAATTCAATTCACCTTTCGGGGACCCTTGGTGTTGTACGTGGCTGGGTGGAGGAAGAAACCTTCAATGACATCACCGGGACGTGGCTAGCTTGGTATCCAACCTTGTGCAGATGGGGAGTTTGCGGTTGTGCAAATGAACTGTTCGCGGTTGTTTGCGGTGCATTAAAAGGGGAGTTTGGTCTGTCAATGTCTGTAAAGTGGGCGTAACCCTTACACTACCTGATCGATACAACATCATACCTGATGGTATACACACACTGGATGTTTTAAAGCATGTTATTCCAAACAATTTAGGAATGTTAGTTGATTTATGCCCTTTATGGATTAAAACCCGACTCTGCGTCCACTACGTAATTTTCCATGGGAGTTTTGCCATAGATCCCCTCCAGCATGCCACAGCCCAGGTGTTAGACCCCTTGAAACAACTTTTCCATCACTATTGTGGCCAGAAAGAGTCCCTGTGGGTTTTAAAATTCGCCTGCCAATTGAAGTCTATGGTGGTTAGCCCAGTTCGCCCGTTCGCGAACATTTGCGGAAGTTCGCGTTCGCTGTTCGCGAACGGAAAATTTTATGTTCGCGACATCACTACTGACAGCCTGCCTTTGAGACCCAGCCTGGGGGCTGGACCTTATAGGGTTATGTAGGAGGCAAGCCCCGATACCTATTTAAGGCATCGGGCTGCCATTCCAGTTATTGGGTCTCCATCACTGCAGCGCGGGGACCCGATGAGGTCGGCAAGAGAGTCCCTTCCCTCCGCAAACCCTGTACATAATGCGGTCAGCGATGATCACAGCATAACCACAGCTCCTGCACCTGCCCAATCAGAGCAACATGCATGTTAGTTGCGGCGGCAAGTCATGTCCCACAGCGTCGTACATTTATACCACATGTCGGGAAGGGGTTAAAAGATATGGACACTTTAAAGTGAAAGCTGCATCAGAAAAACTGTTGAAAATGTTTAATAACGACCAATTGAAAACATGATTTTAGACCAAAATTAGTAAAATGCAATAATAAAAAAAGACCCAAAGGTGTCCATAGCCTTTGAGATTATATATATATATATATATATATATATATATAAGAAAAATTCCACAGCACTTCCCAAAATGATGAAAAAAATTCCTTATTTATTTACTGAGTAAAAGCGACGTTTCGGTGCGCCCAATGGCACCTTTCTCAAGTACCGTATATACTCGAGTATAAGCCGACCCGAGTATAAGCCGACCCCCCTAATTTTACCCAAAAAAACCTGGGAAAAGTAGTGACTCAGTATAAGCCGAGGTGGAAATGGATGTCACTGTTATGGGGATCTGTGGATGGCAGCACTGTTATGGGGGATCTGTGAATGGCGCACTGTTATGGGGGATCTGTGGATGACGCACTGTTATGGGGGATCTGTGGATGGCGCACTGTTATGGGGATCTGTGGATGACACTGTTATGGGATGGGAGCTGTGGATGGCACTTATGGGATGAGGGGATGTGGATGACACTGTTATGGGAAGGGGGCTGTGGATGGCACTTATGGGATGAGGGGATGTGGATGACACTGTTATGGGAAGGGGGATGTGGATGGCACTTATGGGATGAGGGGATGTGGATGACACTGTTATGGGATGGGGGGATGTGGATGGCACTTATGGGATGAGGGGATGTGGATGACACTGTTATGGGAAGGGGGGATGTGGATGGCACTTATGGGATGGGGGGCTGTGGATGGCATCCACAGATCCCCCATCCTAACAGATCCCCCATAACAGTGCCATCCACATCCCCTCATCCCATAACAGTGCCATCCACATCCCCCATCCCCATAACCGCTCATGTATAGTTTTTAAATTTGATTATACTATACACTTATTACAATTCTTGCCCCCACTGTACCTCATTACATGCGGCAGGCGGGCAGTGAATCCTTCAGGCCGGGCGGGAGAGCGGCGCAGTGTGACTGACGTCACGTGCCTGCGCCGCCTGCTTCATTCATAAAGCAGGCCGGGCAGGCACGTGACATCAGCAAGTCACGCTGCTCTCGTCCGCCCGGCCTGAAGTATTCACTGCCCGCCTGCCGCTAATGGTACAGTGAGGAGCAAGTGTAATAAGTGTATAGTATAATCAAATTCAAAAGTATACATGGCGATGAGGCAGGCGCAGTGAGCGCATCGGCCCTGCCGCAAATGCCCGCCCCAGCTCCTCCCCCGCTCCTCCTCCCACTCCGCTCTTCACAGTTTTAATTTATGACTCAGTATAAGCCGAGTTCGGGTTTCTCGGCACAAATTTTGTGCCGAAAAACTCGACACTACTCAGTATATGCGGTATATATTGTGGCAGTAGAGCTGCCAGAAGGCCATAGGAAGGCCATTGAGTGGCATATCTCACCCAGACGCAGTGACCGTGGATAAAAAATGGGGAGGGAGACAGAGTTTTTTTTAACCATCTCCCCCTTCGAAAAATCAATTCAATTCACCTTTCGGGGACCCTTGGTGTTGTACGTGGCTGGGTGGAGGAAGAAACCTTCAATGACATCACCGGGACGTGGCTAGCTTGGTATCCAACCTTGTGCAGATGGGGAGTTTGCGGTTGTGCAAATGAACTGTTCGCGGTTGTTTGCGGTGCATTAAAAGGGGAGTTTGGTCTGTCAATGTCTGTAAAGTGGGCGTAACCCTTACACTACCTGATTGATACAACATCATACCTGATGGTATACACACACTGGATGTTTTAAAGCATGTTATTCCAAACAATTTAGGAATGTTAGTTGATTTATGCCCTTTATGGATTAAAACCCGACTCTGCGTCCACTACGTAATTTTCCATGGGAGTTTTGCCATAGATCCCCCTCCAGCATGCCACAGCCCAGGTGTTAGACCCCTTGAAACAACTTTTCCATCACTATTGTGGCCAGAAAGAGTCCCTGTGGGTTTTAAAATTCGCCTGCCAATTGAAGTCTATGGTGGTTAGCCCGGTTCGCCCGTTCGCGAACATTTGCGGAAGTTCGCGTTCGCTGTTCGCGAACGGAAAATTTTATGTTCGCGACATCACTACTGACAGTCTGCCTATGAGACCCAGCCTGGGGGCTGAACCTTATAGGGTTATGTAGGAGGCAAGCCCCGATACCTGTTTAAGGCATCAGGCTGCCATTCCAGTTATTGGGTCTCCATCACTGCAGTGCGGGAACCTGATGAGGTCGGCAAGAGAGTCCCTTCCCTCCGCAAACCCTGTACATAATGCGGTCAGCGTTGACCACAGCATAACCACAGCTCCTGCACCTGCCCGATCAGAGCAACATGCATGTATGTTGCGGCGGCAAGTCATGTCGCACAGCGCCGTACATTTATAACACATGTCGGGAAGTGGTTAAAAGATATGGACACTTTAAAGTGAAAGCTGCATCAGAAAAACTGTTGAAAATGTTTAATAACGACCAACTGAAAACATGATTTTAGACCAAAATTAGTAAAATGCAATAATAAAAAAAGACCCAAAGGTGTCCATAGCCTTTGAGATTATATATATATATATATATATATATATATATATATAAAAGAAAAAATTCCACAGCACTTCCCAAAATGATTAAAAAAATTCCTTATTTATTTACCGAGTAAAAGCGACGTTTCGGTGCGCCCAATGGCACCTTTCTCAAGTATATATATATACATACACACAGGGTGGCCCACAAAAAAGTAGCCCACCTGCACCAATAGTATGACAAGATGTATGAGCATGTGCCTTTTTTATCTATATATATTTTGGAGATGGGTGCTGGTTTAATTTTCTTTTGTGTTGTATATGTGGGGGAGTGGTGTCCCCTGTTACACTTGCACTCCCCCATCTGCCTGGTGCTTTAATCATAGTATCATATAGCTGGATCCTACTTTGCCCTGAAATTTGTAGGCCAAAAGCCCAGGAGAGGCAGGACTGTTAGAGTAGGTCCATCTGTTAGAAGCCACCTTGTTGCTGGTAGATGACCGCGACATCCTTGATAAAAATTATGTACAAAAGAGCTTCTACTTCTCATGTAGTAAGTATTTCAGTAATGCAGTTTACAAGTTCATGTATTCACCGTTCACCTGTGTATTTGTGCATTAAGCAGTGTGCAGCTACCTGTAGTTCTATGCATTGTGTTACAGCCAAGGTAGCTTGCACATGTGTCTCTTTATATATATATATATTTCCGGTGCTGGTATCATTTTCTTTTGTGTTTTTTATTTTGTGATTTTAATACAGGACATTTAATTATTCTCTCTTTATTTGTAAAGGCAAAATGGGATTATGAGAGCAGCTTAAAATATGGATTATGGTATGGAGGGGGGGGGGTAGGTTGGTCATAGACCTCATGGAGCTTTGTACTATACTCTGCAAAACTCAAAGCTTGTATGGAGCTGTAATACAAGTGTGTGTATAAGCCCTTAAAACCACTAAGTTTCAATGTAATGAGTAGAGGAAAAAAATGATGCAGTAAAGCAAGCCTTTTCTTAGCAATTGTCACTATGTTTCACCTGATTATATGAGATTCTAGCAATTATTACTTCTTGGAAATAGTCATAATGATCAGATCTATCAGATCCAATAATTACCTGACCTAAATTAACATTTTCCAACCTAATCACTGTGATTGATGGAAAGGTAATACGCAAAAAGGGGAAAACCAATTATCACAGGGAAATATTTCTGTACTGTAAAAGCAAAGCCCTGGACAAATGCCAGTTAATTCATTATTGAGAGGTTCTTCTCACTGGCGTAAAAATTGCTCTGTGCAAACATAACCTAAGATTTGGACAACAATAAATTACTGTGCGTGCAGTATGCAAAGGGAAACACAACTAATAGCTGTGTTGTGTGGTTCAAAGGTCCTTCCTGGAACCCCTGTGATCAGCTGCAAGTTAGTAGAATTGTGTAGGGAAAATAAAGTATTAAATGGTGACCATTACATTCAATGGTTGTTTGCTGGTTTTATTGGATGCTACAAATTTCAAGACGAAAGTGCTTGATGTGTCAAGGAATGGAATACCCTTTTAAGAAATGGCCTGCAATTCTATCCATCATTTAGTCCTGAATATAGCCAATCATAATACATGTGTTTATTGTATTTAAAGAAAAGGTCTCATCAAGATCCTGTTTCTATCTGAAGATAGAGTTACTGATTATTAGGAACTAGAGATGAGCAAATTTCTTGATATTAAAGAAATTAAAATTCAAGTCTTTGTAGTTTTTTTTCTGCTGTGTTGTGGGATCTAGAAATTGTCACTCATAATGTCACTAGCTGAATTTTTAGCATTTTTTCTATGGTGTATATATTGGTCTGTATTAGAGAAAAGCAAATTTCCTGAAATTAATAGATTCGACTCTAATTGGAAATGCCCCAGTTACTCTAGAAAGTGACATATGCCACTGTGTTCTAGGACTGTATCTAACCCCTTTAAAGCTCTTTAATGACAAGACACAAAAATCATAGCAACCTATATAGCTATTGGCAAACACATGGTAGCCATAGGTAACAAACTGGAAACATATAGAGAGTTTAGCTCACCATAGGAGAAGTGCACGGAGGAAAACCCAGACTTGCCACAGGATGACAACATGAACCAGAAGAATGAAAAAAATATCCAGCTCTTCTAAAACTTGATTTTTCCTTTTTATTGGTAACAAACTCCCTGTTTGAAAATCACACTGCCGTGTCAGAATATTTAAATTTGGTGGCTGATGCTCTCCTTTGTCTTCCAACCTGTAGTACTGTTACACCATTTTGAGCAATTCATATGAAACAAATTGCAAAAATACAGGATTTGCTAGAATCCAAATTTTTGGAGAACTTTCTAGTAAATATTAGTACAAAAGTGATTTGCTCATATCTAGCATGTATATATGAGGGGTGTTAAATAAGATATCTACCCCAGCATTCTGTCAATGTTCGGCCCCTTTTACACAAGTGAGTTTTCCGTGCGGGCATGCGTAACGTGAACACATAGCACCCGCACTGAATCCTGGCCCATTCATTGTAATGGGTCTTTGCACATGAGCGTTGTTTTCTCATCACAGCATATTCTATATTCTGCATTTTTTATGCAGCCCAGGCCCTATAGAGGTGAATGGGGTTTTATTGAAAAACGCATTGCATCCTGAATGCAATGAGTTTTTCGCTGATGGTTACTAGGAGGTGTTGTTTGTAATTCTTCTGATTTCCCCCATGTGGAAAAAACTGAAACACTGAATATAATTGCAGATAAAACTGACTGAACTTGCTTGTGAAATTGCACGAGTTTCACTGAACACATCCTGAGAGAATCTGTAATGCTCATGTGAAAGGGGCCTTAGAGATGAGCTTGTCTGCGCAGGTTGAGACATGTCTGAGCATGCAACACACACAGTAGCAGTTCAGTCTAATGAAAGCACTGGAAGTGACAGGATGGCAAGTGCAGTACAGCGCAGGTCTACAAAGAAAATAAGGGATACGGAGCTTCCAAGGAAGAAAAGAAGCCTAAAGAAATCCATTAAAGGATGATTGCTACCTACCACCAAGTAAAGTTTTGGGGTAAGCAGTTTAAATGGTATAGGGAAAAAATTAACAATGTCCCCTGTTCAGGGCAACTTGTTGAAGCATCTTCAGAGGAAATATGCCATAAAATGAAGGCCATGATTTTGTAAGATCATCGAGTCAAAGTCAGTTTTATAGCTCAAGAATTAGGCATTTCAGTGGCACAATTTCCAGTGTCATTCATCATGGTTTGATGATGTCAGAGGTCAGTTCCTGGTGGGTGCTACGAATGTTGATGCATGAGCAAAAAAAATGTCTCCAGCAATTTACCCAAGATAATTTACAAATGCTTCTTCTATTCTTTATTATCACGGGTTATGAAACATGGGTGCACAACCATGATCCTAAAACCAAACAAGAGTCCATGCAATGGAAGCACATGGGGTCACCAACAGCTAGAAAGATCATGGTAACAGTTTTTTGGGGATACATAAGGTGTTTTATTACTATAATTCATGCTACACAACACAGCAAATACTGGAGACACCTATGTTTCAATAATGAAGGTATTAAGAGAGGCAATAAAAAAAAATAGAGTGGTAAGTTGCCGGTGGGTATGTTGCTGCTTCACGACAATGAGGCACCTCACAAGTCTCACAAAGCACAAGCTGCTATGAGGGAATCCAGCTTAATGGAGCTTAACCATCTAGTCTACAGACCAGATCTGGCTCTCAGTGATTACTTTCTCTTTTGGAACCTAAAGAAAACATTAGCTTATTTGGATTTTGTTCCTAGTTGTCAGTAACACTGTCTTCCATCTTCTATACAATTAATACTAATTAAACAATGGTAAGCCAAGCACCTTCTGGTTTGGAAGTAGCTACAGATGACATACTAATTTTAGGCTTACAGTAGTCTTGTGCCTGCCATTGCACAATCATTGCACAATCAATACTGTTTACAGGTCAGTTGTGAATTATATTTCCTACCTGTCTTTAATGGGGATTATTGTATTATGAGGCACAATGCCTTTTTTATTTTTTAGCTGACCTTTTAAGTTGAAGCTGGCTTGGTGATTAGATTTTATCTCCAGAGGATATAAATTGACCTGGTGATAATCTGCATCTGGCCAAATCGATGTGTGAGCTATAATACATAGAGGCAGGCTGGCCTAGCGAGATTTGGTCTTTGTTAGCTCCTCTCACCTTTGTCTAACAAAAGGAAGTGTTGAGCAGTAGTTTGGAGGCTCTATGACTTCCTTTTGCTCTAATAGTCAATTTGGACAGGAGTTACCTTTAAAATTTTCATATAATTCAATGCAAAGAAAATATTCTTTGTTCCAAAGATGTTGATATATATATATATATATATATATATATATATATATATATATCACATAATACAATGTTAATGCTATAATGCTACAATCACCATGTAAAAAGATTTTTAAACCCTACTCTGTTACTCTCTGATACAGAATTATTAATGACCCTAGCTTGAAGGAATAGCAGTAGATGTCTGTCAGAGGAAGCATCAGCCTTGTTATTAGAGCTTCTGCCAGATTGTTAGTAGTCTCTAGTGGTCATTAGTATATCAGGGCGAGCAATTAAGTTCACTGAAGTGACATAAAGTGAAATAATGTGCGAGAAGAAATTCTGATTCTTTATGACTAAATTATGACATAGATATGAATAAAACTGATAACAAGAGAATGTGGTAGAAAGAATATTTTTTTCTGCATAAGTCATTTTTTGGCAACCTTTAATTTTCAACATGTTGTATTGCGCATATTATTCCTCATTTATCCTGCATATCCTTCATGAACCAATCTAAACTGACACCCTATTTATGAATGCAACATTATAAAGACTAAAACAGAAACCATATTAAAGTACATACATAAAAGTATAGATATTGCTAGAATTATCTTTACATGGTAGAATAGGCACTTCAACACAACTTGGTTACATTACTGTAATGTTTTTTGTTTCGTTTTTTAAGGCAGTCAAGATAACTTTGACTAAATCCTTATGTGTAGGTTAGGACCCTGCCATTTTTCCCCTTAACCCCTCAAGGACTCAGCCCTATTTCACCTTAAGGACCCGGCCATTTTTTACAAATCTGACCAGTGTCACTTTATGTGGTGATAACTTTTAACCGCTATAACTTATGCAAGCCATTCTACGATAGTTTTTTCGTCACATATTGTACTTCATGACAGTGGTAAAATGGAGTCGAAAAACTTCATTTTTAGTTATAAAAAATACCAAATTTAACAAAAATATGGAAACATTTGCAATTTTCCAAGTTTCAATTTCTCTACTTCAATAATATATAGTAATACCGCCAAAAAAAGTTATTGATTTACATTCCCCATATGTCTACTTCATGTATCGATCATTTTGGGAATGCCATTTAATTTTTTGGGGACGTTACAAGGCTTAGAAGTTTAGAAGCAAATCTTGAAATTTTGAAGTCACTTTGTGAGGCTTACATTATAGAAACCACCCAAAAATGACCCCATTCTAGAAACTACACCCCTTAAGGTATTCAAAACTGATTTTACAAATGTTGTTAACTCTTTTGGTTTCCACAAGAGTTAATGGCAAATGTAGATAAAATTTCAAAATTTTGGGAAAATTTTCCATTTTAATCAATTTTTTCCAGTAACAAAGCAAGGGTTAACAGCCAAACAAAACTCAATATTTATTGCCCTGATTCTGTAGTTTGCAGAAACACTCCATATGTGGTCGTTAACTGCTGTATGACCAAATGGCAGGGCACAGAATGAAGGGAACGCCATATGGTTTTTGGAAGACGGATTTTACTGGACAGTTTTTTTTGATACCATGTCCCATTTAAAGCCCCCCAATGCACCCCTAGAGTAGAAGCTCTATACTTTTTATTCATTTATTTACGTTTTACACAATAATATCATTTTTTTAACAAACTAAAATAATGTTTTAATGTCTCTATAGTCTGAGAGCCGCATTATTTTTTTTTTTTTTGGGCGACTGTCCTATGTGGGGTATCATTTTTTGCAGGATGATATGGCGGTTTGATTGGCACTATTTTTGAGTGCATATAACTTTTTGATCACTTGCTATTACAGTTTTTGTAATGTGAGGTGACAAAAATGTTTTTTTTTTTACATTGTTTTTATTTTATGTTTTTTTACGGTATTTACCTGAGGGGTTAGATCATGTGATATTTTTATAGAGCAGGTTTTTACAGATGCGGTGATACCTAATATGTACACTTTTTTTATTTATTTTACTTTAACACAATAACAGCATTTTAGAAAAAAAATATAATGTTTTAGTGTCTCCATAGTCTGAGAGCCATATTTTTTTATTTTTTGGGGCAATTGTCCTATGTAGGGGCTCATTTTTTGTGGGATGAGATGGCGGTTTGATTGGTACTATTTTGAGAGGCATACAGCTTTTTAATGGCTTGGTATTGCTCTTTTTGTGATGTAAGGTGACAAAAAATTGCTTTTTTTACACTTTTTTTTTTACGGTATTTACTTGAGGGGTTAGGTCATGTAATATAAAGAGAAGGTTTTTACGGACATGGAGATACATAATATGTGTAATGTATTTTATTTTTTTAATATTTTTTCAGTGATATGTGTTTTTTAATTTTTTTTTTCACTTTTTTACATTTTTTTTTTTACCCAGACCCACTTGGTTCTTGAAGATCCAGTGGGTCTGATGTCAGTATAATACAGTACAGAACACATTTTTTAGTATGCTGTACTGTATTTTTAACTTTTCACTAGTCTGATCTTTAGCAGAAGTCAGATCAGACTTACAGTACCATGGCAAGCAGGACGCCTCTGAAAACATCCTGCTGCCATAGTAACCATCACCCACTGCAAGAACAGAGCAGCAGGTGATGGGGAGGGAGGGGGACTCCCTCCCTCTGCGATTCCATCAGGAATAGGGGGCAGCAAGGGCACAGCAGCTCCCTGTTAACCCCTTCCATACAGCAGTCCGTATGGACCGCGGCATGAAAGGGGTTAAACTGCTGACATCTGCAGCACAGGTGTCAGCAGTTTTTAGCAGAGTGTCAGCAATGTGCTGACACTCTGCTAAAAGCACTAGACACCAGGGAAACATTACAGAGGAAGCCCGTGCCGACTGCAACCCCCCTTCCACCGGCAACCCCGCCATCACAATATTATTGGGGGTGCAGGGGGGGTTACAATTTTACAGTTTGGGAACATTTACTCTCTGATCCCCACTGTCACAGACCGTGGGGATTAGAGATCGCAGAAAGCGCTGCAAACCGCAGGTCTAAATTGACCTGTGGTTTGCAACGATTGCCGATACGGGGGGTCACAGGATCCGCCTGGGCATTGTAACAAGGTACCTGCTGAATGATTTCAGCGGGTACCTTGTTCCGATCACTGCCGGCTGAGCAGCAGTGATCAGAAATACTCACTACGTACCGGTACGTCATGGGTCCTTAACCACTTAGGGACCACAGGTTTATACCCCCCTAGTGAACAGGCCCTTTTTTACAAATTGGCACTTCACAACTTTAAAGGTTTATTGCTTGGTCATGCAACTTGGCACCCAAATGAATTTTACCTCTTTTATTCTCACAAATGCAGCTTTCTTTTGGTGGTATTTGATTGCTGCTGAGATTTTTCGTTTTTCTGATTCCAATCAAAAAAGACTGCAATTTTCTCAAAAAAGTGTATTTTGAAATTTTTCTGGTAAAATTGTTCAAATATAATTACATTTCTATACAAGTTTGTGTCAGAATTTATTGTGCTACATGTCTTTGATTAAAAAAAAATCCAATGAGTTTATATTTAAGAAAAAGTTATAGCGTTAACAAACTATGGTACAAAAAAGTGAATTTCTGCATTTTGAAGCAGCTGTGACTTTCTGAGCACCTGTCATGTTTCTTAAGGTGCTAGAATGCCAGGATAGTATAAATACCCCCCATTTTGGAAAGAAGATACCCCAAAGTATTCACGGAGGGGCCTGGTGAGTTCATGTATGATTTTTTTTTTTTTTCACAAGTTAGCGGAAAATGACACTTTCTGAGGAAAAAAAAATAACAAAGTTTCCATTTCTGCTAACTTCTGGCAAAAAATTAAAATCTCAAACGGACTCACTATGCCCCTCATTAAATACCTTGGGGTGTCTACTTTTCGAAATAGGGTCATTTGTGGGGTGTGTTTACTGTTCTGGCATTTTGGGTGGGGCTAAATTATGAGCAACCCTGTAAAGCCTAAAGGTACTCGTTGGACTTTCGGCCCCTTTATGCACCTAGGCTGCAAAAAAGTGTCACACATGTGGTATCGCCGTACTCAGGAGAAGTAGGGCAATGTCTTTTGGGGTGTATTTTTACATAAACCCATGCTGGGTGAGAGAAATATATTCTGTAAATTGACAACTTTGTATAAATAAATTGAAAAAGTTGTCATTTACAGAGATATTTCTCACACACAGGATGGGTATGTGTGAAAAGACATGCCAAAACACATTGCCCTACTTCTCCTGAGTACGGTGATACCACATGTGTAACACTTTTTTGCAGCCTAGGTGCGTAAAGGGGCCCAAATTCCAATGAGTACCTTTTTGGAGGACAATTTTATGCATTTGGATTCCAGACTTCTTCTCACACTTTAGGGCCCCTAAAATGCAAGGGCAGTATAAATACCCCACATGTGACCCCATTTTGGAAAGAAGACACCCCAAGGTATTCCGTGAGGTGCATGGCGAGTTCATAGAAGATTTTTTTTTTTTTTGGCACAAGTTAGCGGAAATAGATATTTTTTTTTTCTCACAAAGTCTCCCTTTCCGCTAACTTGTGACAACAAATTCATGGACTCAATATGCCCCTCAGCGAATACCTTGAGGGTCTCCGCAATCATTACATGTATGGCCAGCATTAGGAGTTTCTGCTATTCTCCTTATATTGAGCATACGGGTAATGAGAATTTTTTTTTTCCTGTTCAGCCTCTGGGCTGTAAGAAAAAATGAACGGCACAAATTTCTTCATTCGCATCGATCAATGTGGATGAAAAAATCTTTGCCAAAAATGTGCAAAAAAAAAAGAGGAGAAAGGACATAGGAGTGCTTGCGAAGTAAGGCCCCATTCACACGTCCGCAAAAATGTCCGCATCTATTCCGCAATTCTGTGGAATAGATGCGGACCCATTTAGTGTGAATGGGGCCGGCGGTGATGCGGAGAGCACACTATGTGCTCTCCGCATCAGCATTTGCGGAGCTGCGGCAGCGAACTTCCGGGTTTCGGCCCCGAAACATCCGGCCGCAGCTCTGCAAAAGATAGAGCATGTCCTACTCTTGTCCGCAGCCTGCGGACAAGAATAGGAATCTCTATGGAGAGTGCCGGCATGGTGTGCTGCGGATCCGCAGTTTGAGGGCCCGCAGCACACCACGGACGTGTGAATGGACCCTAAAGCTGCGATTGCCAATAAAGATCCAAAAATCTCAAAAGTGATCCTTATAGTGCCACAGCAATTTTACTGTGTTTTTGCAGTGATCAGAAGAAAAAAAAATTCTGTCACTGTGGTGGGGCGGACTGAACGCAAGTGTGGGCACAAGATCAGGCCTGATCGGGCGAACACTGCGTTTTTTGTAGAGCCTAAGGTGACCCTAATGTACTGATATAGATCTGATTGCGATCAGTCTTGATCACTTACAGATACTATATAGTACTAGTGCTGATAAGCAACAGTGATGACGCTAATCAACGACTAATCAGTGACTGTGGTGCGGTGGGCTGGGCGCTAACTACCTAACAAGTAGCTAACTAACTGTCGGTGATAAGGGACCCTTAGGCCACATTCACACGTCCGCAATTCTGTTCCACATTTTGAGGAACGGAATTACGGACCCATTCATTTCTATGGGGACAGACTCTGTCCCTCTCGGATCCGGAATTGCGGATCCGCACTTCCAGGTCCACACTTCCGGGTCCGCACTTCCGTTCCGCAAAAATATAGAACATGTCCTATTCTTGTCCACAATTACAGACAAGAAAAGGCATTTTCTATATAGTTATGGCAATGTGCGTATCCGCAAAATCCCAAAAGCACATTGCCGGTGTCCGTGTTGAATGGAGCGTTACAGGGGGGTGATCAATGACAGGGGGGTGACGGGGTGATCAGGGAGTTAATATGTGGTGGTCAGCGGTTAATAAGGGGTTAATAAGTGACAAGGGGGGGTGCAGTGTAGTGTGGTGCTTGGTGCTACTTACAGAGCTGCTTGGTAGGGACCACCAGAGGACCAGGTAGCAGGTATATCAGACGCTATATAAAAAATAGCTTCTGATACACCTATTTGATTGTTTTTTTTTAACATCTACAGCCTGCCAGAGAATGATCAGCGCTGGCAGTCTGTAGTTAAACTTGTTCGCGTCACTCTGCTGTGAACTCGCGCACATAATGCAGGTGCGTTCACGCGAAATCTCAGGTCTCACGAGATGACGCCAATAGGCGTCATTGAGAACTGGGAGCACCATCGTCCTGACGCCTATTGGCATTAGTGTGACGGGAGGTGGCTAAGGACTCGAGAACCATGCCATACCAGTACGCGTCATGAGTCCTTAAGGGGTTAAGGACCAGGCCATTTTTTGCAAATCTGACATGTGTCACTTTATGTGGTAGTAACTTTAAATCGCTTTTACTTATCCAAGCCATTTTGAGACAGTTTTCTTGTCACATATTGTACTTCAGGACACTGGTAAACTTGAGACAACATATTTCATTTTTATGTATAAAAAAATACCAAATTTACCAAAAATTTGTAAAAATTTGCAAATGTTCATAATTTCTATTTATTTGCTTTTAAAACAGATAGTGATACCTCCTAAAATAGTTATTACTTTACATTTCCCATATGTCTACTTCATGTTTGGATCATTTTGTAAATTAGATTTTTTTTAGGGGGGATGTTAGAAGGCTTAGAAGTTTAGAAGCAAATCTTGAAATTTTTCTGAAAATTTCCCAAACCCACTTTTTAAGGACCAGTTCAGGTCTGAAGTCACTTTGTGAAGCTTACATAATAGAAACCACCCAAAAATGACCCCATTTTAGAATCTACACCCCTTAAGGTATTCAAAACTGATTTTACAAACTATGTTAATCCTTTAGGTGTTCCACAAGAATTAATGGAAAATGGAGATGAAATTTCTGAATTTTAATCATTTTTTTTCAGCTAACAAAGCAAGGGTTAAAAGCCCAAAAAAACTCAATATTTTTTCCCCTTATTCTGTAGATTTGCAGAAACACCCCATATGTGGTTGTAAATTGCTGTATGGGTATAGAGCAGGGCACAGAAGGAAAGGAACGCCATATGGTTTTTGGAAGGCAGATTTTGCTGGACTGGTTTTTTGACACCATGTCCCATTTGAAGCCCCCTTGATGCACCCCCTCTATTATACAGCCTCAATCAAATTATTTAGATACATCAGAAGGCTTAGAAGTTTAGAAGCAAATCTAGAAATTTCTCAGAAAATTTCCAAAACCCACTTTTTAAGGACCAATTCAGGTCTCAAGTCACTTTGTAAGGCTTACATAATTGAAAGCACCCAGAAATGGCCCAATTTTAGAAACTACACCCACAAGGTATTTTTCAAACTATGTTAACCCTTCAGGTGTTCCACAAGAATTAAAGGAAAATGTAAAAGAAATTTCAGAATTTTTGGCAGATTTTTCAATTTTTCCAATAACAAAGCAAGGGTTAACAGCCAAACAAAACTCAAAATTTATTGCGATGATTCTGTAATTTACAGAAACACTCCATATATGGTCGTAAACTGCTCTACAGGCACATGGCAGGGCGCAGAAGGAAAGGAGCGCCATATGGTTTTTGGAGGGCAGATCTCACTGGGATAATTTTAAGTTGCCATGTCACATTTGAAGACCCCCTGATGCACCCCTAGAGTAGAAACTCCAAAAAAGTGACCCCATTTTGGAAACTAGGGGATAATGTGGCAGTTTTGTTGGTACTATTTTAGGGTACATATGATTTTTTGGTTGTTCTATATTACACTTTTTGTGTGGCAAGGTAACGAAAAATAGCTGTTTTGGCACAGTTTTTATTTTTTGTTATTTACAATGTTCATCTGACATGTTAGATCATGTGGTATTTTTATAGAGCAGGTTGCGACAACACCAAATTAATTTTTTAGTGTGTCCATATTTTGAAAGCCATAGTTTTTATTTTATTTTTTGGGCCACTGCCTTATGTAAGTGCTCATTTTTTCAGTATGAGAAGACGGTTTGATTGGTACTATTTTAGGATGCATATGACTTTTTGATCGCTTGGTATTACACTTTTTGTGATGTAAGGGGTTAGGTCATGTGATATGTTTATACAGCAGATTTTTATGGATGTGGTGATACATAACATGTATACTTTTTTATTTATTTAAGTTTTACACAATAACAGCATTTTTTTAAACAACATATTGTGAGAGCCATAGTTTTTGCTTTTTCTTAGGGGGGGGGGGGCAATTGTCCTAGGTAGGTTCTCATTTTTTGCAGGATGAGATGAAGGTTTGATTGGTACGATTTTAGGGTGCGTATGGCTTTTTGATAGCTTGGTATTACAATTTTTGTGATGTAAGGTGACAAAAAATGGCTTTTTTTACACCACTTTTATTTATTTTTTTACGGTGTTCAGCTGAGGGGTTGAGTCATGTGATATTTTTATAGAGCAGGTCGTTATGGACATAGCAATACCTAAAATGTATACTTTTTATTTATTTACGTTTTACTCAATAATATAATTTTTGAAACAAAAAACAATCATGTTTTAGTGTCTCCATAGTCAGAGAGCATAGTTTTTTCATTTTTTTTATTTTTTTGGTTGATTGTTTTAGTTAGTGTATCATTTTTGCGGTATGAGATGATGGCTTGATTGGCACTAATTTGGGGTACATATGACTTTTTGATTGCTTGCTATAACGTTTCTTGTGATGTAAGGTGACCCAAAAAAATTTTTACACCGTTTTTTTTTTTTACGTTGCTCATCTGAGGGTTTGGGTCATGTGATATTTTTATAGAGCAGGTTGTTATGGACGTGGCAATACCTAATATGTATACTTTTATTTATTATTTAAGTTTTACACAATGGCATTTTTGAAATAAAAAAAAAACATGTTTTAGTGTCTCCATAGTCTGAGAGCCATAGATTTTTGGGGAAATTTTCTAAGGTAGGGGCTCATTTTTTGCAGCATGAAGTGACGGTTAGATTGGTACTATATTGGGCGGCATATGCCTTTTGGATTGCTTGGTTTTTCCACTTTTTGTGTTGTAAGGTGACCCAAAAAATTTTACATACGTGCGGTCTTCAGACGTTTGTGGGGTGTCCATCGAGGTCCCCGAGCTGCTGTGACGGGGACCCGATGGCAGGGAAGGCAGCCAGATAGCTTCCTTAGGCATCGTGGCTGCCTTCTGTGACAGCCTGTGAGATCCAGCCCTCTGGATCCCACATGCAAGCAGGCTGAAGTGTATTACACAGTGTAATAGACTTACAGCAAAAGCATCACAATACAGAAGTATTGTGATGCATTGTAAAGGGGATTAAACCTCCAAAAGTTGAAGTCCCATAGTGGGACAAAAAATAAAGTGAAAAAGAAGTTAAAAAAACAAGGTTTTACAAAAATTTAGTTTCAAGTAAAAAAAAGCGTCCTTTTCCCAAAATAAAGTACTTTAAAAAAAATAAAAATAGGGAAAAAAAAGAAAAGTAGACAAATTAGGTATTGCCGCTCCCGTATCAACCGCCTCTATAAAAATATCACATGAACTAACCCCTCAAGCGAACACTATCAAACAAATCAAATAAAAACTGTGCTAAAAATACATTTTTTTTGTCACTTTACATCACAAAAAGTGTAATACCAAGTGATCCAAAAGATGTATGCCCCCTAAAATAGTACCAATCTAACCGTCACCTCATTAAGCAAAAATGCTCAAAAAATAAAAATAAACTATTGCTCTCAGAATAAGAAGACACTAAAACATGATCTAACCTGTCAGATGTAAAATGTAAATAACAAAAAATAAAAACGGTGCCAAAACATAATTTTTTGTTACCTTGCCTCAAAAAAAGTGTAATATAGAGCAACCAAAAATCATATGTACCCTAAAATAGTACTAAACAAAACTGCCACCTTATCCCCTAGTTTTTTGGGATTTTCTACTCTAGGGGTGCATCAGAAGGTCTTCAAATGTGACAAGGCAGCTTACAATTATGGTTAAGAAGAAAATAATGATAATATAAATGATTATTAATAATTGTGCTGGCTTGTATTGCCCACAAGTAGTGTTTATTCCACCTACTGATACTGCTTAAACCATAATAGTTTGGTTATTGATTACTAAATGTACAAATCAAACAATCTTCTTCACTATTATAGTGATACTGAATTTGTCCACACAAACTTTAACAAAATAACATTTTTACTATTATGGTGACAAAAAACATATATTCAAATGTCTCAGTATAACACAAACTGAATAAATCTAAGATAAAAAAAGTTAGGATAAAAAAGTTAGATATAAACTGTTCACACACAATTGGGTAGTGCAAATGTCGTATAAAAATAATTTTTCCCTGTTAAATTGCAGTGACTGTTCACCTCCAAAAATTACGGATCAATAATGTTGTTAAGATCATTAACAATATTTTAAGCAAAACTGTCTGTGCCAATATGTCATTCATAAAACAAATTTATATTTGTAGTGCCACAGTACAAAGCTTGGCTGTGCACTGTAAATTGCAGGCAGTATTGTCCGTACTATTGGATTGTTATGTATCCGGACTTTTACCCGCAAGACAGACTTGTGCTTGTAGTGCCACAATAAGAGATTGGTATATGCACAACAAATTAATAGGTTTCAATAGCGGTCTTAAAGTTCAATACTCATACATCGCTGTAGATGAGTTTACTCACGATTGATGTATGCATGAGTGAGTACGTAGTAGATGTTGTTTGGGTGCCGCTGTTCCTAGTTTGTCCAGTGGGTAAGATTGCGTGCTGATTTGCAGCTGTGGCGTCCCACGTGTGTACCTGCGGTCGGTATGATTCCCGCTGCATGTCTCTGCAAAATGGCCGCACTGGATTGAAATAAAAGAAGTGCTCCTAATCCTTCTCAGAGGACTTTGATTGTGGCTGTATAATAGAGGGGGTGCATCAGGGGGGCTTCAAATGAGACATGGTGTCAAAAAATCAGTCCAGCAAAATATGCCTTCCAAAAGACATATGGCGTTCCTTTCCTTCTGCACCCTGCCGTGTACCTATACAGCATATCAACAATCACATATGGGGTGTTTCTGCAAAACTACAGAATAAGTGCCAAAAATATTGAGTTTTTTTGGGCTGTTAACCCTTGCTTTGTTAGAGGAAAAAATTATTAAAATGGAAAATCTGCCAAAAAAGTGAAATTCAGAAATTTCATCTCCATTTTCCATTAATTCTTGTGAAACACCTACTTTTTAAAATCCGTTTGGAATACATTGAGGGGTGTAGTTTCTAAATGGGGTCATTTTTGAGTGGTTTCTATTAAGTAAGCCTCACAAAGTGACTTGAGACCTGAACTGATCCTTAAAAAGTGGGTTTTGGATTGAAGATTTGCTTCTAAACTTCTAAGCCTTGTAACATCCCCAATTAATAAAATGGCATTCACAAAATGATCCAAACTTGAAGTAGACATATAGGAATGTAACGTTATATCTATTTTTGGACTTATTGCTATATATCAGGCATGCTCAACCTGCGGCCCTCCAGCTGTTGTAAAACTACAACTCCCACAATGCCATTCTGTAAGATGATAGCTGTAGGCTGTCAGGGAATGATGGGAGTTGTAGTTTCATAACAGCTGGGGGGCCGCAGGTTGAGCATGCCTGCTATATATTATAAAAGTAGAGCAATTTAAATTTCGAAATTTGATGATCTCAGAATGGCATGGATAAGTAAAAGCGTTTTAAAGTTACCACATAAAGTGACAAATGTCAGACTTGCTAAAAATAGCCTGGGCAGAAAAGTAAAAACTGGCCTAGGGTTGAAAGGGTTATACCATTTGGTGCCTGCTATAAGAATGTGCCAATTTGCATATATCATGGTAAAAAAACAAAAAAAAAACCTTCATAGCTCATTTGTTTAAAGAGGTTGTTTGACATTTTAAAATGCCCATTAGCTGTAATAAAATCAACTTTGAAATATATTTAACACTGAAACTCATTGTAGTCCTTCTTGCATCATGCACATCTTGACTTTGTACTAGTAGCAGGCTTGGACTGGCCCACCGGGGAGTCGGGGAAATCCTCGGTGGGCCCGTGAACCAGCAAGTGAGCTTCCTTGCTTAGAAGCTGTCTGTGATAAGCTCCACCCCCTGTACACAGTCGGATGCATGCTGCCTGCGATTCATCCTAAATGAGAAGGAGGGCTCCACACCAGCACTGATTCATGTGAACTGACAAGTTTTGTGTAATCAGCACTCCTGGGTCAGTGAGGCTGTTTCCACATGTTAATGGGTGACTTATGATCAATGGTGTTACATTTTTTATCGATTGGGGTTTTTCCACTGTATACACACTATGCTTGTTTTGAAGTGGTAGTCCAGCAATTTTTGTGTATCTCAGTATAATTCCCACTTTTCTACCTCAGGGATGGCGTCTTTGTGTCATGTAATTTTACTCATTTTAAACATATGTTATAACAAAGATTTACATTTTTATAATTTATTGGGTACATTATTGGCTCATTTCCTTATGTGGCTTGTTTTGTGTTTTTTTTTCTTAGCAAATAATTTTTATTTGGCTTTCAAAAATTTTATAACATACAATGCATCTAGGTGTATACAATCATTATTACTCACTTAAGTAATTATTGCATTACTATTTAGTATGATATAAGTTTTCACATGGAGTTGCTAAAAAAAAATATTTATATATATTGGCTATATCATCAATGTCATCTGAACATAAATGGTCGTAACATATTCTGGAATATTAATTGAAATATACAATAACACATAGTAACTAAAGAAAAAAGAAACAGACAACAGAAATAAAAACTGTGATTCTTCATACTATTCTTTTAGCTCGCTATAAGCAAGGTTCTACGCCTCGGCTGCAGGCATTAGGGATGATGTATTTTCTTGTTTGATTTTGTTTGTGTTCTGTTGTGTGGAGATGGATTTATCTATTTCATTTTTTTTGGAAAGTGTTTTAGCCATGCGTCCCAAATCTCCATGCATGTTTTCCCCCTTCCGATCTGCCACGCCATCGCTTGTTCAGAAATTTGGTTTTTGGATACCATATGAATTATGGTAGTGATCTCAGGAATTGTTTTTGTATTCCAAAGTTTGGCTATTGACAATCTCATTGCAATTGTGATGTGACATATCGGTATTCTCAAATTTTTTGGAAATTTTTCAATTCTTATGTTTAGAAGTATTAATTCTGGTTTGAGATCTGTTTTTTTCCCCTCTTAGTGTTTGTATGAGTTCTTCTAGATCTTTCTTGAGTTTACTTGAGGCCTTTGAATCCAGAGAAAAAAAAACAAGCTGGTGTATTTGAGTTTCATTTACAGTATACTTATATAAGTAGATATATATATAACGCGAGGTTGGTCGCGACGCGTGGTTGATTAAGTGTGTGGTTGTGTAAGTGTGACTTAAGATTAAGTGACTTCAGATTCAGGGACTTCAGTGGGGGACTGAAATTCGTCAGTTCTTGTTACTACATTATATTGTATTTTTTTGTTTTTGTGGTGTAATCCCCATTAGTATGTCTTGCACAATTGACAATGCCGTCCAGTGCACATCTTGCATGATGTATGCAGTCCTGGAACAGCCGTTTGAGGGTGCATATCTTTGTTCAAAATGTGAGCAAATTACCCGTTTGGAATCGCACATCGAGTCTCTAAACGGGCATATTGCAACACTGAGAGCCACTGACAATTTGCAAAAGAGTTTGCTGCTCACCGAGCAAGCAGTCTTTAGGGTAGTTCAGGCGAAGGGTGACAGTAGGGAGGCTGAGGAAAGTGAGGTAGCTAGCTGGGTGACAGTAAGAAAGGGGGGTAGAGGGAAGAGTGCCAGGGAGGCTAGCCCTGATCTGACACACCCCAACAAGTTTGCACGTTTGGCAGCTGAGGGGGGTGGCAGCTCAGGGACAACACTGCTGCAGCCAGACACTTCCTCTGCCGGTCAGGGGAATGTCAGCTCCAGTAAGCAGGGGACCAGGAGAGTAGGGCAGGCCAGACAGGTGCTGGTAGTGGGAGACTCAATTATTAGGGGAACAGATAGGGCGATCTGTCACAAAGATCGTGATCGCCGAACAGTGTGCTGTCTTCCTGGCGCTAGAGTTCGACACATCGCAGATCGGGTTGACAGATTACTGGGAGGGGCTGGAGAAGATCCAGCGGTCATGGTCCATATCGGAACCAATGACAAAGTTAGAGGTAGGTGGAGAGTCCTTAAGAATGATTTCAGGGATTTAGGTGAAAAGCTTAGGGCAAGGACCTCAAAGGTAGTATTTTCCGAAATACTGCCTGTACTACGAGCCACACAAGAAAGGCAGAGGGAGATTAGAGAGGTTAACAAGTGGCTCAAGAACTGGTGTAGGAAGCAGGGTTTTGGGTTCATGAAGAACTGGGCCGACTTTGCTATCGGCTACAGGCTCTATCGTAGGGACGGGCTGCACCTCAATGGGGAAGGGGCAGCCGTGTTGGGAAGAAAGATGGCTAGAAAGGTTGGAGGAGTGTTTAAACTAGGGACTGGGGGAGGAAATTACATTATAGGAGGGAAGATAGTGCAGATAGAGACCGGGGGCAAGGTAGTGGGACTGGGGGAGGAATGGAAGGAGGGACTAGAAAAGTTCAGAAAGAAAGGTGTAGGGCAAAAAATATGCATAAACCTCTCAAATGTATGTATACTAATGCCAGAAGCCTGACTAATAAAACTGGGGAACTGGAATTAGTGATGTGTGAGGAGGATTATGACATAGTGGGAATAACTGAGACATGGCTGGACGATAGCTATGACTGGGCTGTTAATGTACAAGGTTACAATCTGTTCAGAAAGGATCGTCAAAACCGGAGAGGGGAGGGTCTGCCTTTACATAAAGTCCTGTCTAAAGCCCACACTCCGGGAAGACATCTGTGAGGGACACGAAAATGTGGAGTCATTGTGGGTGGAGATAAATGGAGCCAAAAACAATAATAAATTACTAATAGGAGTTTACTATAAACCACCTAATATACCAGAGTCCATAGAAAATCTATTACTAAACAAGATAAACAAGGCGGCAAACCATAATGAGGTGGTTATTATGGGGGACTTCAACTACCCAGATATAGACTGGGAAACTGAAACCTGTACATCCCATAAAGGAAACAGGTTCTTGGCAATAGCCAAAGACAATTACCTTTCCCAAATGGTTCAGGACCCAACTAGAGGGACGGCCATACTGGACTTAGTATTAACCAATAGACCTGATAGAACAACAGACGTGCAGGTCGGGGGACACCTGGGAAATAGTGACCATAAAGTAATAACCTTCCAATTATCCTTCAAGCGAGAGTTTCTACAGGGAGGAACAAGAATACCGGACTTCAAAAAAGCAAAATTTAGCCAACTAAGAGGCCATAGGCCCAATTAACTGGGACAAAGTCCTCAAAAATAAAAATACAACCACAAAATGGGAGATTTTTAAAAGCATCGTAACATCTAATTGTGATCGATGCATACCTTATAGAAATAAAAGGCTAAGAAATAAGAAGAAACCAATGTGGATAAACAGAACCGTAAAAAAGCAATAAATGACAAAAAGAAAGCATATAAATCACTAAAACAGGAGGGGAGCCAGGAAGCTCTGATAAACTATAAGGAAAAAAATAGAATATGTAAAAAACTAATAAAAACTGCCAAACTAGAGACCGAGAGATTAATTGCCAAAGAGAGCAAAACTAACCCTAAAATGTTTTTCAATTATATAAATGGTAAAAAATATAAATCTAAAGGAGTCGGCCCTCTACATAGCAATGAGGGGGGAGTTGCAGAAAGCGACGAGGATAAAGCTAAGCTATTAAATATTTTCTTCTCCACTGTTTTCACTGAGGAAAATAAACTGTCAGATGAAATGCAAAATGTAAAAGTAAATTCCCCTTTAACCAGTCCCGGACCGCCATACGCAGGATTGCGTCCTGCGGGCAGCCGGGATCTTCTGAGTGGATGCATCGGCGCGTCCTCTCGCGAGACCCGTGAGTTCCTGTGAACGCGCGCGCAGGCGCGCGCGCGATCACAGGAGCGCACGTCTGGAGAGTTATACTACAGCCTGCTAGCGATGATCAATCGCTGGCAGGCTGTAGATGCGATATAAATCGCATCAAACATGTATACCAGACGCTGTTTTGTGAACAGAGTCTGGTATACCTGCTACCTGGTCCTCTGGTGGTCCCATTTGCTGGGATCGACCACCAGAGGACCAGGTAGCTACAGTAAAGTTGCACCAAACACTACACTAACCCCCTCCCACCCCCTCACCTATTAACCCCTTGATCACCCCATCTAGACCCCTGATCACCCCCTGTCATTGATCACACCCCTTTATGTGTCCATATGTGTTTTGCGGATCCGTGGATTCACGGATCCGTGGATCCGATCCGCAGATCCGATCCGCAGATCCTCAAAACACGGACACCGGCAATGTGCTTTCCGCATTTTGCAGATCCGCACATTGCCAGAACTATATAGAAAATGCTTTTTCTTGTCCGCAGTGCGGACAAGAATAGGACATGTTCTATATTTTTGCGGAACGGAAGTGCAGACCCGGAATCGCGGATCCGTAATTCCGGATCCGAGCGGGACAAAGTCTGTCCCCATAGAAATGAATGGGTCACGCAATTCCGTTCCGCAAACAGAATTGCGGACGTGTGAATAGGGCATAAGGGTCCCTTATCACCGCCAGTTAGTTAGCTACTTGTTAGGTAGCTAGCGCCCAGCCCACCGCACCGCAGTCACTGATTTTGGCAGAGATTTTTCATCCACATTGACCGATGCGAATGAAAAAATCTGTGCCGTTCATTTTATTTTTTTCAGCGCAGAGGCTGAGCGGAAAAAAATCTCATTACCCGTATGCTCAATATACGGAGAATCGCAGAAACTCCTAATGCTGGCCATACGTGTAATGATTGCGGAGACCCTCAAATGCCAGGACAGTATAAATACCCACATGTGACCCCATTTTAGAAAGAAGACACCCCAAGGTATTCCGTGAGGGGTATGGCGAGTTCATGCAAAATTTTATTTTTGTCACAAGTTAGTGGAATATGAGACTGTAAAAAAAAAAAAAAAATCAATTTCCGCTAACTTGTGCCAAATTTTTTTTTTCTGTGAACTCGCCATGCCCCTCACGGAATACCTTGGGGTGTCTTCTTTCCACAATGGGGTCACATGTGGGGTATTTATACTGCCCTGGCATTTTAGGGGTCCTAAAGCGTGAGAATCCAAATGCGTAAAAATGGCCTGTGAAATCCTAAAGGTACTCATTGGTTTTAGGGCCCCTTTGCGCATCTTGGCTGCAAAAAGTGTCACTCATGTGGTATCGCCGTACTCAGGAGAAGTAGGGCAATGTGTTTTGGGGTGTATTTTTACATATACCCATGCTGGGTGTGAGAAATATCGCTGTAAGCGACAACTTTTTAAATTTTTTATTCAAAGTTGTCAATTTACAGAGATATTTCTCTCACCAGCATGGGTATATGTAAAATACACCCCAAAGCCATTGCCCTACTCTCCTGAATGCGGCGATGCCACATGTGTGACACTTTTGCAGCCAAGATGCAAAGGGCCTAAATCAACGAGTACCTTTTAGGAGGGCATTTTTACGCATTTTCTTCTCACGCTTTAGGGCCCTAAATGCCAGGGCAGTATAAATACCCACATGTGACCCCATTTTGGAAAGAAGACACCCCAAGGTATTCGCTGAGGGCATAATGAGTCCATGAAAAATTAAACTTTTTGTCAAAAGTTAGCGGAAAGGGAGACTTTGTGAGAAAAAACAATAAAAATCAATTTCCACTAACTTGTGCCAAAAAAAATCTTCTATGAACTCGCCATGCCCCTAATGGAATACCTTAGGGTGTCTTCTTTCCAAAATGGGGTCACATGTGGGGTATTTCTACTGCCCTGGCATTTTAGGGGCCCTAAAGCGTGAGAAGAAAAATGCGTGAAAATGCCCTCCTAAAGGTACTCATTGGAATTTGGGCCCCTTTGCGCATCTTGGCTGCAAAAAGTGTCACTCATGTGGTATCGCCGTACTCAGGAGAAGTAGGGCAATGTGTTTTGGGGTGTATTTTTACATATACCCATGCTGGAGTGAGAAATATCTCTGTAAATTGACAACTTTGAATAAAAAATGTTAAAAGTTGTGCGTTTACAGCGATATTTCTCACACGTAACATGGGTATATGTAAAGATACACCCCAAACCATTGCCCTACTTCTCCTAATGCTGACGATACCATATGAGTGACACTTTTGCAGCCAAGATGCGCAAAGAGCCTAAATTCCAATGAGTTTTACAAAGTCTCATATTCCACTAACTTGTGACAAAAATAAAATTTTACATGAACTCACCATACCCCTCACAGAATACCTTGGGGTGTCTTCTTTCCAAAATGGGGTCACATGTGGGGTATTTATACTGTCCTGGCATTTTAGGGGCCCCTAAAGCGTGAGAAGAAGTCTGGAATCAAATGCGTAAAAATGCCCTGTGAAATCCTAAAGGTACTCATTGGTTTTAGGGCCTTTGCGCACCTAGGCTGCAAAAAGTGGCACACATTTGGTATCGCCGTACTCAGGAGAAGTAGGGCAATGTGTTTTAGGGTGTATTTTACATATACCCATACTGTGTGTGAGAAATATCTCTGTAAATGACAACTTTTAATATTTTTATACAAAGTTGACAGTTTACAGAGATATTTCTCTCACTCAACATGGGTATATGTAAAAATACACCCTAAACACATTGCTCTACTTCTCCTGAGTACGGCGATACCACATGAGTGACACTTTTTGCAGCCTGAGTGCACAAAGGCCCAAATTCAACGAGTACCTTTAGGTTTACATGGCGACTCACAATTTAGCCCGCCCAAAATGCCAGAACAGTAAACACACCCACAAATGACCCCATTTCGGAAAGTAGACACCCTAAGGTATTCACTGAGGGCATAGTGAGTCCGTCTGAGATTTTTTTTTTTGCCAGAAGTTATCAGAAATTGAAACTTTTTTTTTTTTTCTCAGAAAGTGTCATTTTCCGCTAACTTGTGAAAAAAAATGAAATGATACATGAACTCACCATGCCCCTCCGCGAATACTTTGGGGTGTCTTCTTTCTAAAATGGTGAGATTTGGGGGGTATTTATACTATCCTGGCATTCTAGCACCTGAAGAAACATGACAGGTGCTCAGAAAGTCAGAGCTGCTTTAAAATGCCGAAATTCACTTTTTTGCACCATAGTTTGTAAACGCTATAACTTTTACCCAAACCAATAAATATACACTTATTGGACTTTTTTTTATCAAAGACATGTAGAACAATAAATTTAGAGAAAAATTTATAGAAATGTAGTTTTTTTTTAAAAATTTTACAACAGAAAGTGAAAAATGTCATTTTTTTGCAAAAATTTCAGTCATTTTTGATTAATAGCAAAAAAAGTAAAAATGTCAGCAGCAATGAACAAATGTCTTTTTTCGGCCTTATATACTATGTTACTATGTTACTATGTTACTATGTTACTTAATTTAGGGCAGGACCAGAAAATGTGCTTGAGGGTTCCCACCCCTACACATTCCCTCCAGCATTTGTTGTCGCGCTCAGGGTAAAAATCATGACTTTTTTTGGAGTATAGTACCAGCTGGAATACATTGTATATGCTTGTTCTCTATGGTTGATACAAGATGTTGCTTTACGTATTGTATTGCATGCCTTTTCCCATTCATTTGGAAGTATTCTGACTTCTAATTCTGTTTCCCATTTTGAATGTGAGTTTAGGTTGTTAAATTGTGTATCATTATTATACATTTCGTAAATTTCTTTTGTTGTGATTTTCTTATCTGTGTTGGGAGAAGATATTATATCTGAAAGTTTTGTTGGCCATCTCATTTCCTGTGTGTTATTTTGGGAGAGAATCTTAGTGATTATAGAGTAGGCTTTTCCGTCTGCTTCAGTTAAACCAGAATGGGATTTCAGATTATGAAAGTTTTTTATTCCTTTGTCGTTTTTTTTGTGTTTTTTGGGGGGGCTTATAACAAGTAATTTATCGTTGGATATATTGCAGCACAACAGCAGTGTACTATACTCTGCTGACTAAGGGCTTGTTCACACGACCGTGCCGTGTTTTGCGGTCCGCAAAACACGGATGCTGCCTGTGTGTCTTCCGCAATTTACAAAACGGAATAGATGGCCCTTTATAAAAATGCCTATTCTTGTCCACAAAATGGACAAGAAAGGGACATGACTCATAACTTTTGCGGGGCCACGGAACGGATCAATGGATGCGAACAGCACATGGAGTGCTGTCGACATCTTTTGCAGCCCCACTGAAGTGAATGGGTACGCACCTGAGCCGCTAAAAATGTGGCTCGGATGCGGAGCAAAACCATGGTCATGTGAATGAGCCCTAAAGTGTCATGTCTGCTTCTTCTGCTTGGTTTGTTTTGTTTAAGCACTAGTAGTGTTCAGACTGCAGGTGCAATAGACATTCACCTCTATTCAAGTCTTATTTCAGCATCCACTGATATATTCAGGTTTGGATGGTGGATCAGTCTGAACCTGAAGATCTGATGGAAGATTCTGCTTCCTTAGTTGTACTGTAGGCTCTAGAGATGCCCCGAACTATTCGCCGGCGAACAGTTCCCGGCGAACATAGCTTGTTCGCGTTCGCCGCAGCAGGCGAACATATGCGATGTTTGGTCTGCCCCTATACATCATCATTGAGCAAACTTTGACCCTGTACCTCACAGTCAGCAGACACATTCCAGCCAATCAGAACCCTCCCTCCCACACCTTACCGCCTTCTATGAAAAAGGCAGCCATTTTAGATTCAGTCTGAAGCTGCATGTTAGTGAGAGCAGGGAGACTGCAGCTGCTGCTGCGCTGATGATTCTGAATTCATAGGAAAAGCAGCCAGTGTTCTGTGTCCACAGATGCATCTGCTGTAATGACAGCGTCACATCACCCCAAAAAGGCCTTTTAAGGGCTGCTACATTAGTCAGCTTTTATTTATTTTTTTCTCCATATATATTGCAGTTGCCTGGCCTGCCCATGTGCGAAGAGCTGCAGGCCCACAGACTGTGTGTCAGGCCCACTTCCACTGACTGTAGTGTGCTCACTGCCAGTTCCCACTACTCATACCGGGTGGCACAGGACTTTGCATAAAAAAGGAATTTCATTTTTACCCTTTAATCTAAGGTTAGTTGTCTGCCAGTGTGAGTCAGGCCCACAGACTGTAGTGTGCCCTCTGCCAGTGCTGCCCATCAATCATACCGTGCGGCACAGGACTTTGCCTAAAATAAGGTACTTTATCTGTACACTTTAATCTAATTTCAGTTGCCTGCCGGCCAGTGTGTGTGTGTCAGGCCCACAGACTGTAGTGTGCCCTCTGCCAGTGCTGCCCATCAATCATACCGTGCAGCACTGGACGTTGCCTAAAATAAGGCACTTTATCTGTACACTTTAATGTAATTTCAGTTGCCTGCCGGCCAGTGTGTGTGTGTTAGGCCCACAGACTGTAGTGTGCCCTCTGCTAGTGCCCAACACTCATACCGGGTGGCACAGTACCTAGCACGCGTAGTACCACTTATCTAAAATCCATTCAATACACGTCCTGATAGGGGACGTAACAGGGATTAAACTGATGAGAATAGTACTACAGAAAATACCACTCATATCGGGTGTGACAGTAAATTGCACGGCGCAGACGCAGTGACCGTGGATTAAAACAAAGGGGAGGGAGCCAGCGTTTTTTTTAACCATCTCCCAGTTTGAAAAATCAATTAAATTCACCTTTCTGGGACCCTTGGTGTTGTACATGGCTGGGTGGAGGAAGAAACCTTCAATGACATCACCGGGACATGGCTAGCTTGGTATCCAACCTTGTGCAAATGGGGAGTTTGCGGTTGTGCAAATGGATTGTTTGCGGTTATTTGCGGTGCAAAAAAAGGGGAGTTTGTTCTGTCAATGTCTGTGAAGCAGGTGTAACCCTTACACTACCTGATTGATACAACATCATACCTGATCGTATACACACACTGGATATTTTAAACCAGGTTGTTCAAAAAATTTTTGGATTGTTAGGTGATTTATGCCTTTTATGGATTAAAACCCAACTCTGCGTCAACTACGTAATTTTCCATGGGAGTTTTGCCATGGATCCCTTTCCGGCATCCCACAGTCCAGGTGTTAGTCCCCTTGAAACAACTTTTCCATCACTACTGTGGCTAGAAATAGTCCCTGTGGGTTTTAAAATTTGGGGATTGCAGTCAGCACAACCCAATACGCAGGTGCACGTTGCTATGGTGAAATACACATACAAACGTAAAAACAAAGGTGCAATGGCACACTGCAGCTAGAGCTCCGTCCTGCCACTATGCTGGATGTTAGATGAGGCATTAGTTTATATTTTGGCCAAATTATGTAAGCCACCCACCACTTCACGGTTGCCTCACGAGTGGTCCCTAACATTAATTCTTACCTTTTATGGGCCATATCAGCCACACAAAATCCAGGGAGTGCAGGTGCAGCATGCATGCCAGATACACTCTGCTTGTAACCCCGTCTGGTGCCATACAGCGTTCATCAGATCAAGGGATGCAGATACCAACATGCATGCTGAGCCCACTAGTACTTCTCCTGGAACCAAATGGCTTCTGGTAAGTTCTATAAAGCAGACTCAGTTTTATACTGACTTTAAAACCAGCCTACAGGGCGGATTCACTAGTCAGGTGTGCATGACTGCATGGAGGTCACCACGCCTTCCATATATGCTACAAAGGAAAAAAAATGGGGATTGCAGTCAGCACAACCCAACACGCAGGTGCACGTTGCTATGGTGAAATACACATACAAACGTAAAAACAAAGGTGCAATGGCACACTGCAGCTAGAGCTCCGTCCTGCCACTATGCTGGATGTTAGATGAGGCATTAGTTTATATTTTGGCCAAATTATGTAAGCCACCCACCACTTCACGGTTGCCTCACGAGTGGTCCCTAACATTAATTCTTACCTTTTATGGGCCATATCAGCCACACAAAAATCCAGGGAGTGCAGGTGCAGCATGCATGCCAGATACACTCTGCTTGTAACCCCGTCTGGTGCCATACAGCGCTCATCAGATCAAGGGATGCAAATACCAACATGCATGCTGAGCCCACTAGTACTTCTCCTGGAACCAAATGGCTTCTGGTAAGTTCTATAAAGCAGACTCAGTTTTATACTGACTTTAAAACCAGCCTACAGGGCGGATTCACTAGTCAGGTGTGCATGACTGCATGGAGGTCACCACGCCTTCCATATATGCTACAAAGGAAAAAAAAATAATATGGGGATTGCAGTCAGCACAACCCAATACACAGGTGCACGTTGCTATGGTGAAATACATACAAACGTAAAAACAAAGGTGCAATGGCACACTGCAGCTAGAGCTCCGTCCTGCCACTATGCTGGATGTTAGATGAGGCATTAGTTTATATTTTGGCCAAATTATGTAAGCCACCCACCACTTCATGTTGGTATTTGCATCCCTTGATCTGATGAACGCTGTATGGCACCAGACGGGGTTACAAGCAGAGTGCATCTGGCATGCATGCTGCACCTGCACTCCCTGGATTTTGTGTGGCTGATATGGCCCATAAAAGGTAAGAATTAATGTTAGGGACCACTCGTGAGGCAACCGTGAAGTGGTGGGTGGCTTACATAATTTGGCCAAAATATAAACTAATGCCTCATCTAACATCCAGCATAGTGGCAGGACGGAGCTCTAGCTGCAGTGTGCCATTGCACCTTTGTTTTTACGTTTGTATGTGTATTTCACCATAGCAATGTGCACCTGCGTATTGGGTTGTGCTGACTGCAATCCCCATATTTTTTATTTTTTTCCTTTGTAGCATATATGGGAGGTGTGGTGACCTCCATGCAGTCATGCACACCTGACTAGTGAATCCGCCCTGTAGGCTGGTTTTAAAGTCAGTATAAAACTGAGTCTGCTTTATAGAACTCACCAGAAGCCATTTGGTTCCAGGAGAAGTACTAGTGGGCTCAGCATGCATGTTGGTATTTGCATCCCTTGATCTGATGAACGCTGTATGGCACCAGACGGGGTTACAAGCAGAGTGTAGATTATTGGCTTGCACATACCTGGCCTTTGGCATACAGTCTTTGTGTGATTATATGTTGTTTATTGTATGTTATAAGTAATGATATAGCATCTATAAAAATAATTTATTAATAAAATAGAAGGTAAAATAGAAACTATAAAAAAAGGCACAGAAGATAGATAGTATAATAAGGATTTGAGATTATGAAGATTATTGCATTTAACACTAATGGCTATGGTATTGCAGTGTTTCCCACACGTTTATTAGCTACTATGCAGCTAACAAACATATGGGTGAGACTTGAGCATCATGCTCGCTCAACACTAAAAATGGATCATATTTTCTTTATTTGGGGAAGGAATAATAATAATAATAATAATAATAATAATGATAATAATAATTACTTACAGTGTTATAGTTCATTATGAAAATTATATAAAAATTGAAGCTAACAAAAAATAATTGGACTTAACAAATAAATTGGATTTCTGAACAATTAAAAATCATGACTGATGAGTGTTTTTTTCCCTCTTTACTTTTTTCTTTTATTACTGAGCAGCACTAAAGAAACATTCATTGAATGATTGGTTCTAATATCTTTTTCTAGCTTTGCACTTTTATTCCAATAGAGATGTTAATTTGAAGGATAACACATAACTGCAAAAACCTAGAAATGTTCCTCCTGAAACTATTAACACGTGTTTATTATGCTATTTAATCTATTATAACACTACATAGAGAGGGTGAAAACTCCTATTGTTAGTTCATAGTTGACTGTTAAATTGAGAACAGAAGGTAGAAACCAGCCAAGTCATTCAAGGTGCTAGTCAGGAAAGGGATTGTTACAAAAGTTCCTGACCTCTCATAGCAATTGCCTGTGGGAATTGGACTGCCTGACTACAGGCAGCTAATGTCAGATCATTCTATAAACTACTTGGAACCTTAAAGACTCATATCCCTAATAATAATAAGACTCACAACTGTATAAATTATTTATAATGGGCACATACAATTTTGCCTCATATTACCTTGTTAGATTTTCTATTATTGGACTATTTTAATAGAAAAAGAAAATCTGATAAAATGTAATGATATATCTATAGAATTACATCTATGGCTGACAAACGTATTTAGGGTGATGAGACATGGTACAAATAAATACATTTTCCAATATAGTTCCTGGAAGTAATAAAGATGAGACCATGGAGTAACATTAATTGAGCCTAGTTATAAAATATGATCCTAATATTCTCAAACTACCTGTTAAAGAAACAGAGTGCATGTATGTAAGCTCATTTAAAAAAACAAAAAAAAAAAACAAGTGTATAAAGATGAATATTAATATAAAAAAATAAAGACTAGTAATAACATCATTTCTGGTATTGCTTCTTTTGACACAAATAGCCTGTTACTGTTGTGCTCCTGGTGGTGGAACAATCTTTTTCTTCTTGTATACTACAAATTTCAGCATCTTCTCACTATTTCTAATAGGTCAGGTTGTTATTAGGTTGATTCCCAAAGGTCACTGGTTAGAATCCACCAGCCATGAAGAAGATTTCCTAAGAAAAGAGAAACAACATCATCCAGCTCCTCGATCATGTGAGTGCCATGACAGTTGGAAGAATATGAAATGAAGTCCATCTTTATATTCCAAAGCCAAGAGGTGGACGTCCAGGCAGAATATCAGAGTCAACAAGTTGGGTCATCACAAGGTCTATCGCCTCTGGCGCAACAAACAAGGCATTGGAGGTGGCTTGTATGCTTTATAATAGTGAGATCACAGATGTCCATGCAAGTACCTTCCAACGTGCATTACACAAGTCTGGAATGGTGGTCCCGAAAATAATATCGTCATAAGAAGTGCTGGCTCAAGTTTGCAAAAAAAGAACGAACAGTGGACAGTAGAAGATTATAAACAGGTAATTAGGAGAAATGAGATGAAAGACAATAGACTAGGTGCAAATGGGTCTGGATGAAAGAGGGGAAAAGGGGACTAATGGATCGAGAAATTGAAAGAACTGTCAAATTCGGTGGAGGAAGTCTGATGATATTGGGTTGTTTTACAGCCAAAGATGTTTGATACTTGACCAGGATCGATGGTGCCCCCTTTGTTAAATACATAAGCAGATCTATTACACAGTGATTCTCAAATTGGGGTGAATAAGTAGTGTAATTTAATTGTTATTCAGGTGACCATCTTGTTAAATAGATAAGCAATTCCATCAGGCCTTTATTCTCAAATTGGAGTGAATTAGTAGTGTAGTGTAACTGTTATTGGGGTTTTCACCTTGTTTTATAGATACACTGTCTAATACTACTGTTATTGGGGTGATAACACTGACATTGAATAACTTATTTTACACATACAGTTACTGTTACTGTACAGTATGTCCAACAGACATGTGCCAGGGCCCTCTGAGGGAATGGGCAGTGGCAAAAATGTTCTTGGAGCTGACAGAAGTGGCAACAGAAAAAGGGGAGGGTGGTAGCAGCAGCCACAACAACAGACAAAACCTACCACTGTTATCCATCAGTCGTGTTTTGACCAGCAATCGAGCTGCCCTTGAATGGCTGACTTGATCTTCAACATGAACTTAACTGACACCCACAGCCAGGAGTCAGTGGGTTCCTCTGACACCACACTTAGTTGGCATGGCCCAGGAACAACCTCCTGAACCTGCCTCTTTCTTTTTCTGTGTCTTCTGTTTGGGAAGTATTGTAGGCTGCCAGCTCTGCTCCACTTTTCACCAAGGAAGATATTATTGAGGATTGTCAGCAGCTACTGCCCAGTGCAGATTTGGAGGAGAGGTCTGCTGCTGCCCCCCGTAGGGGTGCAAATAGCAACAAAGAGAGTCGACTTGGAGCAGGTGTTGCAAGCGGTCAGGAACGCAGCCATGAGACTGGTGAGGGTGACATAAGTGAGGAGCAGACAGAAGTGGATGATGATGTAACAGATTGCACATGGAAGCTGGGTGAAGAGAAAGCTTCATCATCATTAGGGGGTGAGGGTGGCAGCTTGGACGTGAGATAGTGGTAGGGTGGCAGCATGTGGCTGAGCCAGCAGGGTGCAAGTGTGGCCGTGAGCCAGCACGGTGGCAGCAATGTGAGATCTGGAACCAAACATGCCCAGGGTAGACTGTCTGCTACTCAGCAGCCTACCTGTCTGGAAACAAATAGCAGTGCATGGCTTCATAAAGGCAGTGGCAGACAGGCAGTGGTGGAAGTAAACTGCCATATTAGCCAATGCGGGAATTTTTTAACAAGTTGATGGAGGACGTCAGTGTGGCCCTATGTAGTATCTGAGGGCAGAAGGTAAGGTGTAGCCAGGGTGTCACCATAAAGTGGCCACGTAAAACCGTGGCATTAATGTAGTGTTACAGCAACTGCTGAATCTCCCAGTGGCCTGCACCCCTTCTCTAACAGTCAAGGCTCCACCACCTCAGCAGAAGGGAGCTATGTTTCCTTCTCATCATTTACTGGTCCTGATGCTCCTCCTCCTCCTTCTAATTTTCATCATGTATTTCACCAGCAATTGATCACAGAGGCGATTGCAAAAAGATAACAGTATTCATGCACTCATCCAACAGTGCAGAAGCTAAATGTGCTCCTAGCCAAGTTGCTGGTACTACAGTCCCCCCCTTTCCATGTAGTTGACTCTGCCCATTTCAGAGAACTGATGGCTGTGCCGAGCCAAGGTAGAGAGTCCCAAGCTGTCATTACTTCTCTAAAACAGCTGTACCAGCCCTGCACATGTACTGTATGTTGAGCAGAAGGTGGGCCAGTCCTTGAGCCTGTCAGTGTCTGGTACAGTTCACGGCAGCGCTGATGTGTGGAGCTGTAACTATGGTCAAGGACAACATATATCCTTTACGACCAACTGGATAAATGTGGTTCCTGACCAGGAACACCGGCAACTTGGCCGAGTGATGGCAATGCTGCCTCTGCATTCTCATGCTGTGATTCCAGTGACAATGTCTTCCTCTGCCTCCTCATCCTCCACCTCCAATTCAGAGTTATCCTCGAGCATACCACCTATGCAGAGCACAGTGGTGTCATGTTTTTCGGCACTTGGCCAGCCTGGGTGAATGGAGTCAGTTTGGGGAAAAAAAGGCTGACTGTCTCCTCACCAACCAGAGATCAGAACCATGGTCACCGATAACGTGAAGAACGTTCTTTCAGTGCTGCATCAAGGAGGGCTAACCCATGCGCGCTGCAAGACGTCTTGAAAATGGCCAGGAAACTGTGCATGCACTTCAGTCACTCTTACCATTCAAAACACCCCCTTCTTCAGCTGCAAAGGCAGAACAATTCTCCACAACATTACCTCATAGGCGATGTTTCCACATATTGGAAATCCAACATCCACATGTCGGACCGGCTAAATGAGCAGAGGAAGGCCAAGACAAATTTCTTGATGTGAAGGCGGACAGGGTTACTCTGCTGTGTAACTTCAACGTTAGCCAGTGGCAGCTCTTGCGTGACACTTGCCATTTGTTCAGGCCCTTTGAGGATGCCACTTTATTTGTCAGTCGCCAGGACTAAGGCATGAATGATGTCATTCCACTCCTTCAAATCCTGGAGCAGATGCTGATAAATCTGGCTGACATGGGGACAAGAGACAAGGTGCCTACATCTCACGGCCACCTAAATCCTGTGGGCGCTGAATTGGCGAAGGAGGAGGACTAGGAGGAGGAGGACATTGGTGCCCAGGAAATGTATACAGAAATAGGTAGTTAATCTGCACAAATGACAGGAGAGGAGCAGGAGGAGCTGGAGGGCAATGAGGAAAACCAGTTAGATGACAGACCGTGACACTATGCAGTGGAGATGGAGGCAGGGAGTCGCTTGTGTGCTTGTGTAGTGACAACCGCATTATCACCATTCAGCAGAGGGAGGAGTACTGACTCTCCACGATGTTAGACCTTCACTACCTGGCCAAAATCAAGGCCTTTTTTACACCTGCTGAGAGGGATGATAAACTCAACTACTATGGAGACATCCTATGTAGTCAGATGGTCGCAGCCTATGTGCGCCATCTCCCATTCTTCACGAAGGACTGACTGACGGACTCGTCCAAGATCCCTTGAACTAATCGGCAGCCAAACTTGAATTGTGTTTGCCCTGTACAAGCTGTCCTGCCCGGCCAGTAGTGTGGCATCAGAGTGGGTGTTTATAGCAGCAGGGGGCATAGTTACCTAAAAGAGCTTTTCAACACAAAATGTTGAGAGATGAACCTTTCTAAAGATAAATTAGGAGTGGATCAGCCAAGATTTCCACACACCGGTGCCTGATGCATCAGAGTAGACCATTCTGGCAGTAATGTTCTGACTGCAGTGGGCTGCCACACCAGAACATTGTGAAATATGTCCCGTTACTTCTGGCCACATGCTTCAGCGTGACCTGTAAGGCTGAATTCACACTTCAGTTATTTGGTCATTTAATTTCCAGCAGTTACTGTATGGTAAGTCAAAATCAGGAGCCAATCCTACTGACAGATAAGGTATCGTGAAAAGTTGTCTGTTTTAGACCTGTAACTGACCAAATAAGTGAAGTATGAACTGAGCCTAATAGTGACGCATGCCGATGTGCACATCCATATACTGTATATAACCTGCCTGTCATACTGACGTACAGTAACTATTGCACTACCAGAAAGGACTAGCTATGAATGTCGCTGCAATGCACAGTGATGTACACTGAGATACATTCACCCTGAAGGCCGGGATATAGCTGATTTAATGCTCTTCATGAAAAATTAATTAGAAACAAAGCAAATTATTTGGAATCATTTGGCAAAGCGTCCGAATCATTTTTTTTTAAAACTTTGCTCATCTCTAATCAAAATGACAGACACAAAATAGGGAATTTATTTTATTTGGTGTCAGTGGAATATTAAAAAAATAAGGAGCTATAGTTTGAAGTTTTCTAGAATAAAACAAGAAAAAAGATGAGTCCTCTGAAGTGAAGGTTGAACAGCTACACACGAATAACCATAGCCCCATAGCAATGAATAAAGTGGTAGCCACACTTGAGCAGCATGCTTTCCTTTCACTGCTATGTGACCGCCAAAAATAGCTGAGCGTCCATTCATGGGTATTTTAGGAAGTATCATAGCAGTTAATGGAGAGCATTCTGCACATGCACTGTGTGCTCTTTTTCACTTTGGCGGACCTATTCTCAAGATAATAGTGGGTCCCAGAGGTGGGACCTGCACCTATCTGACATTTGTGATATATCCTAGGGATATGCAAGAAATGTTTAGATTTAAAAACCCCTCTACGGTCTTTTCAGGCCCAGTCATTAAAGGGTTAATGAATGAGCATTTTCTACGCTAATAATGGATGGCACTTAAAGTGGTTTTACTATCACATACAATGGGGCATATTGCTAGGATATGCCCCTATTGTCTGATTGGTGCGGGTCCCTCTGGGACCCTCACCTACAACAAGAACGGAGTGGAAAAATGAATGGAGGGCACAGTGTGCATGAGCAGCCGCCCTCCATTCATTTCAATGGCACCGCTGAAAATAGCCAAGCGCTAAAATGAATGGGAGCAGGGGCCACGTGTGCACGGTGAGCTCCCATTCACTTGTATGGGAGCAGCGGGGAGCAGCGCTTGGTGGTAGACGGACCCCAGGGAAACCGGAGTCCTTCAGTCACAGCTCTCCTTGCTCGATTCTCCTTGTAGGTGCGGGTCCCAGAGCTGGGACACTCACTTATCAGACAATTATGTGATAGGAATACCCCTTTAATGGTTATTGCATGGTACCTATTGATAACCTATAACTGTGGGACAGGGGTTGGTAATAAACATGGGCGTTGTCCTCTGCAGTGATGGAAAGCTCTCATTTATTACCAGGAAGTTGGATGGCAGGAAAAAAAATGTTGCCATTTAAGGCTCCATTACACAACTTGATTTCAGGGCCAGTTATTGGGAACATTGTTCATAGGATCGATCATTCCTGATAACTGGCCTGTATAATTGTGCCACCATCAGCTGAAAAATGAGCAATTGTTTGTTTGTTGGCTGATTTATGTCTTTCATCAAGATGCAAAATTATCGGTAGCAAATCTCCCTGCGTAATAGACAAATTGTCAATATCATTCTTTCCTCGTTGACTTTGTATAGGTCTGTCTAATAGGCCGATGCAAACGAGCAAGTTTTTTTGGAACAATGTTACAACGTGGCACTCAGACACAAAAAAAGTCATGCACCCCTGTTTTTCAAAAAAGGCTGGTTAAATTCTACATAAGATGTACCTGGAAGTTAGTCAGAAATATTGGAGGTGTGATGCAGAGGTGGATTCCTATATGTACATATGGTGGATCTGCCCTGTTATCCACTCTTTTTGGAGTTAGGTATGTGAGGTCCTCTCCCAGGTCTGTGATGCTACAATTCTCCCCTTGCCACAGCTATGTCTGTTGAGTTTAACGGACCAAATACAGTGTCCAGCTCCTTCTACAGCTTTTAGCAGCAGCCAGAATCCTAGTCGCCTTGTATTGGTGGAAAGGAACAGCTCCCCCAATAGCTCAATGGTTATCAAAATGTGATAATACTTACATTTGTATATGTTTACTTACATAATGTATATGTTCATTTTGATATGTTAAAGTGACACTTGATTCATCTGATTATCAATTATGTACTGTCATGATACACATTGGTGCTCTTAATAAAATGTGTTTATAAATAAACAAAAAAGCCTGATTAACGTCACTTTTTTTATTTTCATTGTTCTGCTCCATTATAAGACCAGAACAACTAAACTAATGGAAGCAGTGTTTCTGTCAATGATGGAAACAACTGTTGCCCATTGAACCCAATTAACTAAAATTGGATCTATCAGGTTTCTGTCAGAAAACCCTTCATTTTTCCAGACAATGTAGTACAACATCCTAACGGAGCCTTTGATGCAAATGTGAATGTAGCCTAATATGTCACGTATTATCATTAATGACAGCAGCTTATGCCAAAACCTGACATAAAATGCCTAAAAATTCATTTTTCGTTTTAAGATTGTTTCTAGTATCATGTTTCTTCATATAGAGTACAGTTTTAGACTTTATAGCTGCTATGGAATAATATTCAGTTTTTTTCTGAATTTAATTTTTTTTAAAATCTAACCAAAAGCACAGTTCCTTCTGTACCACTCAGCATCAGTTCCCTTAGAGCATGCACATTGTCAGTGCTGCTGTAGTTTGAAAGACCAGTAGAGGATGAGAAATAATCTACATTTCAAAGGGCAGTGTCTCCGCTGCAAGTGGTTAAAGTGTTAATGTCACTGTATTCCATGTCCCAAAGGCTGTATATGGAAAGGGTCGTGGGAGGCTCTCTAATGGCTAAGCAGGGCTGGCACCATCTCTTCCTCTCTAGGAGGAAGGAAGTTGAGTTTAGTGTGAGCTACCGGCTAGTACACAGCTAAGGAGCAGTCCTGACAGGGAAACCTTCTTTCCCTGTGGATGATAAGCAAAGCAACAACATACATGCCAGCTCTTGAGAGACAGAATTACAGAAGGCAGCAGAAGGTGCAATGGCCACAAAAGAGGATTGCACAGTGTTTGCCAGAGAAAGGCAATGTAAATACATTAAGGCTATAGTGTTGGATGTGGATATTCAAATTGCGAATTTTAATTGTGAATATCGCAACTTCGAGAATTCATGAATATTAAGATTAAGGAGGGTAGCGAGGCCTGAGGGATCGTGTTGCGGATGCTCTATGAGGAGGAAGTCATCCAAGTAATGGATGACCATAGGCGTGTCACCTGGAATGGGGTGAGTTTGTTTGTTCCACCTTGCACCCCTTATCCGCCAAGGTTTTCTCTGATACTGTGGACATATTCAGGAGTCATTGGCTTGCAGGGCACTGGCCTCCCCAGATTAGTACAGATCCACAAGCTCTCAGCTCTTCACCTCTTCTGGAGATTTACCCAATCGTGGCAGCGGCCCTGACTAAGGGCCACTTGTGGGCCAATTCCAATATTATGTTCATCACTGACAGCCAGGACTTAATGGACATCATCATCAAGGACAGAGCCAAATCCTCAAGAATAGAGTTGAGCGAACACCTGGATGTTCGGGTTCGAGAAGCTCGGCCGAACTTCACGAAAATGTTCGGGTTCGGGATCCGAACTTCACTCTGAACCCGAACCCCATTGAAGTCAATGGGGACCTGAACTTTTGGTCACTTAAATGGCTGTAAAATAGCCCTGTAAAGGGCTAGAGGACTGCAAAAGGCAGCAACATGTAGGTAAATGCCCTGCAAACATATGTGAATAGGGAAATGACTTAAAATAAAATAATAAATACATAATAAATAAATATTCTAAACTTGAGCCCAAGTGAGTGACAGTGGCACCTGTCGCCCAGCAAACAGAGGATGTGGCAGCAACGCCACCACATCTGTCATTGTCACCAAGCATTTCCACCAAATCCTATGGAAGTGTTCAGATATCAGCTGTCCATCTCCCAAACACTGGAGAGAAAAATAAATAGAAAGAGGAAGTACCCCCCTACCCATGGCTCTGAATGCCTTATTTCAAACTTCCTGGTCCTTTAAAATTCTGTCATTCTGTCTGGTGGACAGTTTTAAAAACCATATGGCGGTGGCTATCCCACAGTACATGTATCCCAGCCGCCGCTACTTTTGCAGGCGAGCCATCCCTTCCCTGCACAACCAAGTGGCGGACAAAATCAAGTGTGCACTGCGCAACGCTATCTGTGGCAATGTCCACATAACCAACAACACGGTTGTAGTGGCTGGCCCAAAGGCGGATAGCATTTTTGCAAATGTACTTCCGCCCCTGAGGATTGCTGGGCATTTCTCTTTGTATCCTGTTACCTCCTCCTCCTCCTCCTACTCGGCTTCCTCCTCCTCTACCTCCTCCTCATCCCCACTCAGCGTAACACCTTCACCACCCACAGCAGCACAGCCAGGGGGAAACGACAGCAGGTTCTTTTAAAACTTGTGTGTTTGTGGGACAAACCCCACACCGCGCAGGAGCAGTGGACAGGCATGGAACAACAGACTGACCATTGGTTGGTGCCACTGAGCCTCGAGCCCGGCCTGGTGTTGTGCGTTAATGGGCAAAATATACTAGCAGGTCTGGGCCTAGCCGGTTTGACACACTGCCTGCCACATGTGCTGAACTTGGGGTGCAGAAATTCCTAAACACCAGACAGTGAAAATCAATTCAGTTGGATGAGGAGGCACCGTGTTCTCAGCAGGGTGGCACCCAAGCCAGCTCACGGGAAGCTGGGTCACCATCAGCACCTCAGAAGGCTGGGTTAGCATTGGTGAAATGTGGGAAAGCTTTGTCATCACGCCACAACAACCTGCTCCACCAGCAGATCTGGAACATCTTAGCAGGAGGCAGCATTTCAGCAACATGGTGTATTGTACACGTACTTACTGATGGGTTTGCCCAGGGGCGAAGCTACAGGGAAGCGTGGGAAGCACACTGTTTTGGATCCCTGACCTAGAAGGTGCCCATACAATGAAGTTAGATATAGTGGCTGTATAGACAGTGTAGAAAGCGGATGGAAAATAAACCAAAACAGCCTCACACCCTACACAATCAACACCCCCCCCCCCCTCCCTTTCACTCAAACCATTAACAAACTATGTACAAATTTACTTAAAAACATATTAAAATTACTATAAGGCAGCTAAACTAACCATATAAAGAAACAAAACTACAGTTGTGTTCAAAATTATTCAAACCTCCACTGAAATTGAGTGTTTTGGCCAGTTTGACATTGATTGTGATCATTTCAGTCATCTTGTTTACAATTAAATCAAAGAGGCACTTGTAAGTCAGACAAATATAACATAACATTTATACTGAAATAACCACAAATGTCTTTTCTGTGCTCACATCATTATCAGTTTTATTCAACCCCCAAGTGACATTCAATCTTAGTACTTAGTACAACATCCTTTTCCAGTTATAACAGCTTTTAAACGTGAAGCATATCTTGACACAAGTGTCTTGCAGCGATCTACGGGTATCTTCGCCCATTCTTCATGGGCAAAAGCCTCCAGTTCAGTCACATTCTTAGGCTTGCGTGCTGCAACTGCTTTCTTTAAGTCCCACCAGTGGTTCTCAATTGGATTTAAGTCTGGTGACTGTGATGGCCACTTTAAAATGTTCCAGCCTTTAATCTGCAACCATGCTCTAGTGGACTTGGAGGTATGCTTGGGATCATTGTCCTGTTGAAAGGTCCAACGCCTCCCAAGCCTCAGGTTTGTGACGGACTGCATCACATTTTCATCCAATATCTCCTGGTACTGAAGAGAATTCATGGTACCTTGCACACGCTGAAGCTTCCCTGTACCTGTAGAAGCAAAACAGCCCCAAAGCATGATTGACCCTCGCCATGCTTCACAGTAGGCAAGGTGTTCTTTTCTTCATAGGCCTTGTTCTTCCTCCTCCAAACATAGCTTTGATCCATGGGCCCAAACAGTTCTAATTTTTGTTTCATCAGTCCACAGAACACTATCCCAAAACTTTTGTGGTTTGTCCACATGACTTTTGGCATACTGCAGTCGACTTTCTTATTCTTTGGAGACAGCAAGGGGTGCGCCTGGGAGTTCTGGCATGGAGGCCTTCATTACGCAGTGTGCGCCTTATTGTCTGAGCTGAAACTTCAGTACCCGCGATCTGACAAATCTTTTTCAGTTCCTCAGCAGTCACACGGGACTTTTCTCCACTTTGCGCTTCAGGTAGCGCACAGCAGTCAAAGTCAGCATCTTCTTTCTGCCACGACCAGGTAGCGTTTCAACAGTGCCCTTTGCCTTGAATTTGCGAATGATGCTTCCTATGGTGTTTCTTGGTATGTTTAACATCTTTGCAATCTTCTTATAGCCATTGCCCTTCCTGTGAAGAGAAATTACCTCTTATCTTGTCTTCCTGGACCATTCTCTTGGCTTCACCATGTTTGTAAAAACACCGGTAAATGTCTAGAAGGAGCTGAGTATCACAGTCATTTTAAATCTGCCTAATTGGTGCTTATTATGCTTGATTGTTGCTCCTTGACATCCACAGGTCTTTTCAATACCTGATCGAAAACACTTGAATAAACCTCTGTTCTTAAGAGTGGTAGTCTTTAAGGGGTTGAATAATTGTGTCAATGAAGAAATCACAAGAAAAACATTTAATACTGTATTATAAGAACAATTGATGTTATTTTAGTTGCATTTGGTTCTTTAAAAAGTCCTTGTAAGATTTCATTCTGAACACAATTACAAATGTACACTAAATTCCCTAAAACCCTTTACAGCATTGGGGGTTGAATAATTTTGAACACAACTGTATATACACGCCTTATCCTTAACTTAGGGCCAACCAAATACAAGTGGCTCGGAGGGTGGGTATCTACACAAACATAGGCCTTGGCCTGGAACACAATTGTCCAGCCAGGGCACAATTCTGGAGGATGAGGAAGAGGAGTAAGAGGAACGCTGGGGGATACAGAGGACACAGACGATATACCTCCCTCAAAGAGGATAGCTTGTCCTTGACTCTGGGCAGCCTGGCAGACATGAGCAACTACATGTTGCAGTGCCTGCGCAACGACCGCCCAGTTACTGCCACATTCTAACTTTTGCTGATTACTGGGTGGCTACCCTGCTGCATCCCCGTTACAAGGACAACGTGCCATCCTTAATTCCCTCACTGGAGTGTAATAGGAAGATGAGCCCGCTTGTAGACACGCTGCTGATGACATTCACACCTGACACCGGGGACTCAGTGGAAGCACAAGGTGAAGGCAAAGGAGGAGGAGGAAGAGGAAGAATTTGCTGAAGAATGAAATTATATACAGTGGCAGTATAGACAGTGTAGAAAACGAATGGAACAGCTGCTGGGCCTGGTCTGAGAGAGCGATCTTTAGTAGCCACAGGCATAGCGGCATGAAAGGAAGGGGTTTGCGCAAAAATTACTAGGGGAGGGGGGCCCCATTTAAAAATTTGCTGTGGTGCCCAATCATTTCTAGCTACGCCACTGGGTCTGCCCCATTTAAATTCTGGGTCATGAAACTGGGCACATGTCCTGAGGTTGCCCTTTACGCCTTGGAGGTACTGGCCTACCCTGCAGCCACTGTATTGTCTGAACGTGTGTTTGCAAGGCTGGTGGCATTATCACAGACAAGCACAGCTGCCTGTCTGTAGACAATGTGGGCAAGCTTTCTTTTATTAAAAAGAACCAGGCATGGATTCCACAGGACTTGTTTGTACCTTATGCAGAATAGACATGTATACCGGCCTCACCCAACCACTGTTATACTACCGTGGGGTCTACACTAATTTATTTAAAAATTAAAAATAAAAACAGTTATTGGCGACTACCTTTGGCTTCACAGCCCAAAAAGGCTGCATTTCATGCAAGAATGTAACCGCCAATTGTAAGTTCCCTGTCAGTTATGCAGTGCAGGGGTCTGTACTTGGCAAAATGGTAATATTTCACCCAACAATTTAAAATCTATCCTTTGCCGGACAGTATTAAACTTGGCCAGCCACAGCTGGAACCACTGATTAGCGGTATTGCTATTTTGGCAATTGAATTTCACGACAGAACAAAATCGATCCTTTGCCGGACACTATTAAACTTGGCCAGCCACTGCTGGGACAACATATTTTGGGGATTGCTATTTTGGCAATATAATTTCACCCCAGAACAAAATCTACCCTTTGCCAGACACTATTAAACTTGGCCAGCCACAGCTGAAACCACTGATTTACGGTATTGCTATTTTGGCAACTGAATTTCACCCCAGAAAATAATATATCCTTTGGCGGACACTATGAAACTTGTACAGTCACAGCTGGAACACCAGATCTACGGTATTTCTATTTTTGCAACTGAATTTTAACCCAGAAAATAATATATCCGTTTATGGACACTATGAAACTTGTCCAGTCACAGCTGGAACACCAGATTTACGGTATTTCTATTTCTGCAACTGAATTTCACCCCAGAAAATAATATATCCTTTGATGGACACTATTAAACTTGGCCAGCTACAGCTGAAACCACTGATTTATGGTATTGCTATTTTGGCAATAATATTTCACCCCAGAAAAAAATATATCCTTTGCCGGACACTATCAAACTTGGCCAGCCACAGCTGAAACCACTGATTTATAGTATTACTATTTTGGCAATTGAATTTCACCCCAGAAAAAAACTATATCCTTTGCTAGACACTATTAAACTTGGCCAGCCACAGTTGAAACCACTGATTTACGGTATTGCTATTTTGGCAATTTAATTTCACCCCAGAACAAAATATATCCTTTGCCGGACACTATTAAACTTGGCCAGCCACTGCTGGGACACCAGATTTAGGGGATTGCTATTTTGGCAATTGAATTTCACCCCAGAACAAAATAAATCCTTTGCCAGACACTATTAAACTTGGCCAGCCACTGCTGGAACACCAGATTTACGGCATTTCTATTTTTGCAACTGAATTTCACCCCAGAAAAAATATATCCTTTGCCGGACTCTATTGAACTTGGCCAGCCACTGCTGGGACACCAGATTTAGGGGATTGCTATTTTGGCAATTGAATTTCAACCATAGAAAAAATCTATCCTTTGCCAGACAGCAGACAGTATTACACTTGGCTAGCCACTGCTGGAACACCAAATTTAGGGATTGCTATTTTGGCAACTAAATTTACCCTCTCAATAAAATATAGAAATTTTTATTCTGAGATTCTAGGGGTGACAATAAGCACAGCCAAGCCCCTGATGTAGGATATAGCAAAAAAAAACCTAGTTTTGATGGATTGATCGACTAGGTGGCAGCTTGTGCTGGGGCACCACAAGACACAAAATGGCCGCCGATCCCCCAGAAAAAAGTGACAGAAAAACGCTCTGTGCAGCCTAAAAACCAGTGAGCAAATAACTAGCAGAGCTGATACATTCTAATCAGACAGGATTTATACCAGGGAGGCAGATGCACACGATTTTCTATAGAGTCTATTTGAATCTCCTAGATGGAGAGAGTGGGAACCGCTCCATCCTGTCCTTGGATGCCGCCAAGGCATTCGACAGGATGGAGTGGCCCTTTTTATGGCGCTCTATGTCTCACTTTAGCCTAGGGGAACAATTCACACTGATGACAAAAATGCTTTATGAACATCCAATAGCGCGTATTAGTGTTATTGGTATTAGTTCTTCTCCGGTCAGTATGTGCCGTGGGATGAGACAGGGGTGCCCCTTGTCTCCTCTTCTTTTTGCCCTATTTATTGAACCACTGGCTTCTAAAATACGATTAGATGACTGTATAGATGGCTTTGGGGTTGCGGGAGTGAGCGATAAAATAAGCCTCTATGCCGATGATGTTATTCTGTTTTTGGAGCAGGGTTGGAAAATCCTACTTTATGTGATAGAAATTATAGAGGAGTTCGGCAAGAAACACACAAATAGCAGGGTTAACGTGCTGTCCCAAGCCTATTTCCTCCCAAATAGAAACAATGTATACTAATCCCTGAAGGGGAATAGAGGAGGAATGATAAAACTAAAACTTTACTTTTAATGCTATAGTGTATAAAATATGTGCCAAGTAGTAAGTGAAAAAAACTACACCGAATTAGGTGAAAGCAAAGCTACTGGGCCCTTGGCCAAACACCAGGCTCAAAGAGCTCGGATAGTCAGCAGACCTCCGAGACATGTAATGTAACATAGAAACATATCCACTGTGATGTGACCAAGTCGATAGCATGGAACATGCTCCCTGGATCCTTGATGTGGTCAGTCAGAGAGGAGGAGGTGGATCGATGAGATGGCCACTGTGGAAACCACACAGTGGGTGGATGAGGTCAGGTCTCAGTTGGTTGCATTCGGATCCAGTACATCGGATGAACAGGATAAAAGGGACTCTGCATAGGAGGAGGTATATGGGAGCTAGATATCACCCTATGAATACCCTATGGAGGGGGAGGGGGCTATCAGACACCTTACCTACCTATACAGAGCTACCCGCCCCGAAAGGGGCGACCCCTTCCGGATACCTGTCCCTAGACCGGCCGGAGTCCCTAGTTAAGCCCTAGAGCAAGAGAGAGCTCCCATGTGAAATAGATATCTCCCGACGTGCCACGTTTCATTCGTGCCTAAAGAAATAATCAGGGGAGTAATGGACAAAATGGGGCTAGAAAAAGAGAAGGCTTGTATAGATATACTGGGATTGATACTGAAATACACTGAGGGAACGATCAAAAGAAGCACCAGGTGAGCCACAAACGTAATATGTTATGGTGCTCACCCTGTCAACCAGTATATGGCCCAAAAAGGAAAGTGGATTATAAGGAAGCCAGTGGGCAACAAGGTATAATCGCTTAGCACCCTGGTCCAGTGGGAAAGGGAACAGGTCAAAGTCGGGAGGCCTCCAATGGTAAGTGTCCCCCTCTGTACACAGGCAGCTAGACTCACCTGCATGGCGACTTTAAATATGCAGAGAGTTTGCGCCAGCAGTGAGCGGCCGTGCCTCCCCTGGTGACACGGATGACACATCCGGTCACATGACGAGCGTGACGGGGAGCCGTGGAACGCAGGGAAACAACGCTGCGCCCACCGCCTCCCATCACGCACAAGCCGTGGAGCGCAGAGAGAAAACACTGCGCTACACCGCTCACAGCAGCTCAGGGGGGTGTACTCAAAAGGCCGCTTGGCGGAAACCTATGCTAGGGGAAGGGAAAGCATGATTGCGTTCCCTAACGGCAAAATGTAATGCCATAAGTAAACTCAAAAAGGACACAGAGCTTGTTGACAGGTTAGAACCTGCTAGAGGAGCCCATGGAGAGATAGGCCAGCACGGAATTACTTTAGATGGTAAGATCAAACAATACCAAAAGTTACTTGGAAATTACAGTTGGTCAAGAATAAAAGAGTAAAAGTGGATGAATGTCCACATGAATGCGGGTGTCTTTGACGTGGACATTTAGGAGTGCCTAGGGCTCACTACCCGTAATAGGGTTTTATACCAGGCTAACAGTACATAGTAGTAAATTCCCAAAGTAGGAGTGGTGTTAATCAGATAAAACAGCCAAAATGTAACTGTTCATTCAGTCCTAAGGGGGCCATGGTTTTCAAGTAGAAAATCCATCGCGTTTCACACTGTAGTAAAAGCCGGTCCCAGTTACCACCACGCCATGGAGGGGAAACCTTATCAATGCCCATAAAGGTGATCTTAGCATAGCTGTTATGGTGACATCGTATATGGTTTGCTACTGGAGTGTCCCTTAATTTCTCAATGTCATTCAGGTGCTCACCAACTCTTCTACGGAACTCGCAGATGGTTTTACCGACATATTCCTTCCCGCATTCGCAGGCCAGACGGTATACCACTCCGCGGGTTTCGGCAGTTGATAAAGTGGTGAATACTATATTCCCTCCCTGTCACCTGACTGCGGAATGATCTGCCCAAGCAATGCAGCCACTGCATAGGTAGCAGCCCTTGATGGTGGATCGTAACCAATCGCAGCCAGGAGGGAGAGGAGGGATATATTCACTAGACACCAGTCTATCCTGTAGACTGCGGCCACGACGGTAGGTGATATGTGGATAAGCTATCAGGTTATTTGATTAATTGGGCTAAGTCTTCGCTCCTCCTGCTTAACCACAAGGCTGTAGATAATGGTAGTGGAGTTCGGGTCCTTCCTCTTAATGAAACCCTGGATTATTTGGGCGTTAAGGTCGGGGTTCCAATAAATAGGTTTTATGAGCTTAATTTGGCTCCAGTGTTAAATAAAGTCAAATCTAAAATTTTTGCTTGGCACAAATTGGTACTAGCCCAGACTGATCGTATAGCTTTAGTAAAAATGATTATTCTACCTATTGTGATGTACCCGATTTGCGCTTCTCCAATTTGGATTCCTGATATCTTCTTCTATAGATTGGAAGCTCTAGTTAATGATCTAATCTGGGGAAGGAAGCGGGTGTGCATAAAACAAAAATACCTATGGTTGTCTGAATTGGAGGTTGGTTAATCACTGCCTTTTTTTCAAGGTTATTTTTTGTGTGCTCAATTTTAACGATGTTTTAAATTTAAAGGTAGTTTACTTGCACAATATCTTTCACGGGTGATCTACACTTCTATAGAGAATATTTTTTAGTTCTCTGGAATCTGCTCACTTGGGTTTGAGGAAGTCACTAATGATTCCCTGGACCCTACAGAGGGTTTGGAATAAACTTAAGAGCATTCTTAAAGTTTCTCATGCTTTTTGTATTACCCCTCTGTGGGAGAATGGGAATCTGTTGGAATTCCTCAAAATCACGGATTATACCTATTGGCTCCGTAAAGGTGTCGCAAGGGTGCCTCACCTTTTTTCTCAAGGACACTTTAAGTCCATTTTGGAATATAATAGCACTGTTATTTCTTCATTAGATTTGATTATGTACTTACGTTTGAAACACGCATATGACACCACGATTGATAAAGGCTACATGTTTGATCGTCACCATTTATTTTTTGATAATTGTTTTGCACAGGGAGAATTAGGTAATAAAATCTTGAAGATTTATTTTAATCTTCGTAGGTCACTGGCAGCTGTTACTAAATTTAAAAGTTCATCTAAGTGGGAGCAAGAGCTGTGTTGCTCCTCGTTACATTGGGCTAGTGTATATATAGGAATATTAGAAAGGCAACAATTTCTAATGCACATAGATTAATTCAATTTAAGATTATACATCGACTTTATTATAGGCCTAAGATCCAAGCGAAATTTGTTAGGAATATGAAATGTGAGTGCTGCTGCCCGAAATGTGGTTGTCTAGAAGCGGATTTTGTACATGTCCTTTGGGAATATAATAAATTGAAAAGGTTTTGGGAACAGGTTCTTGAGGCTATGCAAAAGGAGGCCTCCCATCAGTATAAGCCTGATGTCCCGATGGTGTTGTTGGGACATTCTGATCCAGAGGAGGTTATACCCCCCAGGTTAGAAGAATGTGGATGCGCGGCTTGATGGTCACAAGAGTCATTATAGTTAAAAAATGGGGCTCTGCCTCCCCACCCTCAATAAATGAATGGATCCAGTATTTGCGGCAAATTAAAATTTATGAGGAAATGGAAAGGAAGGGGAGAGAGGCGCGTGTGACGGGATAGAGATAACTTAATGTGTTCCATACTACAATTGTAGTGGTTTATGCGATGACGGCCAACATGAAGGGGGGGGTAAAGGTAGTGTAAAGGTAATGTTATAATACTTTGATATATGATAAGTGTATTACATTGTCTTTTCCCTTATATGGGTATTGATGATTCATGATTCATTATGTTATACACTTTGTAATGACATTGCTCCACTGACATTATTGTCATTTTTTCCTCTTTACAATAAAATAAAAATATTTGGATAAAAATAAAAACTAGCAGAAGTTGAATGATTCACAGCTGTAGATCGATCACTTCATTAGGTGTTTTTGCTGAGTTTTTCCTGCCTAATCTCGTCCTCACAGCAGCTGCATCCTATCCCTACACTAAGCAGAGTGACATGCGGCGCTACGTGACTCCAGCTTAAATAGAGGCTGGGTCAAATGCTGCACTTGGCCAATCACAGCCATGCCATTAGTAGGCATGGCTGTGATGGCTTCTTAGGGCAAGAAGTAAAACGCTAGCTGATTGGCTGCTTTGCAGCCCTTCAGAAAGTGGGAAGAAATTGCCGAACAACGGACCCGAACCCGAACTTTTTTGAAAATGTTCGGGTTCAGGTCCGGGTCCCGAACACCCCAAAATTTGTTACGAACCCAAACTATACAGTTCGAGTTCGCTCATCCCTACCCAAGAATCATGTCCCTGCTACACAAGCTGGTTTGGCTGTCCATGGTGCATAACTTCCATATCACATGCTCACATATACCAGGTGCCAGGAACATTGCAGCAGATGCCTTGTCTCGTTTCAATTTCCATGCCTTATTCCAGGTAATTCCAGAGGCGGACCACACAGGAACCCCAGTTCCGAAGTTCAGTGACCTGGTATTGGATTGACGTCACTGGTGTCAGCTGCCAAGGACCTCATGCACCGTTCTCTCTCAGTCAACACGGCCTGGAACTACCGCACCTGTTGGAATCTGTTTTAAAAATTTGCCAGCGACCAAAACTATATTTGCTATCTTCTATACACAACTGCTGTTTAAAACCTGAATGAATTAAGCTGGCCCCTATTTAGTGTACTGCAACATGTTCAAGTTTCCAGATGCAGTTTTGAAAGCCAAAAACCAGGAGTAAATATGAGGAGAAGTTGTATCTGTCTTTGCTTTTTTTTTTTTGTGTGTCTTTCAAAACTGCATCAAGAAACCTGAATGTGTTAACATACCCTCATGGTGTTGAGTTTTTCCGCCAAGGACAGACAGGCCTAGTGTACAGTTGAAACCAGAAGTTTACATACACTATATAAAGAGACACATATGCATGTTTTTCTCAATATCTGACATGAATAAGAATAAACCTTTCCTGTTTTTGGTCTAATAGGATTACCATAATTATTATTATTTGCCAAATGCCAGAATAATGAGAGCGAGAGATGTTTTAAGGCATTTTATTACTTTCTGCAAAGTCAAAAGTTTACATACATTTCATTAATATTTGGTACCATTGCCCTTAACGTAATGTGTTTGTGGAGCTTGAAATCTCGGGCATTTCCGGGTCGAGCGAAACTGGCGCATTTGCACTTCGTTCTGTGAGAACGATGCCAGGAAACAGCAGGGGACAGAGTATCCACGGCGCATGCGTGAGATTTTGGGCACAACAAACACATTACGCCAGCGATGAGAAGTGAATAAGTTAACAGTGGGGTGGTGCTGGGCTCCAAGATAATGGGTGTGGCTGGGCTCCAACGGCTGGAGGGACCTCCTTATTGAGGTAATCAGCATATTAATAAAAGCGATTTTTTTAGACAAATTGCAAGACACAGGGCAGTAATACTAGTATATTTTAAAATAAATCCTGGAGACTGATGTGGTGATGTTAATATCTCAGTAAGTGAAATCCAGGTGACAGTGTCCCTTTAAAGGCATATTAATCTTAGTGTATGTAAACTTTTGACATTGCAAAAAGTAATAAAAATGCCTTAACATATTCTCTTTCTCATTATTCTGGCATTTGGCAAATAATAATATTAATTATGGTAATCCTAATTGACCAAAAACAGGAAAGGTTTATTCTGATTTCATGTCAGATATTGAAAAACACTCATATACAGTATGTGTCTTTTTATATAGCGTATGTAAACTTCTGGTTTCAACTCTATGTTTGCCCTTTGCAGACCATTGGTCAGTTCTATATCTATTTGCTTTCAAGCAATTCCTCCACAGAAGGTATTCCTTCTTAATTTCAAAGCAGTGTTTAGCAAAGGGTAAAAGACCACCCATGGCTGAGCTCTCATTCTCCAATTCTCATATACAGGCTGAACTAGATAGACAGATGTATTAATTCAGCCTTATAAACTATGTTACTATGTTACTAGAATCATGGGCTGCTTCTGCGAAAACAGAATACTTGCCAAGCAAATTGACTTCAATCTGAACTTCAGGAAAACTTTGATTCACCACAAAGCCAAATTTCCTACCGATTCATGGTAACAAATCAATTTTTCCCAAAATGGCGGTAAAAAAAAAAAATACATGCTCACCTAATCCATTTGCTAGCAGTTATCAGTGATGACATCACCGTGCCAAGCCAGTGTGATGACGTTATCATGTCACCATGCGGGATTTCTTCAATGAAGATGGCCACAACAGCCTCTCCGCTAGCAAAAGTTGAATATGTATTTTCTTTTACCCTGATTAACCCCAGAAAAGTCTTGACTTTAATGTCAGATACCACGATCTTCAGTGAACATGGCATCTGAGAGGTTCAATGATCGATTGTCGATTGAACATGATCGTCATTCCCAGCCATTGTGCCCGCTGTACAATGGAATGAGATTTGTGATGAAGTAATTCATAACAAATCAAATTTCTTTGTGAAATTCAGCGAAGTAGGCAAATTAAATTTTTGATCATCACTATATAAATAATCATACTTTTGTTCTGTCTTGTATTTTGATGATTGTCCTGATGTTTTTATTTTCCACCATTCATCAGTCTCCTCATCCTGAGGTCAAGTAAACATTGAGTAAGTCCTATGTAGTTTAATGCATTATTCTCTTGTCTTTGCTTTATATTGTAACCTTTAACCTAAAACATTGATTGTGTTCAATATTACTTTGTATATGCACACTGAAGACCAAGGATACATAGTATTGTGTTATTGATTGCATCTTCCTCTTCCATTGTAACACTGACAATGATCCTCGATATGACTGTAAACATGTTTGTACCTGAGATGTTTTGTTTTATATCATCGCATCAATTGCCATAAAAATTTCCTTAACCCCTTCAGGACTTGGCATATTTTGGTTTGTGGAATGTGGTAATTTTTTGAGTTTTTTATTTTTGTTTTGCCATTCACAGAGTCATATTCCTTTTTTGTGGAATGAGTTGCATTTTTAATGGCACCTTTTTGGGGTACATCTAATGTATTGTTTAACCCCTTCCCGACTGCCATACTGCTAAATACGCGCTAGCTACCCATGCCCTGTGCAGCTAGCACATGTATAAATGTTAGCAGCCTGGAAGAGAGGGAGCGCTGCTTCACTGCTCTCTGCAGTGCTTCCCCGCGATGTACCCAGCTTCCTTCTTCTGCCCAGGGATAACCGAGGCTATAGTATCGGTTTCTGGGCAGAATAGTATCTGTTGCCAACCACGATTTGTCTAATCGTGGTGGTCCTATGTTTACATGACCCAGCGCTCCCAGTCGTTATTTCAGCCTACTCTTCCTTCTTCCTCCTTCACTTCACAGCCTGATCCAGTGAAGGAGGAGTGAAGAAGACACAGTGAAACACTTCTCTATATATCTATTTACATAGTATATATATATTATCTCCAATATAATCTCATTTGTCCCAACCAGATTAGTCAGGTAGGGAAAATATATATATATATATATATATATATATATATATATATATATATATATATATATACAGCGTCACATCCAGGTAAATTGAAAACAGTGGTGCCCTTTTGTGATGTTTCAGTTCTCTTACTGGAAGATAATCTGCTTAGTCCCAGTAAGAGGACTGAAACATTGTTACTTGGGTGAATAAAGGATGCCATTCTTTTTTACTTTATCTGGTTGTGATGCTGCTTTTTTCTTTTATACAGCAGATAATTGGTAAGGCCCACCATTTATTCCTACACTGAGAGTGCTGCCCTAATTTATATATATATATATATATATATATATATATATATATACAAATGAAAAAGTGAAAAGCAGCACACTTTAAAATTGTGGGTGCAAAGCTCGCCGATGACCAGCAACTAGGTCCTCAATGTAGTAATTCAAAAATGCACAGCAGCACTCCACTCTTCAAACGAACAGGTGTTTATTCAGCCCAGTGCAGCAACGTTTCAATTGTTCATTACAATCTTTCTCAAGCCATGTCAAACTTAGTGCTCAGTGAATCATTTATAGCTCAGTCACATGATTATCAGTTAATTAGTGATATCTGCATGATTATAATATAAAATACAAAAAAACATTCTAATAAAGTGCTAAATGTGCATATAAAGTGCTAATAGTGCTCAATGTGAAATTCATTCTATAGAATTATATAAACTTCATATCCATCGTCAGTGTCTTGCACAGTATTGTTAATAAGTAGCAAATTATCCAATAATACCACATGTGTAAAAAAGATAATTGATGAATCCAATAAAAACATGAAAGAACAGTCTCACTATTGTCGGAATTATCACAGGATTCCGGACGGCGTCTATCTCTGTCAACCCCGCACGCGCGGGATTTGCCGATCTCGCGATCTCCCGAATGCGGGAGTATATTCAACTCTTATGCCCATAACAAAAAAGCAATCTACGGACTCCAGGTTAATTCTGCGCCTGCGTGGATCAGGCACCTCTCGCGATGGTCACACGTCAGGCACTGACCACAGTCAAGATGGTGTCTCCAGCGTCATAATGCTATTGCGCATATCAGATGTATGTACTCCGTTTCCATATAAACGTAACAAGCACACAGTGTCCCTAGTGTTGATTAAAGGGACTCCGGGTCTATCCGGAAAACCAGAGGTACCCCAGTGTCACCTTTTCAAAAGGGTCACATATTACTATCCGCTCTCATTATCGGTAGACTCAGGTGATGGGTCCGTCCAGTTACCTGGACTCGCCACAACACCCCAAATACCTTATTGAGTAGCAAATTCAAACAAATTATACACCCTGTTGGGATAAACTGTCAGTCAGAATTTTAATAGACCACATCCCATTGACACGCAGAGGGGGAGATAGAGTTAAATTACTTAAAAAGAAAGAATTATACTGGATATACACACTGGGGACCCTGAAACCCAGGGGACTCAATGTGGATTTCCGAGTGACATAGGATGTGTATCGTGGAATGCTCCCGGGGGTTTTCTTCTTGTCCCCATCCTCCCTGGGATGGGATAAATAAATGATGTGTTCAGGTTAGGACAACATATATATTGAGAAATTTTATGTATATGATATATTTAATTATGATATATTTTGATCTTTTTAGATATTCAAGCAATGAACATTCTTACAAAAAGAAAATTATCAACAGGACCGGCTATTTGATAATCTGATTGCTATTAATTTAAACAGCCCATAGTATGGACACCAGGTTTTCCTGTAATTTTTTCTATATTTATTATGATATACTCCGGTATGCGTGAGATGTATGATAGATTTTATCCTTGTGGTGGGAGACTGACAGGAGGAGGTGTGACATGGTGACTATAATAAGTTCATCATGAACCACTGACTGACAGTTTATCCCAACAGGGTGTATAATTTGTTTGAATTTGCTACTCAATAAGGTATTGGGGTGTTGTGGCGAGTCCAGGTAACTGGACGGACCCATCACCTGAGTCTACCGATAATGAGAGCGGATAGTAATATGTGACCCTTTTGAAAAGGTGACACTGGGGTACCTCTGGTTTTCCGGATGGACCCGGAGTCCGTTTAATCAACACTAGGGACACTGTGTGTTTGTTACGTTTATATGGAAACAGAGTACATACATCTGATATGCGCAATAGCATTATGACTCTGGAGACACCATCTTGACTGTGGTCAGTGCCTGACGTGTGACCATCGCGAGAGGTGCCTGATCCACGCAGGCGCAGAATTAACCTGGAGTCCGTAGATTGCTTTTTTGTTATGGGCATAAGAGTTGAATATACTCCCGCATTCGGGAGATCGCGAGATCGGCAAATCCCGCGCATGCGGGGTTGACAGAGATAGATGCCGTCCGGAATCCTGTGATAATTCCGACAATAGTGAGACTGTTCTTTCATGTTTTTATTGAATTCATCAATTATCTTTTTTACACATGTGGGATTATTGGATAATTTTCTACTTATTAACAATACTGTGCAAGACAGTGACGATGGATATGAAGTTTATATAATTCTATACAATAAATTTCACATTGAGCACTATTAGCACTTTATATGCACATTTAGCACTTTATTAGAATGTTTTTTTGTATTTTATATTATAATCATGCAGATATCACTAATTAACTGATAATCATGTGACTGAGCTATAAATGATTCACTGAGCACTAAATTTGACATGGCTTGAGAAAGATTGTAATGAACAATTGAAACGTTGCTGCACTGGGCTGAATAAACACCTGTTCGTTTGAAGAGTGGAGTGCTGCTGTGCATTTTTGAATTACTACATTGAGGACCTAGTTGCTGGTCATCGGCGAGCTTTGCACCCACAATTTTAAAGTGTGCTGCTTTTCACTTTTTTCATTTGTATATCTGCAACAGAGGAGCTAGCACCTGAATGATGGATTCCTTGGATCACAGCCCAGATGTCTTTTCCTACTCCAGGGAGGATGAGGAGAGAATACTCCGGGGAGCAGTACGGGATACCACGTTTTTGTCTACTCCAAATTCGGTGGGAATGAAGAAAGGGTATGAATATGACTCTAAACGGTTGATCAATATTGAGATGCACATGTCCATTTTACATGAATATTATTGTCAGCACAGAATACCAAGAGGCATGAGATCTCATTTAAGACCTGACCTGATTTTTCAGAACAATGAATTCTGTAGTAGGTTTGTTTCTATATCCAACAAATATTCATTTGATATTATCCTGTTGAATATTGAATTTCTGCAAAAAGAACTGTCTGTAATCCAGGATAAAATTACTCAATGGGTGCATCAATTGAAGACAATGCTCTCTGAGGAGGACTTGGAGGAGTACCTATTGCGGTGTAAAAACACATTGGATAAATTTAAGGAGGAACTGCAGGATAAAAAAAGAAAGAAATGGATGAGAGACAATGATGACTACACTAATGGCTGTATTTATAATTGGCGAAATGATATGAAGAGAAATCGACGGATGAATAACATTAGGCGAGACACTAATAAAGGGACACCCAAAAGACCATCAGGTGGAGATTCGTGTGTGTCAGCAGACCACAATGATATAAATATGTTCTCACACTATTCTTTTTATAGAAAAAAACATGGATCCATCCACACCAGAAGGGGAGGCCGGCGCCAGCACAGAAGGAGGAAAAGGGAAAACATCCAGACCCCAGAGGAACAGACAGACCCAAAAGAGGAAAATATTGCGGTAAATATATCTTCCACCCCTTTGAACTCAGAACAACAATCAGTCCTGAATAAGGGTCTTTCGTTCTGTCCTACTACAAGAACAGACTGGTTTAACATGGAGATGGACATTAAAAAAAAATTCCGGGCAATTAAAGTGAAAGTGTTATTTGCACAAGGAAATCTTGGGGAACAGCCCCAGACAAGGGACAAAACGGAATTAACGCTATCTGGTGTAGGTTTATATTTAAAAAGTGATCTAGTGCCCATGGTGAATAATCCAGCCATTGAGGCATTCCAGTTAGCGGTCAAACGTGATTTGAAAACGGTAAAATATAATACTTGTGAAGCATCCTTAAAAAAAGCCAATATTACCTCTGGTGAAATACGGGCTTTGGAAGCTCTGTCCAGGGACCACAGTCTCACCATTAAGTCAGCTGACAAGGGTGGTGGGATTGTGGTCATGGACACATCTGCATACATTCAAGAAATTGAAGGTTAACTGAGAGATGAACAGGTTTACAGGAGGTTGTCACAGGATCCGAAATTTACATTTTTGAAGGAACTTAAAATTATTTTAAGTCAGGCCCTAGATAGGGGTATCATTGATGACAAACTTTTTCAATTTTTATATTGTGACAAACCTGTTACACCCATCCTGTACACCTTACCAAAGATCCACAAGGATCTAAAAAATCCCCCCGGACGCCCTATAGTATCCGGGAGGGGTTCAATGTTTTGTAACGTTGCAGTATTTCTAGATAGGATGTTAAGAGAATATGCAACTAATGCCAAATCATATGTAAGGGATACCTCAGATTTTTTACAAAAAATTAAAGAAATTCAAGTTCCTGAAGGGGCCCTGCTGGCATCTTTCGATGTCAGCAGTTTATATACCTCTATAGACCACACACGAGGTCTTGGTGCTGTTGAAAAATGTTTATTCAACAGCAATTTCTCTCCAGAATGTAAACAACTGTTGATTGAGTTGCTTCAGTTTTTACTGACACGGAATTATTTTCTATTTAGAGATGACTGGTATGTGCAGTTGCGTGGAACCGCGTTGGGGTCCAACGTGGCGCCCACCTACGCTAATATCTATATGACATACCTGGAAGACACGTTTGTGTACAGGAGCCACCACTTCAGCCATGTGCTGGGGTGGTGGCGTTATATAGATGACATCTTTTTGGTGTGGGTGGGTGCCGCGTTGGACCTTCAGGCATTCCACGCATTTGTAAATGAGATAGACCCTACTGTTAAATTTACTTTGGTATACTCACCTGAAAGAATACAATTCCTCGACACTGAGGTGTCGATTAGAGAGGGTCACTTAGTCACAGATCTCTATACCAAAAAGACAGATAAAAATACGCTATTAAGGTATGAGAGCAATCACCCTCCTTCAATGGTGAAATCCCTACCCTATAGTCAGCTGGTGAGGGTGGATAGAATTGTGGAGGATCCTGAGGTGAAGAGACGGAGATTTGAGCAGATGGGAGCAAAGTTCCATACAAGGGGGTACCCGAGAAGATTGATTGAGAACAGTATCCAAAAAGTCTGCAACAAAAATAATAATGAGGGAGATAAATCTAAGACAAAAATAAACAGAGTCCCATTCATTTCAGAGTATAACAATGATAGTCACAGTATAGCTAAAGTAATTAGGAAACACTGGGGTATTCTGTCATCTGGCTTTCCCCAGATACAAGAATTTCAATCACCCCCACTGTTTTCCTATCAAAGAAGCCGTAATTTAGGCGATAGAGTAGTTAAGTCAGACATTGGACCATCCAAAACAAGGGAGAGAGGCCTTTTTGGCATCCAAAAAACTGGGTGCTACCCATGTCACAATTGTGTGAATTGCACACTAATGATGAGAGGTGATGTCTTTTTTAATCCTGCCACAGGGAAGGAGGTCAAAATAAGATCCTATTTAACATGTGATTCAGCATACGTGGTGTATACCCTCACGTGCCCTTGCGGTCTTTGGTATGTGGGGGAGACAACCTGGGATGCAAAAACTAGAATCAATCAACATCGGTACTCCATTAGAAAACAGAAGATGAACCTCCCTGTCTCCAGACATTTTAAAGAAGCAGGCCACTCAGAGAGAGATCTAAAGTTTAGAGTCATAGACCACATCCCATTGACACGCAGAGGGGGAGATAGAGTTAAATTACTTAAAAAGAAAGAATTATACTGGATATACACACTGGGGACCCTGAAACCCAGGGGACTCAATGTGGATTTCCGAGTGACATAGGATGTGTATCGTGTAATGCTCCCGGGGGTTTTCTTCTTGTCCCCACCCTCCCTGGGATGGGATAAATAAATGTGTTCAGGTTATGACAACATATATATTGAGAAATTTTATGTATATGATATATTTAATTATGATATATTTTGATCTTTTTAGATATTCAAGCAATGAACATTCTCACAAAAGGAAAATTATCAACAGGACCGGCTATTTGATAATCTGATTGCTATTAATTTAAACAGCCCATAGTATGGACACCAGGTTTTCCTGTAATTTTTTCTATATTTATTATGATATACTCCGGTATGCGTGAGATGTATGATAGATTTTATCCCTGTGGTGGGAGACTGACAGGAGGAGGTGTGACATGGTGACTATAATAAGTTCATCATGAACCACTGACTGACAGTTTATCCCAACAGGGTGTATAATTTGTTTGAATTTACTACTCAATAAGGTATTGGGGTGTTGTGGCGAGTCCAGGTAACTGGACGGACCCATCACCTGAGTCTACCGATAATGAGAGCGGATAGTAATATGTGACCCTTTTGAAAAGGTGACACTGGGGTACCTCTGGTTTTCCGGATGGACCCGGAGTCCCTTTAATCAACACTAGGGACACTGTGTGTTTGTTACGTTTATATGGAAACAGAGTACATACATCTGATATGCGCAATAGCATTATGACGCTGGAGACACCATCTTGACTGTGGTCAGTGCCTGACGTGTGACCATCGCGAGAGGTGCCTGATCCACGCAGGCGCAGAATTAACCTGGAGTCCGTAGATTGCTTTTTTGTTATGGGCATAAGAGTTGAATATACTCCCGCATTCGGGAGATCGCGAGATTGGCAAATCCGGCACATGCGGGGTTGACAGAGATAGACGCCGTCCGGAATCCTGTGATAATTCTGACAATAGTGAGACTGTTCTTTCATGTTTTTATTGAATTCATCAATTATCTTTTTTCACATGTGGGATTATTGGATAATTTGCTACTTATTAACAATACTGTGCAAGACACTGACGATGGATATGAAGTTTATATAATTCTATAGAATGAATTTCACATTGAGCACTATTAGCACTTTATATGCACATTTAGCACTTTATTAGAATGTTTTTTTGTATTTTATATTATAATCATGCAGATATCACTAATTAACTGATAATCATGTGACTGAGCTATAAATGATTCACTGAGCACTAAGTTTGACATGGCTTGAGAAAGATTGTAATGAACAATTGAAACATTGCTGCACTGGGCTGAATAAACACCTGTTCGTTTGAAGAGTGGAGTGCTGCTGTGCATTTTTGAATTACTATATATATATTTTTTTTTATTTTTTTAACTAACTTGATTAGGCAGGTATGGAAAAAAGTTATATATACTATTGCAGTCAAAGCAGCACTGTCCATGTGGTAATAGACAGATTGACAGCAGTTTAGGCGGGATCAACCATCTGCTAGTTAAGCCTCATTCACACATACGTGTCTGTGCTCAAATCCGTGAAAATGTGGTCAGTGATGCATCCATGAAGGATCCGTGTTTGGTCCGTGTGTCAGTTTATTCTTTCTGATGATCCATGAAACACGGATGGCATCCTGCACACGCACATGGAACACTGACTTGTGAATGAGGCTTTAGAGAAGAAAAAAAAGCCGCACTATATCCAATTTCAGTGAAAAGAGTCATGTCCTTTATTCACCAATATAGCTGGGGAATAAAGGACACTACTTTCTTCACTGAAGTTAGATGTGCTGTGGTTTGTTTTTCTTATTTAATATACCATATATATTGGGTTAGTGATACCGTTAAGGGCTCATGCACATGACCGTATAAATTTTGCGGTCCACAAAACAAGAATCCGCAAATCAATTGACATCTGCATGACACCTGTGTTGCATCCATTTTTTTTGCGGATCTATTGTAACAATGTCTGTTATTGTCCACAAAAGAGACAAGAACAGGACATGTGTTCTATTTTTTTTTTTTTTTTGTGGAATGGACAAGCAGACATACAGTCACACAGACATACAGAATGCACACAGTAATTTCTGTTTTTTGCGGCCCCATTGAAGTGAATGGTTCTGCAAAAGGGCCACCAAAAAAATGGAAAGGAGAAAGAAAAAAAATATGTTTGTGTGCATGAGCCCTAAGGCTCCTTATATACAAGCGAGCCCCACGCATTGGTCTCTCAACGTGTGTCAGTGAGAGCACCCTGACCTTCCAGCACTGATGGGGTCACATAGCATTATATTGATTTATGATGCAGTGTAACCCTTGCATAATGCTTTCAGAGTTACTGTATACAATACATTTCAGAACTGTAAGGTTAAGTTGACACTTCAGTTAGTTTATCAGTGATTTCCATCAGTTATTGTGAGCCAAAACCAGTAGTGACGCCTACTCAGAGATAAGGTATGATGGAAAGAGCTGCAACTATTCTGTGTTTTTGACCCGCACCTGGTTTTGGCTCCCAATAACAGATGGAAATAACTGACCAAAAGTCACATATCGCCAATTAGGTTGCTGGGGGGGGGGGGTACATAAGCATTTTCATTTCCTTATAACATGGTTATAATGCAAAATAACGGAATTGTTATAACGGAAACCAAAAGGAACACTTTCTGTTTTAATCCGTCCTAATATAGTTGAATGGAGAATAAATAATATTGTGTTCGCTAGTGATGTCAGTTTCTGTGGATTTGATGAAAGTGACACAGAGTTCTGACAGTAGTGTGCACGCTGGACGATTGTCAAAGAGGTGCAGAACCACCAAACCACAAAATTCTGACATGCCTACCACCAACAAAGACGTGCCAACTACAAGTGCAACAAGTCCTGACACGCCTACCACCAGCAGAGACGTGCCAATTACCACTGCACCAAGTCCTGACACGCCTAGCACCAGCAGAAATAATACCAACTTCCAGAAGAGAGGCACATCTGCCTGAAACGCTCCCTCAAATTGCCGCTCTGAATTGGCAACCCGAATTTAATGCTGTACCAGGTATTACACTGGATGTAACTGGATTCGACCCACTACAGTTTTTTCAGCTGTTTGTTCCGGATGACAAATTTATGTGGTGCTCAATATAAATTTCTCCTCAAATTCTTCCATTTCAATGACAACAATCATTGCTCCCCAAATTCTTCTCCGGATTACGACCCGTTATATAAAAATAGGCCACTTCTAAATTATCTGTCTGAAAAATGTTTTACTGTTTATATCCCCTATGAAAATGTATCAGTTGATGACTCACTTGTTAAATTTAAAGGAAGGTTACAGTTCAAGAAATTCCTTCCATCCAAGAGGGCCAGATATGGCATAAAACTTTACAAATTGTGTGAAAGCACAACAGGTTGCACTTCTGCATTTCAAGTGTACCAAGGGAGGGACAGAGAACCCCCAAGGATGCCCAGCTGGTTTAGGATCAAATTCAAAAGTTGTCTGGGAACTAATGGGTCCACTGTTACAAAAGGGGTACAAATTATTTATAGACAATTTCTGCACAAGCATTCCACTTTTCCAGAGCCTGCAAGAAGCCGATACGGGATCATGTGGCACGTTCAGGAGAAATTGCAGAGGTTTTCCACAATCTTTGCTTACAAAAAAGCTACAAAGAGGACAATCTGATGACCTTCGTAGTGGAAACCTGCTGGCACTATGCTACAAGGACAGAAAATATGTACTTATGCTAAGTACAATTCACACAGAAGCCACAGTGCCAGTAAGAGAAAGGGGGTCAACCACCGATAAACAAAAAAGGACTTGCATACTAGATTACAATAAGTACATGGGGGGCAATAACCTGTCTGATCAAAAAATAATAATTTTTGCATTTTTATTTTTGTTTTCAAAGTTCTTCAAAAATATTGTGATTATTTTATTGTAGGGTCATTGTATGTACATTTTTTCTATTTTTTTAATGTAAAATATTTATTTTTGACATTTTGAAATTTTTTTATAATTTTTTTTGTTTTATTTTTTCTATGTCCAAATATGATTCTTGAACCTGTCCTCTGATTACCTAAATAACAGACTGTACTACTTCTGCATTGCAGTGAATTATGTCAGTTACAGTAAATCTTATGATAAGTATTACATTAATGTAATGATAAGTAAGCCCTGCTTTAATAGGCGTCCATAAATAGCAGGACTGGAGGTCATTGTTAGGTCCCAGGCTACCATGGCAACCCCTGGGAAAATCATGAATGCGTTGTGGGGGCCAAACTGGGATGAGAGATAGCCACATAGATGCTTTAATCAGCTCTAGCCTCTGACCTCATCACCTAAGCAGTTAAAAGTCCACTATTGGAGCTATCTCCAATCCCAGCCACTAGAGTGGGGGGTCAACTGTGTAACACAGCTGGCACCTGCAACTGATGGCACAGCACTGTAATAGTATATCGGTCAGAATTAGCAACCTTGATTGAAATGATTGAAATCCCAAAACATCATCTTTCTATTTTGTTGAAAGATAAACTTGTTGCTATCAATGGCATGCATAAGCACACGCACAAATAGACATGCAGGCACACATATTCTAAAGACAAGCCAAGTATAGCCCTCTGTTATCTCTGACATTACCAAAAAGTAGCAGGGAGTGGCAGGGTGCACATGGCCTTTACTCCAGCACTTTTTTTTGTGATCAGTGGGGGCTACAGCAGAAAGACCATTATCAATAGATACTTAGCTCGTAACCTGTGGATAGGGGATACATTGTTATGGTGGGACACCACTATTTACCATTCTTAAGACTTCATTACTAAGAACATTTTTTCTTCTTGTGCATATATTCTAGATTATTATCATTATTAGTGTTGAGCGCGAATATTCGAAAAGCAAATTTTTATCGCGAATATCATCACTTTGCAATTTCGCGAGTATTTTAAATATCATGCTATATATTCGTAATCATGAATATTAATTTTACACATCACAATGCACATTACAGTGAAGTGGCGATAATCTCATCGCAATAAAAAATCGCGTTACGAATATTCGCGCTCCACTCACTGACAGAGTGAATATGTGAATATCGGCACTTCACTGATCCCTGCCTTCTTAGTTTGAAAACTGCACCATGCCCCCTTTTCGCGTGCGCATGCGATTTTTACATTGTGATTATCGCAATGAATGTCAATAATCGAATATAGCGAATTTGCGAATATTTGACGAATATTCGCCCATATATTCGTCAAATATCACAAAATCGAATACAGCCGATGCCACTCATCACTAATCATTATGATAATTTGATTACTTGATTTGATTATTTTTAATAATGATACCATAGGTAAGTTGTCATGAAGGGCTTTGTCCTTGTTTTTTGGCTTAAAGGTTTATATGACAACTCATGCCATAAATTATTTGCAAAAAAATTAGTTTGTTTTAAGTTGTTAAGAAAATTGGGTGGGGTTTGCTGGGATTGGGAGTGGTCTTCACTTTTTTGACAGATTTATTATTTCTAAAGCCATACATTTGTGCAAGCATTAGTAATCTACACCTGCTCATAGTATTGTCACGGTGGAGTGGGGAAAACCCCCCTCCGTACAATGTCTGCGCCGCTGGGCCGGAATGCAAGGAAAAAGGGAGCAGGTAACCTCCTAATGCGTCCCTATTCTGCGCCTAGACTCCTTATGCATGAGCCACCTCAGATGGTAAGGAGGCTCATGCCCACTAACCTGGAGCCCTGGCTTTCCTGCATCGCCCTAGCATGGTAAGAGGGCAGAGACCACCCGCTCATCCAGAACCACGGATGAGCAGGCGTCTCTCGAGGCCCAGTAGAGGACAGTGGCCAGACAGTGTACAAACCTGCACGACAGGTAAGTAAACAGGGAAATACAACTATCCCAAAATACCCACACATACCTGCCGCAGCAGAGACGTCAATCAATATCAGGACCTTCTGGACCCCATGCGGACACCAGATGCATGGGGAAGATCCTGGCATGGCAGCATGCTGTTTGGTTTTGCTTAAACCCCTCCAGAAAAGAAACCCCCTTCCGGAGGAGTCACACCACAACACATACAGGCAAATATCTGGCAGCCATGAAGGTAACAAACAACACAACACAAACCAAACATGGCACAACAAAACCAGATATAAACCTACCCCAACATAACCCACACCAAAACAACGAACAGGTGAGGATGGGAACACAAGGGGATGACGAACTATGAACAACAATGGTGGCTCACACAGATAACAACATTCAGCCAGGGAGCAGAGCTCCTACACAGACTGACAAACTAAACTGAACTGACCTCAGCAACCAAGAAACCATGCTGCTGGAAAGAGCATGCGACAAAACCGTGTCACGACCTCACCAAGGGTCGTGACAAGTATACATAGAATTTATGATTTGTGTTTAGGACAATCCAATATACATCAAATGTATTAAGTGAAATGCACATTTTAATAAATTTGGCATAATACACTCCAGAGATCATATGCCAGTCTTAACAAATGTGGCAATGTGTGTTTACTGTTGTCACCCATAAAACCTAAAGGCCCAAATACCCATAGTATTTTGCATTTTAGTCATTTTGGCCTAAAAATCATGTTTTTTCAGTTATTTTTTTTATTAACAAATGTCCAGCTTGTCTTTAACACTAACCCATCATGTTGTTGTTCTGATGGCATTGTAAAGCCCTTATCTCTAAACTCATGACTGCTCATAAACATTTAATCATTTAATTTACATAACGATTTGATAATATAAATTTAGCTATAATAAGTGCTTATTAGCTGTCAGGACTTCAGAGACAAAGGCTATACATAGCTGTCAGAACAAGAGCGTGAGGGCTCAGTTTGAAAGCTGGCCTGGAATTTTACCCTGTAGCACAAAACTGCTGAAAACTTTTAATGAATACCTCCTAGAGTCCGTTACCGAGGAGAGGAGACGGTGTTTTGTGTGAGCGTCTATTTCTTGTTTTAAGCACTAAAAACTCTTCTAATAAAAGTCAGTGTTGCTCATCGAATCCAATCAGCTAAACGGGTTATCCAAAGTGTTAACATGTAAACATGCCAGTCATTGGCCTCTTGAGTGCACTGCTGTTGGCTGCAGTGGTCACATGTAGGGATGAACGAACCCGAACTGTATAGTTCGGATTCGTACAGAATTTTGGGGTTCAAATTGGGGTTCATTGTTCGGCGATTTCTTCCCGCTTTCTGAAGGGCTGCACAGCTGCCAATCAGCTAGCGTTTTACTTCTTGCCCTAAGAATCCATCACAGCCATGCATACTAATGGCATGGCTGTGATTGGCCAAGTGCAGCATGTGACCCAGCCTATATTTAAGCTGGAGTCACGTAGCGCTGCACGTCATTCTGCTCTGATTAGTGTAGGGATAGGACGCAGCTGCTGCGAGGCAGGGAAAACTCAGCAAAAACACCTAATGAAGTAATCGATCTACAGCTGTGAATCATTCAACTGCTAGTTAATTGCTCACTGGTTTTTAGGATGCACAGAGCGTTTTTCTGTCACTTTTTTCTGGGGTGATCAGCGACCATTTTGTGTCTTGTGGTGCACCAGCACAAGCTGCCACCAAGTCCATCAATCCATCAATACTAGTTTTTTTTTGCTATATCCTATATCAGGGGCTTGGCTGTGCTTTTTGTCACCCCTAGAAACTCAGGATAGAAATTTCTATATTTTATTGAGGGGTTAAATTCAATTGCCAAAATAGCAATCCCCTTAATCTGGTGTTCCAGCTGCGGCTAGCCAAGTGTAATATTGTCTGCTGTCTGGCAAAGAAATTGTTTCTGTGGTGAAATTCAATTGCCAAAATAGCAATCCCCAAAATCTGGTGTCCCAGCAGTGGCTGGCCAAGTTTAATAGTGTCCGGCAAAGGATATATTTTGTTTTGGGGTGAAATTCAGTTGCAAAAATAGAAATACCGTAAATCTGGTGTCCCAGCAGTGGCTGGCCAAGTTTAATAGTGTCCGGCAAAGGATATATTTTTTTCTGGGGTGAAATTCAATTGCCAAAATAGCAATACCGTAAATCTGGTGTCCCAGCAGTGGCTGGACATGTTTAATAGTGTCCGGCAAAGGATATATTTTTTTCTGGGGTAAAATTCAATTGCCAAAATAGCAATCCCCAAAATCTGGTGTCAAAGCAGTGGCTGGCCAAGTTTAATAGTGTCCGGCAAAGGATAGATTTTTTTCTGGGGTGAAATTCATTTGCCAAAAAAGCAATACCGTAAATCTGGTGTCTCAGCAGTGGCTGTCCAAGTTTAATAGTGTCTGGCAAAGGATATATTTTGTTCTGGTGTGAAATTCAATTGCCAAAATAGCAATACCATAAATCTTGTGTTCCAGCTGTGACTGGATAAGATTCATAGTGTCCGTCATAGGATATATTATTTTCTGCGGTGAAATTCAGTTGCAAAAATAGAAATACCGTAAATCTGGTGTTCCAGCTGTGACTGGACAAATTTAATAGTGTCCGGCAAAGGATATATATTGTTCTGGGGTGAAATTCAATTGCCAAAATAGCAATACCGTAAATCTGGTGTTCCAGCTGCGACTGGACAAGTTACATAGTGTCCGTCATAGGATATATTATTTTCTGGGGTGATATTCAATTGCCAATATAGCAATACCGTAAATCTGGTGTTCTAGCAGTGGCTAGCCAAGTTTAATAGTGTCCGGCAAAGGATATATTATTTTCTGGGGTGAAATTCAGTTGCAAAAATAGAAATACCGTAAATCTGGTGTTCCACATGTGACTGGACAAGTTTAATAGTGTCCGGCAAAGGATAGATTTTTTTCTGGCGTGAAATTCAATTGCCAAAATTGCAATACCGTTAATCAGTGGTTCCAGCTGTGACTTCCCAATTTTAATATTGTCCGGCAAAGAATAGATTTTAAATTGTTTGGTGAAATATTACCATTTTTGCCAAGTACAAACCCCTGCACTGCATAACTGACAGGGAACTTACAATTGGCGGTTACATTCTTGCATGAAATAAAGCCTTTTTGGGCTGTGAAGCCAATGGTAGTCGCCAATAACAGTTTTTTTATTTATTAGTTTTTTTTAAATAAATTAGTGTAGACCCCAAAACATTGGTAAAATATAAAAAATAAAACAAAGTGTAAGTGCACGGTAGTATAACAGTGGTTGGGTGAGGCCGGTATACATGTCTATTCTGCATAAGGTACAAACAAGTCCTGTGGGATACATGCCTGGTTCATTTTAATAAACGAAAGCTTGTCCACATTGTCTGCGGACAGGCGGCTGCGCTTGTCTGTGATAATGCTGCCAGCCATGCTAAACACACCTTCAGACAATACAGTGGCCGCAGGGTAGGCCAGCACCTCCAAGGCGTAAAGGGCAACCTCAGGACATGTGCCCAATTTGATTACCCAGAATTTGAATGGGGCAGACCCAGTGGCGTAGCTAGAAATTATTGGGCACCACAGCAAATTTTTGAATGGGGCCCCCCTCCCCCAGTAATTTTTGCGCAAACCTCTTCCTTTCATGCCGCTATGCCTGTGGCTACTAAAGATCGCTCTCTCAGACCAGGCCCAGCAGCTGTTCCATTCACTTTCTACACTGTCTATATTGTCACTGTATATCATTTCATTGTATAATACTGTTAGTCCTCCTCCTCCTGGATGGGCCCTTTCTAGGCCACTGCCCAAAAGCAGTTGCTTCCCCTGCTTTCCTGTAGCTATTCCCCTAGGCAGACCCATCAGTCAGTACGTGTACTGTTCCACCATGTTGCTGAAATGCTGCCTCCTGCTAAGATGTTCCAGATCTGCTGGTGGTGCAGGTTGTTGTGGCGTGATGACAAAGCTTTTCCACATTTTGCCAATGCTAACCCTGCCTTCTGAGGTGTTGCTGGTGACCCAGCTGTGTTAGCCACTTCTTTCTCCTCCTCCTTTGCCTTCACCTTGTGCTTCAACTGAGTCCCCGGTGTCAGGTGTGAATGCAATCAGCAGCGTGTCTACTAGCGGGCTCATCTTCCTATTACATTCCAGTGAGGGAATTAGGGACGGCACGTTGTCCTTGTAGCGGGGATGCAGCTGGGTGGCCACCCAGTAATCAGCACAAGTTAGAATGTGGCAGTAACTGGGCGGTCGTTGCGCAGGCACTGCAGCATGTAGTCGCTCATGTCTGCTAGGCTGCACAGAAGCAAGGACAAGCTATCCTCTTTGAGGGAGGTATATCGTCTGTGTCCTTTGTATCCTCCTAATCCACCAGAACTGCGCCCTGGCTGGACAATTGTGTTCCAGGCCAGGGCCTATGTTGGTGCAGATACCCACCCTCCGAGCCACTTGTAATTGGCTGGCCTTAAGTTAAGGATAAGGCGTGTATATAGTTTTGTTTCTTTATATAGTAAGTTTAGCTGCATTATAGTTATTTTAATATTTTCTTAAATAAATTTGTAAATAGTTTGTTAATGGTTTGAGTGAAAGGGGGGGTGGGGGTGTTGTGTCTGCTCCATTAACTGAATTGATTTTCACTGTCTGGTGTTCAGGAATTTCTGCAATCCAAATTCAGCACATGTGGCAGGCAGGGGATGTGTGTCAAACCGGCTAGGCCCAGACCTGCTAGTATATTTCGCCCATTAGCGCACAACACCAGGCCGGGCTGGAGGCACAGTGGCACCAACCAATTTTCGGTCTTCTGTTCCATGCCTTTCCACAGCTCCTGCGCAGTGCAGGGTTTGTCCCACAAACACACAAGTTTTAAAACAACCTGCTGTCGTTTCCCCCTGGCTGTGCTGCTGTGGGTGGTGAAGATGTTACGCTGAGTGGATGAGGAAGAGGTAAAGGAGGAAGAAGCCGAGTAGGAGGAGGAGGAGGAGGTAACAGGATACAAAGAGAAATGCCCAGCAATCCTCGGGGGCGGAAGGACATTCGCAAAAATGCTATCCGTCTCTGGGCCAGCCGCTACATTTACCCACTGTGTTGTTGGTTATGTGGACGTTGCCACAGATAGCGTTGCGCAGTGCACACTTGATTTTGTCCGCCACTTGGTTGTGCAGGGAAGGGATGGCTCGCCTGCAAAAGTAGTTGCGGCTGGGATACACGTACTGTGGGATAGCCACCACCATAAGATTTTTAAAACTGTCCACCAGACAGAATGACAGCATTTCAAAGGACCAGGAAGTTTGGAATAAGGCATTCAAAGCCATGGGTAGGGGGGTACTTCCTCTTTCTATTTCTTTTTCTCTCCAGTGTTTGTGAGATGGACAGCTGATAGCTGAACACTTCCATGGGATTTGGTGAAGATGCTTGGTGACAATGACAGATGTGGTGGCGTTGCTGCCACATCCTCTGTTTAATGGGTGACAGGTGCCACTGTCACTCACTTGGGCTCAAGTTTAGAATGTTTATTTATTATTTTTCTGTATTTTAATTTAAGTCATTTCCCTATTCACATATGTTTGCAGGGCATCTACCTACATGTTGCTGCCTTGTGCAGCCCTCTAGCCCTTTCCAGGGCTATTTTACAGCCATTTAAGTGCCCAAAAGTTCGGGTCCCCATTGACTTCAATGGGGTTCGGGTTCGGGGTGAAGTTCCGGTCGAGTTCGGATCCCAAACCCGAATATTTTCGGGAAGTTCGGCCGAACTTCTCGAACCCGAACATCCAGGTGTTCGCTCAACTCTAGTCACGTGCTATCAACGTGAAGTCACTGCTGCAGTCAAGAGAAATGGAACGGTCATGCAGGATCTGCGAGGTGATTAATCCACTATTCTTTATTACAAGTTGATTCCCTGAGTTGTTTGGTTTCCTGTCAAAACTTGATAACTGTTGATAACTGACAGAACAAAAAATTAACAAGCTCAGAATTGTTTATTTATATAGTGTTGCTGTGAATCTTCTGCTATTCCACACACAAGAAACTGAAATCAATGTCGGCTATGACCTGGTGTGCATTTGAACTATAATTTACCAGTTTCTGGTGTTGGTGGGCCATGGGAATGCACCCCTCATTTTGCTAAGCACAATCCACTTTTCTTACCACTTTTATTTGTTTAGCAGGTTGGGGGCCCGGTTAAATAACAGAATCTAATGCCCTGTCATCTTACCCGGACAGCAGTCATTGAATACTGTGCAGCAAATCACTGGCCTCAGAGGACTTGTGCCATACACTGCTGAGGCCAGTGACTGGCTACAGCAGTATACTGAACATCATTGAATCTAAACCATATGTTACTGACTGCAGGGGAAGATGATAGAATGACAGATGCAGAAATGGAAGATATATTTTTTTTGAGTACTGAAAATTGAAAAATAAAAAAAAAATGTTAAACCCCTTTACTTTTTCATGAACCACCATTGGAAAGTGTAGAAGAGACCTGGGAGCAAATTTTGGTTGAGACATGCTTGAATCTGATTCAGAGCATGCCCAGAAGGATTCAGGAAGTATTGCAAGCCAAAGGTGGATTTACAAAATGCTAACAAAATAATTAAAATTAAAATTTAGAATTTTAGGAGCAAAACAGTAACATTGCAGTTACATGACAAGAATCTGCATCATATACTAGATAGTTGCAAGTCCACTTTATCTATGCGATACCCAAGATGATTGTCTATAAAATAATGGTAGTCTCACATTCGAAGCTATAGTGAATGGTGAGATATGGAAACTAGAAGTCAAAAAATTGTTACCCTTTTGCTCATCAGTGTATGTGATAATTATTGTAGGCTAGACAATGCCCCTCTTGATTTCTGGGGAAAACATATGCAAATTATCATGTCTAACATCTGCTGGCATCAGATAGGTTTAGGAAAGCTAATTTGAATATCTTTCCCAGAAACTCATAGGGGCATTGCCTGGTCTAAGGTACTTCTCTCACCAGGGGCTGACTGGCAACTTTTGGCCCAGGGGGCAAGTAACACCCAGAGGCCCACTCAGCCCCCCTCTTCTTCCTGATTCGCTGTCACAAGAGGCTGGGCTGGGAGCTGCGGGAGGAGAGCACAGCCTCCTTTGACAGCATTGACAGTTTGTCACAGGAGGCTGAGCATTGCCGAGAGGATAGATGTTGGCCACTCACATCGCTCATCGCCCTCCCTCCTTATGTGCCAGTAGCCCACCCTTATGTGCCAGTAGCCATTCCCCTTATGTGCCAGTAGCCCCCCCCTTATGTGCCAGTAGCCACCCCCTTATGTGCCAGTAGCCGTCCCCCTTATGTCCCAGTAGCCGTCCCCCTTATGTGCCAGTAGCACCCCCTTATGTGCCAGTAGCACCCCTTATGTGCCAGTAGCCCCCCTTATGTGCCAGTAGCACCCCCTTATGTGCCAGTAGTCCCCCTAATGTGCCAGTAGCCCTCCTAATGTGCCAGTAGCCCCCCTAATGTGCCAGTAGCCCCACTTATGTGCCAGTAGCGATACTTATGTGCCAGTAGCCCCCCTTATGTGCCAATAGTCCCCCTTATGTGCGAGTAGTCCCCCCTTATGTGCCAGTAGTCCCCCTTATGTGCCAGTAGCCGTCCCCTTATGTTCCAGTAGCCATCCCCTTATGTTCCAGTAGCCGCCCCTTATGTTCCAGTAGCCGTCCCCTATTGTGCCAATTGACCCCCTTATGTGCCAGTAGCCCCCTTATGTGCCAGTAGTCCCCCTTATGTGCCAGTAGTCCCCCTTATAAGTAGTCCCCTTATGTGCCAGTAGCCCCCCTTATGTGCCAGTAGCCCCCCTTATGTGCCGGTAGCCCCCTTTATGTGCCAGTAGCCCCCTTATGTGCCAGTAGTCCCCCTTTATGTGCCAGTAGTCCCCCTATGTGCCAGTAGACCCCTTTATGTGCCAGTAGACCCCCTATGTGCCAGTAGTCCCCCTATGTGCCAGTAGTCTCCCCCTCCCCACCTTATCATGTGCCTGTAGAATCCCCCCATCACTTTATCATGTGCCTGTAGAATCCCCCCTCACTTTATCATGTGCCAGTAGAATCCCCCTCAGTTTATCATGTGCCAGTAGAATACCCCCCCCCCTCACCTTATGTGCCAGTCCGCCCCTGTCTCTCACATACTTAGCATACTAGGGGCCCTCTATAATTAGAAAGAGTACCCCTTAGACAATGCATACTGTACATATTGTTGAGAAAAACACATTTGTGAAATGCGATAGAACTAAGTTATTAACCCCGAAAAGCAGACAACAAGAGTACTTGTACTTGGTAACTATTGGTCACTCCTGAAAACCAACCTGGATATTTCTGGATTTATTCCAAATTTGCCAGCAATTACATATAGACGTGGTCGCAATTTAAGTGATACCTTAGTTCACAGCCACCTTGAGACTGATAAAAAAGAGACATGGCTGACCAATTGACAAACTGATACCTTTCTTTGCGGCCACTATACAGCTTGTCAATTTATCGCTAGAGGGTCTTAAATTTCTCAGAGGGTTTATCTGTCCTTTTTTCTGTATCATCGGTAATAGCTGCAATTTACTGTACTTCCTGTATTTTCATTCCACCATGTGTTACGCCGCCAACTTCCGGTCATGTGCTGACCCAGACTGATCCCTTATCGTACCCTCTTCAGGCTTGGCATCTCATTTAGGATTTGGGGAAGTATAATCATATCCTCCCCTTTCTGTCATAACGATTGTTATGTTTATTGGCCTATCCTGCTGTAATTTTGGTTTTATTGAAAGCCATACTTATATTGTGTGTGGTAGATTTTTAAAAGGGTCTCAGTAGTAGCAGCACTTTGAACTTTTGGAATGCGAAGCAGATGCATTATAATTGGTCCCAAATATGTGGGAATTGTCTTTCTTTATGGCCATGAGATTTACCATTATCATTTGGGTATTACTACGGGAATATAATATGATTCACACACATATCATTGCCTCCATTCCTGTATTGTTTTTTTTTTTCTTTTGGTGTTTTTTTGTTATATGTGGTCCCCTGATGAACAGACCCCAGAGAACGGTACAGAGAAACACTTTGGGACAAAGCTTGCATTCCTAAGACATATGGTATAAGCTCCTTTTTTTTCCACTGGTGATCAAAACCTGGACGCCACTAGTGTTGTAACTTTAATATTTTCTGATACATACATTGACTTATGACATTACTATTGGACTGTAGTCATATTAGGTCTCTTCTCGGGTGGCAGTATATATCCCTTGTCAGGGACATATAGGGCCTATCAGGAGGTTCCTGACACAGAATCGCCTATTGCGGCGGCCATTCCGCTTTGTTAAGCAGAGCCTATAGTTTGATAGAGCATTGTTAATTGCTTTTTAAGGGCACAAATTAGTCAATTTTTAATAATCATCAGTAAAGGTTACGTCTTACACCAGTGAAGGTACTCTGTGATTACATTTGTGTATTAGTCAGTCTCTCTCTCTCTTTCTCTCTCTCTTTATCTCCACTAGAATAAGTGCAGATGAGAAAAAACACAGAATATGGCCAAACACAAAGCAGAGCCATATGAAATGGGTCAGAATCAGACGTGCTACACACTACCAAAAGGTGAGGCAAAAGAAAGTCAGCACTCAGGGACAGAACCACCCTAGTGAGCCAAAAGACTATCACTGGCAATGGTGAATGGACAAGAGGGGCTATAAAAAGAGTGCTGGGTCCCTGGATCAGAACCTGATAGGTCCAGTGGCATGGCACTTAAAATAAAACTTGTAATTGAGCAGCTGGACTGTCATTCAGCCCACTGCTTGTCTCCGCCAGCGCTCTTGCACTGAGGGGAAAAGCAGAGTATTGCATCCTGTTGCCAAGGATGCAGTTGCGTCACTGATGGGCATGGCTTAGCAAGAAGTCTCTCCTGGCACGGCCATGCCAAAGCTGAGGATCGTGCCACTGTAGCCCGGAGAGGTATGTTTATTACATTACCCCCCCCCCCCCCTTAAGAGGGGCCACCATACCCTCGACATAGGGAGCAGGCTTCAATAGAACTCAAGATGAAACGGCCTTTTTTAGAGAGGAACATGAATATACCGTGCAGCGGTCCAAGTTCTTTCTTCAGCAGCATATCCTTTCCAATAGATAAGGTACAGAAGGGAGCCCTGGACTCTCTGAGAGTAGTAATAAGCGGGAGGTGCCATATTCAATTTTGCGATATTTCGCTAATATTCGATTGAATATTTGTCATATATTTGTCGAAATCAAATATTCGTCATAATTCTATTTATCACGAATAATATGCGATTTAATCATTCGCGTATTGTGAATTGAACTTTGAATGGGGTATAAAGGCAACTTTCCTATTGGTTGTCTTGATAGAATTAACGAATATAGAGAATATAGAGCTATATTTGTTAATTCTTGCAAGCCAACCAATAGGAAAGTTATAGCCCATTCAAAGTTTCTATCGCAATACGCGAATATTACATACTGCCAGTGAAACTTTGAACGGGCCATAACTTTCCTATTATTTTGGTTGGCTTGCTAGAATTAACGGAGATAGAGAATATAGCGCTATATTTGTTTTCTTTATCTTTGCTAATTCTATCATGCCAATAGGAAAGTCTCCTATACATAGCTCTAAGTTGGATGCGCAATGCGAAAAAATTACTTTACCTATTTTTTGCAATAAATAGAATAAAGACTCAGTATTCAATTTATTGCAAAAATAAATAAATAGGTCAAGTAATATTTTCGCATTGCGCATCCAACTTAAAGCTGGGTACAGTCAACTTTGCTATTGGTTTGGCTTGCTAGAATTACCGAATATAGAGAATATAGCGCTATATTGATATTCGTCATATTCGTTAATTCTTCCCAACCAAACAATAGTAAAGTGAATTGCATATACCCCGATCTAAGTTGGATGCGCAATGCGCCTAATATTACTGTGTATAGGAAAGCTTACTTGTCTTGCTAGAATTAGCGAAAATAATGAATACGAATATAGCGCTATATTCTCTGTCTTCGTTAATTCTACCAAGCCAACCATCAATAGGAAAAATATACCCGTTCAAAGTTTCATTCGCAGTACGTGAATATTACATAATGTATTATTTGTGTACTGCAAATTACACTTTGAATTATGCCTTTCCTATTGGTTGACTTGCTAGAATTAACGGATAACGGAGATAGAGAACATAGCGCTATATTCTCTATCTTCGTTAACGGTATCTTGGGTTCAGATTGAAAAAAAAAAACGGGAAAAAAATAAACGAATATTCGTTCTTATGAATATATTGCACTATATTCTAAATATTCGCGAATTAGCGAAGTGACAATATTCGGAATTAAAATTTGCTATTCAACTATTCACGCTTAACACTATCCGAGAGTCAAGTATTTCACCCACCTCATAATGTAATCCACCTTGGATTACAACTGGATCAGGTGATTTAGTTTCCTAAACGAATATGGCAATTGAACACAAAAAGATACTGGCTTATTATTGAGAGGATCTTATATGGACCAATAAACTTAGGATCTAGTTTAACAGTTGGTACCCTAAGCTATAAATTCTTAGTGGAAAGCCATGCAAGTTTTCCAAGAACAAAATTCGGACTCAAGGAACGCTTCTTATTGGCTTTTTTTATACTGGATACTTTGAGCTTTTTCCAGAATCTTGAAAGTCTGGTACCAAACTGTGCTCAGATCATTTATGATGGCATCCACCACAGAATTCAGAAAAATATACTCAGTCTCTGAAGAAAAATGCTAATTAAAAAAAAAATTACAATACAAAGGTGAGATGCCACTAGAGGACCTGACACGGTCGTTGATATCAAACTCCACTAGAGACAGAAACCTTTTCCACTTGTTTTGACATTCTGATACAAAACATCTCAGAAACTGTTCAAAAACCTGGTTGACCCATTCAGTTTGTCCATTTGTCTCTGTATGGAACACTGAGGAGAAGGACAGTTTGATTCTCAACCTTTTGCTAAATTCTCTCCAGAATTTTGAGACAAACTGTACCCCTCCATCAGAGACAATGGACTCCCATGAAAATTAAGAATTATTTTCAACAAATAAAACTGCAAATTTCTTAGCATCAGGGACTTTCTTTTAATGGAGCCAGATGACACATTTTGGAAAACGTATCAATGACTGACCAGATGACTGTCTTTTCCGAAAGGATGTAAAATCTGTAATGATATGCATAGAAATGTAAGTCCAAGGTCTCTGTGGAGTGGGCAAGGGACAAAGGTTAGCCCGCAGGATGTCTCCTGGGCACCTTGGCCCTCATGCAGACCTCACAGGCAGAGACAAGGGCTGTCAGATCTCGTGACCAAGTAGGCCACCAGTAGGATCTGGAAACCAAATGTCTAGTACCAGCAATTTCGGGATAACCGGTTAGACCAGAGCAATGGGATTCTTCCAAAATCTTAAGACAAAGATTTGGAGGAATGAACAATTTTCCAGGAGGAGAATTATGTGGAGCCAAATCCTGACAACAGTGTATTTCAGAAGCCAGATCAGGGATAACAGCAGCGATGATGATACCAGGGGGAAGGATATTAACAGGCTTAGTTTCAACGGAATCACTGACACTGAAACGACATAATAAAGCATACACTTTCCCATTACCAGAAGCAGGACGACAACATTAAAGCGGTAAAGAACAAGGCCCAGCATGCTTCTCTGGGATTCAAGTGCTTAACACTGGCTAGATACATCAGGTTTTTCTGATCAATAATTACAACAAGTTGGTGAAGGGCCCCTTCCAGAAAATGTCACCACTCTTTAAAAGCCCATTTAATAGCTAGTAATTCCCTGTTACCAATGTCATTATACCTCTCTGCAACAGAAACTTTTTTAAAAAAAGAATGCACACGGCTGAAGGTTAGTTAAAGAGTTAAAGAGGATGACCCCTGAGACAGTACAACACCCACTCCAACCTCAGAAGCATCCACCTCAATGATGAACTGTTTAGTGATGTCAAGTTGAATCAGTACTGGTGCATGGATGAAAATCAGGAGACAAATGCAGAAAATCTACCCCTTTTCTGATTAAGTCAGTAAGTGGTTTATTAGAGGTTTCTAATAAATTATCTATAATAATTTGTAAAACCAAGGAACCTCTGAGAAGCCTTTATGAAAGTGTGTTTTGCCCAACCAATTATGGCTAGAACCTAGGAGGGTTCCATATGGAATTTTTGAGTTGACATTATATAACCCAGGAATGAGAATTCTCTTCCTCCTAAATAGGGTTGCACGGGTATCGAACTATCGATACCTAATCAATACTTTTGTACAAGGATGTATTAGATCCCGGGATTTGCCTTTTACCGATACTAGGCTGCTCTACTGTACAGCCTAGTATCAGAGAACATGGAGTGTGCTACTCTCAGCACGAACCATGTTCTCCTCAGCAGCACAGTGGAGAAGGAGAGAGTCTTTCCCTCCCTCCCCACTGTGCCACGGCTGCAGCTGATACCAATGACAATAAAGAGGGGATGGGCTGTGGCCACTGCACCACAAATGAAGATAACTAACCCATTATTACAAATACAGGCGGCACCTAAAGGGGTTAACTGCCACGGATCGCAGCACCTTGTCATAGAGGCCGGGTGCCGGCTATGTAATACTGCAGCCGCCACCCGCCTCTTGTATTTGTATTAATGGGTTAGTTATCTTCATTAGTGGTGCAGTGCGCACCCCCCCAACCCCAGTATTAAAAACATTGGTGGCCCAGTGCGCCCTCCCCCCCAACCCCAGTATTAAAAACAATGGACGTGCAGTGTGCCCCGTTAACCCCGCCCCCGGTATTAAAGTCATTGGTGGCAGTGGCTACAGGGTCCCTTCCTCCCCTGTTCATTGGTGGCAGTTGAAGTTCCGATCCGAGCCCCAGCAGTGAAATTGCGGGGCTCCAATTGGTTACTATGGCAGCCAGGATGCTACTGAAGCCCTGGCTTCCATGGTAAGCTCCCTGCTGCCGTGTGCAAAAAGCACAGGGCAGCAGGGAGAGTGTGAAGTCCTATGCACTCTAATAGAGCTATATTAGGGTGAATGGGACAAGGGATCAAAAGATCCCAGGTCCTAGCCCCTAAGGGAGGAAATAGTTATTAAATAAAAAGTAAAAAAAAAAAGTTATAAAAAAAATAACACCAAAATATTAAGTTTAAATTTCCCCCTTACCCAATTTTACATATAAAATATGTAAACAATAAATAAATAAAAATATTACATATCACCATTTCCAAAAAGACCAAACTATTAAAATATTAAAAAATATCTCCTGCGGTGAACGCCATAACAGAAAAAAATTATGAATAAAAACCGCGTGGTTCGCCATTTTTTAACTACCTTGTCCCCCCAAAAAATAGAATAATATTGTTCTATTATGGACCGGATCCATTATGATTCCCATAAACTTCTATTATGACGGAAAGTAAAACGAAATGCCTTTTAAAGGCTTCCATTTTTGCATTCCGTCATAATACAAGTCTATGGGCAGCATAACGGATCTGTCCTGGTTTCCACTATGCAGGACTGGACTCCTGCATAATGGAAATCAGGACGTATCCATTATGCTGCCCATAGACTTGTATTATGAAGGTTAATAACAGAATGCATCTTGAAGGCTTCCGTTTTGACTTTTGTCTTATGGATTCTGTTATTTTACATTACAACTATGTTATAACGGAAAACAAAAACGGAATCCATAACGCTGATGTTAACCCATCTTTACATGGACAACAAGAGAGACCCAGTCTGACGAAAATATCAGAATATCATCAAGGTATCATCACAAATAAACCCAGAAAATCATGGAAAATGTAATTTATGAGGTTTTTAAAAATGTCTGAGCATTGCACAACCCAAAGGGCATTTGTCACGACTGTGACTGATCCAGATAGGTCTGGGAAGAGAAGGTCGCAGCGACTTGCTACTCGCGATAGCTTGTGAGTTTGCTCCGTGGCTCAGGGTATGTCATCCGGGTTTTGCCTTGTGAACCTTTTTGTCCTGACTGGGAGTTTGTAGGCATTCTTCTCAGGTGAGTGCTGTTTGCCACTCCCAGCTACTATATTAGTTTCAGTTTCACTTGCAGTCATTGCCAGATATAGTCCTTACTTCCAGTGCTATTCTGACCTTTGAAGGAGATCGTTTGACGGTATTGCTGTGGAGCTCTTCTGGCGTGGACTGTCGTTATTGGGATCATCTTCTCTGCTCGTGACTGGATAAGTCTATCTCTGCTGGAGATTGTTTGTTTGTTGCTGTCTTCCCCTGTCTTCCCCTGTTGTTCTCCTAGACATGAGCGATGGTGACTAGTGCTCCCATCTGCCTTTCCCCAGTCTAGTCTTCTAAGGGTGACTCAGGGTTTAGGCATCCTGCTCGCCGCACGGGTTCACACCCCGTCTAGGGTATCAGGGCAGACAGGTGCCAGCTTAGGGTTTGTAAGGGGTGGCCGTTCTATTTCCCATCCGTAGATAAGGGTCCCCCTTCCCCTCCGTCTGGTGCGACACGACCGCTGCTGGGATAGCGGTCGTGACAGTATATCTGGCCTTTAAAAAAAAAAAAAAAAAGTGACATTTCCTTTTTTTTTTTGCTTGCTGTTTTGCTTTGTATTTTTCTGTTCCACTATGGATCTGGTTACGGTTTTGGCAAAACAATTACAGGGGTTATCCCTTGAAGTGGCAGGATTAAAAGCAACAGTGCTGCAGCAGCAGCAGCAATCCTTGGGTTCCACCGTTGCTACGGGAAACCAAGGTACTCCTGAGCCAAAAGTGGCTTTTCCTGACAGGTTCTCAGGAGGGAGAGACCAATTTGTAACCTTCAGAGAAGCTTGTAAATTTTTCTTCAGGTTACGCCCTAGATCCTCCGGCGGTGAGGAACAACGGGTGGGCATTGTAATTTCTCTCCTGCAAGGAGATCCGCAGGCTTGGGCTTTCTCCTTACCATCAGACTCTCCGGCCTTACGATCTGTGGAGGAGTTTTTTGAAGCCTTGGGTCTCATATATGATGACCCGTACAGGGTCTCACTGGCTGAATCTAAGCTACGTAGACTTCGGCAAGAGAACCGGTCAGCTGAACTATATTTTTCCGAATTCCGTAGGTGGGCTACTAATACATTATGGAACGACTCGGCCCTTAGGAGTCAGTTCTGCCAGGGGTTGTCTGAAAAATTAAAAGACGCGCTGGCGGTATACGATGTCCCTGGGTCTCTTGAGGCTTCTATGTCTCTGTCCATAAGAATCGACAGACGACTCAGGGAGAGACTATTAAATTCTACAGAGGCCTCTATAGGGCAGGGATCGGTTTGTTGTGATCCAGTCGAACCAATGCAAATAGGGGGCGCCACTAGACGGGTGAATCCTCCTAAGGTCCGCCATAGGTCAGAGGTTTGTTTTCGTTGTGGGAGGAGGGGTCATTTTGTGAAGGTATGTCCCTCAGAACCCAAGAGATCACAAACAAAGGAGTCGCCGGAAAACTAGAGTCCCCAGACTGTGCGGAGGATAACAGTCTGGGCGTATTCGTTTCCTCCATATGCATGTCTCAGTTTTTGTTGTCCGCTACCGTTGTGGCGGGCAATAAGACTGAGATCTGTTCCGTCTTTTTGGACAGTGGGGCGGGGGTCAACTTGGTGGATTCACGGTTTGCTCAGGCTCTGGGTTTTACTACGGAATCGGTACGCAGAACTATTCCTGTTTTTGCCATCGACTCCTCCCCTCTTACTCAGAGAGAGTTAACTCAGGTCATCCATAATATCCATCTGCAGGTAGGGGACCTTCATAAAGAGCATATCTCTTGTTATGTCCTGGACGGTCTTCCGGCTCCTATGGTATTGGGGCTTCACTGGCTGGTGACTCACAATCCAGTGTTGGATTGGCAGGCCGGGGAGATTGTGGAGTGGAGTGAACATTGTAAGGACAACTGCTTGAGTAGTAGGTGCTCAAGACTCTCTGTAACATCTCTACCTTCCTTTCTGTCAGATTTTATGGATGTGTTCTCTGAGAAGGGTTGTCAGGGGTTACCACCTCATCGTCCATATGATTGCCCAATTAATCTGTTACCTGGGGCAAAACTACCTAAAACCCGGTTATACAATTTTTCCGGCCCGGAGAGGAAGGCTATGAAAGATTATATTTCGGAGAGTTTGGCTAAGGGACACATCAGACCCTCTTCTTCACCTGTGGCTGCAGGGTTCTTTTTCGTTAAAAAGAAAGATGGGGGCCTGCGTCCTTGCCTGGATTTCCGGGAATTAAACCGGATAACTATCCGAGACCCCTATCCTCTTCCTCTCATTCCCGACCTCTTTAATCAGGTTGCTGGTGCTAAATGGTTCTCCAAAATGGATCTCAGAGGAGCCTATAACCTGGTTCGCATCAAAGAGGGGGATGAGTGGAAGACGGCTTTTAATACTCCAGAAGGGCATTATGAAAATCTGGTCATGCCATTTGGTCTTACTAATGCGCCTGCGGTGTTCCAACATTTTGTCAACGATATTTTTAGTCACCTTATCGGGAGATTTGTTGTGATATATCTTGATGACATCCTGGTCTATTCTCCGGATCTAGATACACATAAGATCCATGTGAGACAAGTGCTGCAGATATTAAGGGCCAACAAATTGTTTGCCAAATTAGAGAAATGTGTGTTCGCCGTAAAAGAACTGCCATTTCTGGGGTATGTGTTGTCAGATTCAGGTTTCCGCATGGATCCAGAGAAAGTCCGGGCAATTATGGACTGGGATCTGCCTGAGAACCTGAAGGCATTGCAACGCTTCCTGGGGTTTGCCAATTTTTATAGAAAGTTTATAAAGAACTATTCCTTGGTGGTCAAACCACTGACGGACATGACCCGAAAGGGATCCGATTTTTCCAAATGGTCACATGCAGCCAAAACTGCCTTTACATCTCGGAAGGAAAGATTCACCTCGGCTCCTATTCTCGTACAGCCAGATGTCTCGCTTCCTTTTATTGTAGAGGTTGACGCATCAGAGGTGGGGGTGGGAGCGGTACTATTCAGGGCCCGTCCCTGGTGAATGGCGTCCGTGTGATTTCTTTTCGACGAAATCGTCTACTGCAGAAAGGAACTATGACATTGGCAACAGGGAACTTTTGGCTATTAAGTTGGCCTTAGAGGAGTGGCGTCATTTTTTGGAGGGAGCGGTTCATCCCGTCACAGTGATTACTGATCACAAAAACTTAGTATATCTGGAGTCTGCTAAACGTCTCACCCCTAGACAGGCTCGGTGGTCGTTATTTTTACTAGGTTTAATTTTTGTAATTACCTATCGCCCGGGGCAAAAATACTAAGGCGGATGCATTGTCTCGAAGTTTTCCTGAGAGGGTGATGTTGATGTTCCAGAGCCTATTTTGCAAAGGGGGTGGTGGTCTCTGCATTACACTCAGGTTTAGAGGGGAGGGTGTTGGAAGCTCAGGGGACGCCCGGCCTCCTGCCCCTCGGGTAAACTGTTTGTGCCAGAAAATTTACACCTGGAGATACTAAAGAACACCATAACTCCGCACTGGCAGGACACCCAGGTAGTAAGGCAACCTCTGAATTAGTGTCTCGTCGGTTCTGGTGGCCTAAGTGGCGCCAGGAGGTGTTGAATTTTGTGTCTGCATGTCCTACCTGTGCTCGTTCTAAGGTGGATCATACTCGTCCGGCAGGGCGTCTTTTACCTCTGGCCATCCCCAACAGGCCTTGGACGCACCTATCAATGGATTTCATTACTGATCTACCAGTATCAGCGGGAAGACTGTTATTCTTGTTGTTGTTGACAGATTCAGTAAAATGGTGCACTTTATTGCTCTGACCGCATTGCCTAATGCTAACACACTGGCTCAGGTTTTTATTGACCACATCGTGAAGCTTCACGGGTCCCTTCCGATATTGTTTCGGATCGTGGTACCCAATTTGTTTCTAAATTTTGGAAAGCTTTTTGTTCTCGTTTAGGGGTTCATCTGTCGTTTTCTTCATCTTTCCATCCACAGTCCAACGGTCAGACTGAACGTACTAATCAAAACCTAGAGACATATTTGAGATGCTTTGTTTCCGAAAATCAGGAGGAATGGTCATCTTATTTACCGTTAGCCGAGTTTGCCATTAATAATCGTCGTCAAGAATCCACAGATAAGTCACCATTTTTTGGTGCGTATGGTTTCCATCCTCAGTTTTGTACGTTTAGTGAGGGGGGGCCGTCTGGGATTCCCGAGGAGGAACGATTTGCGTCTTCACTTTCATCAGTGTGGCAGAGTGTGCAAGAAAGTTTGAAGATAATTGGTGGTAGATACAAACGTGTGGCTGATAAGAAGCGCTCTGAAGGTCCGGACCTTGGGGTGAATGACTTGGTGTGGTTGTCTACCAGAAATATCAAGTTGAAGGTTCCCTCATTGAAATTAGGTCCGAGATTTATTGGTCCTTATAGGGTAATTAAGATCATTAACCCGATGGCTTTTCGTCTGGAGCTACCTCAGACTCTAAGGATCCATAATGTCTTCCACAGATCTCTGCTTAAGAGATATGTAAAACCTCCTGAACCATTGCCACTACCGCCTCCACCGGTGGTTGTTGATGGCAGTCTTGAGTTTCAGGTAGAAAAGATTGTTGATTCACGATATGTTCGCCGCTCTCTTCAGCACCTGGTGCACTGGAAAGGTTATGGTTCCGAAGAGAGAATGTGGGTGCCAGCATCAGAGATAAAGGCGGACAGACTCATTCGGGCTTTTCATAGGTCCCACCCGGAGAGGCCTGGTCTTGAGGGGCCCCTCGTAGAAAGGGGGGTACTGTCACGACTGTGACTGATCCAGATAGGTCTGGGAAGAGAAGGTCGCAGTGACTTGCTACTCGCGATAGCTTGTGAGTTTGCTCCGTGGCTCAGGGTATGTCATCCGGGTTTTGCCTTGTGAACCTTTTTGTCCTGACTGGGAGTTTGTAGGCATTCTTCTCAGGTGAGTGCTGTCTGCCACTCCCAGCTACTATATTAGTTTCAGTTTCACTTGCAGTCATTGCCAGATATAGTCCTTACTTCCAGTGCTATTCTGACCTTTGAAGGAGATCGTTTGACGGTATTGCTGTGGAGCTCTTGTCTGGCGTGGACTGTCGTTATTGGGATCATCTTCTCTGCTCGTGACTGGATAAGTCTATCTCTGCTGGAGATTGTTTGTTTGTTGCTGTCTTCCCTGTCTTCCCCTGTTGTTCTCCTAGACATGAGCGATGGTGACTAGTGCTCCCATCTGCCTTTCCCCAGTCTAGTCTTCTAAGGGTGACTCAGGGTTTAGGCATCCTGCTCGCCGCACGGGTTCACACCCCGTCTAGGGTATCAGGGCAGACAGGTGCCAGCTTAGGGTTTGTAAGGGGTGGCCGTTCTATTTCCCATCCGTAGATAAGGGTCCCCCTTTCCCTCCGTCTGGTGTGACACGACCGCTGCTGGGATAGCGGTCGTGACAGCATTACATGATATTTAAAATGCCCTTCAGGAGAACTGAAAGCCATTTTCCATTTGCTTAACTCTAGTAGATACAAACTGTCAAATATGTCCCTTCTGGAGACTAGCTTAAATATAATGTTTCATGGCCTGCCTTTCAGGTGCTGTAAGAATATAGATAGGGTTGAGCGAACCAGAACTGTAAAGTTCGAGTTCGTACTGAACTTTAGGGTTTTAGGTACCCGGACCCGGACATTTCCGTAAAAATTTGGGTTTGAGTTCGGTGTTTGGTGATTTGTTGGTGCTTTTTGTAAGGCTGCAGGGCAGCCAATCAACAAGCGTTTCACTAGTCTGCCCTTAGAAGCCATCACAGTCATGCCTACTTATGGCATGGCTGTGATTGGCCAAGAGCAGCATGTGACCCAGCCTCTATATAGGCTGGAGTCATGTAGCGCCGCACGTCACTCTGCTCTTCTCCGTGTAGGGATAGGATGCTGCTGTGAGGGAGAGATTAGGGAAGAATTATGTTAAACTTAGTGGTGTTCAATCTTCAAACTACAGATATTATTGAGGGTGCTATGCTACATTTTTGTACCCAGCCCTGAGCCCAGTGACACCGAAAAATAAGTTTTAATCCATCTGCTAGTTTGGTGGGCATTGGTGGCCATTTTTGCAAGTGCAGAGCCCTTGCAACTGCATGTGTGCCAGGGACATTACTTTAATTTTGTTCTGGTAGCACAGTGGAGGACAAATTCCCTTTTTTGGCCGTTTAGGTACCCCTGCGGCCTGCAGTGCATGCTTGGCGGTGAAAATTATTCAATTACATTAGTCTGTCACATTTTTTTTGTGACCTAAAGCAATTTTTTATCTGTCTGCAACAGGCACTGCATATCTGACAGTCCAATAAAACTGCTAAATATCTGCAGTTACCTTGCGATATAAAAAAGCACACTTTTTTGTAAGATAGTAATTTACAGGCTATGCTGCATTTCTGAAAGTCCAATTAAAACGTTACATACTGCAGTTACATTGGTGCTATAAAAAAAAAACACATATTTTGTGCCAGATAGGTGACAGGTAGAGTTGAGCGAACAGTTCGAGCATTTTCAAAAAAAGTTCGGGTTCGGGTTTGTTGTTCGTCGATTACTTCCCGCTTTCTGAAGGGCTGCACAGCAGCCAATCAGCTACCATTTTACTTCATGCCTTAAGAGCCCATCACAGGCATGCCTACTAATGGCATGGCTGTGATTGGCCAAGTGCAGCATGTGACCCAGCCTCTATTTAAGCTGGAGTCACGTAGCGCCGCACGTCACACTGCTCTGATTTGTGTAGGGAGAGGACGCAGCTTCTGTGAGGGCGAGATTAGGCAGGGAAAAGTCAGCAACAGCACCTAATGAACGGATCGATCTACACTTATTTTCTGGGGTGATCGGCGGCCATTTTGTGACTTGTGGTGCACCAGAAGAAGCTGCCACCAAGTCCATCAATCCATCAATACTAGTTTTTTTTTGCTATATCCTACATCAGGGGCTTGGCTGTGCTAATTGTCACCCCTAGAAACTCAGGATAGCAATTTCTATATTTTATTAAGGGGTTAAATACAATTGCCCAAATGCCAATCCCCTAAATCTGGTGTTCCAGCTTTGGCTTGACAAGTATAATACTGTCTGCTGTCTGGCAAAGGATAGATTATTTTCTGTGGTGAAATTCAATTGCCAAAATAGCAATACCATAAATCAGTGGTTTCAGCTGTGGCTGGCAAAATATAATAGTGTCTAGTGATGAGCGGCAGGTGCCATATTCGATTTCGACGAAATTCGCGAATATTCAAAAGAATATTCGTTTCATATTCGTCGAAATCGAATAATTGTCATTATTCTAGCTATCGCGATTAATATGCGATTTAAATAATCGCGTATTGCGATTTTAACTTAAGGCTACTTTCCTATTGGTTTCATATCTAGAATTATAGCGAAGATGACGAAGATGACGAATATGACGAATGTTTTCGTCATATTCCTCAAAACGAAGATAACGAAGTATTCTACATCTTCGTTTTAGCAACCTATTCGTCAACTTCGCTAATTCTAGCAATCAAATAGGAAGGTTGACTATATTAGAGACAACTGTGTTTAATTCGTTATGCGATTATATAATTTTTTTTAATAAATAGAATAATTATAATAATTATATCAAGTAATATAATTATTCTATTAAAAAAAAAAAAAAAAAATCGCATAGCGAATTTAACACAGCTGTCTCTATAGTCAACTTTCCTATTTGATTGCTAGAATTAGCGAAGTTGACGAATAGGTAGCTAAAACGAAGATGTAGAATACTTTGTTATCTTCGTTTTGAGAAATATAACGAATACATTCGTCATATTCGCTTTTCGCTAATTCTACCAAGCCAACCATAAACTTCTGTGCTCATGGAGTGTCCCCATCACCATGGGAACGTCTCCATATACTAAAATGTACTATCGGATTTGAGGAATTACGTTGAAATCGCAATGCGATTAATTCAAGTTATATTAATCGCATTGCGATTACAACTTAGCACTGCTATCTTACATAGGCTAGAATTAACAAATATGGAATATAGCACTAGCAGTGCTAAGTTGAAATCGCAATGCGATTACTTCAAGTTAAATTAATCGCATTGCGAATTCAACTTAGCACTGCTAGTGCTATATTCCATATTCGTTAACTTCGTTCATTCTAGCAGCTCTAAGTTAAAATCGCAATGCGATTAATATAACTTGAATTAATCGCATTGCGATTTCAACGTAATTCCTCAAATCCGACAGTACATTTTAGTATATGGAGACGTTTCCATGGTGATGGGGACGCTCCATGAGCACGGAAGTCGGCAGAAGCGGCAACGGGCACTGACTAGGGTAGCCAGGAAGCCAGGAATCCTCAGGACAGGTAAGAACTACTTTTGGGAAGTGGGAAAGAAAAAAATATAACTAAAAAAATAAAATAAAAAAAAGAATATTCGAAATAGCGAATTTATAGCGCTATATTCAAAATATTCGCGAATTAGCGAAGTGCCGATATCCGCTAAAAAAATTCGCTATTCGAATATTCGCGCTCAACACTAATAGTGTCCGCCAAAACATATATTTTGTTCTGGGGTGTAATTCACTTGCCAAAATAGCAATACCCTGTATCTGGTGTCCCAGCTGTTGCAGGCCACGTTTCATAGTGTCCGCCAAAACATATATTTTGTTCTGGGGTGAAATTCAATTGCCAAAATAGCAATACCCTGAATCTGGTGTCCCAGTTGTTGCAGGCCAGGATTCATAGTGTCCGCAAAAACATATATTTTGTTCTGGGGTGACATTCAATTGCCAAAATAGCAATACCCTAAATCTGGTGTCCCAGCTGTTGCAGGCCACTTTTCATAGTGTCCGTCAAAACATATATTTTGTTCTGGGGTGACATTCAATTGCCAAAATAGCAATACCCTGAATCTGGTATCCCAGCTGTTGCAGGCCAGGATTCAGAGTGTCCGCAAAAACATATATTTTGTTCTGGGGTGAAATTCAATTGCCAAAATAGCAATACCATAAATCAGTGGTGTCATCTGTGGCTGGCAAAATATAATAGTGTCCGCTAAAACATATATTTTGTTCTGGGGTGACATTCAATTGCCAAAATAGCAATACCCTGAATCTGTTGTCCCAACTGTTGCAGGCCAAGTGTAAATCTGTCCATAAAAGGATACCTTTCATCCAGGGCCTAAATACTAGCCGTAAAAGAGATATTCCCCTAAATCAGTGGTTACTGCTGTGCCTGGATTAGTGTAATACGCTACATAAATAAATAGGCAGATAGTGTTAGGTGCCTGTAAAAAAATGCCTGAATTTGAAATCAATACATTGGGCCAAATATTTTTTTTCTTATTGTGATGCTTGGTGAACGGTAACAATGAGGAAAACATCTAGTAAGGGACGCGGACGCGGTCGTGGTGGTGTTAGTGTACCCTCTTGTGCTGGGAGAGGATGTGGCCATTCTGCCACAGCCACACGTCCTAGTGAACCAACTACCTCAGGTTCCCGTAGCCGCCAGAATTTACAGCGATATTTGGTGGGGCCCAATGCCGTTCTACGGATGGTAAGGCCTGCGCAGGTACAGGCACTAGTCAATTGGGTGGCCGACAGTGGATCCAGCATGTTCACAACATTATCTCCCACCCAGTCTTCTGCTGAAAGCGCACAGGTGGCACCTAAAAAACCAAGCCCATCAGTCTGTCACATCACCCCCATGCATATCAGGGAAACTGTCAGAGCCTCAAGTTATGCAGCAGTCTCTTATGTTGTTTGAAAACTCTGCTGACAGGGTTTCCCAAGGAAATCCACCTAGCCCTTCCCCAGTGGTGGAAGACATAGAATGCACTGCTGCACAACCACTGATGTTTCCTGATGATGAAGACATGGGAATACCACCTCATCGGAGTCCGCACGTCTCTGATGATGACGAAACACAGGTGCCAACCGCTGCGTCTTTCTGCAGTGTGCAGACCAAACAGGAGGTCAGGGAGGAAGACTGTGTGGAATACGATGCAGGGGACGATGAGGTCCTAGACCCTACATGGAATAAAGGTCGTGCCACTGACTTTCATAGTTCAGAGGAAGAGGCAATGGTGAGACCGAGCCAACAGCGTAGCAAAAGAGAGAGCAGGGGGCAAAAGCAGACCAGCCGCCAAGAGAGTTCGCCTGCTACTGGCCACCGCCACCAGGGATCGAGCACCCCAAAGGCAGCTTCAAGGAGTTCCCTGGCATGGCACTTCTTTAAACAATGTGCTGACGATAAGACCCGAGTGGTTTGCACGCTGTGCCATCAGATCCTGAAGCGAGGCATTAACGTTCTGAACCTTAGCACAACCTGCATGACCAGGCATCTACATGCAAAGCATGAACTGCAGTGGAGTAAATACCTTAAAAGCAAGGAACTCACTCTGGCTCCCCCTGCTCCCTCTTCTGCTGCTGCCTCGGCCTCTTCCTCCGCCTCGGAAGGAATGTTGGCACCTGCCGCCCACCAAACAGAGGATGTGCCACCGACAACACCACCTGCGTCACCAAGAATCTCCACCATGTCACACGGCAGCGTTCAGCTCTCCATCTCACAAACCTTGGAGAGAAAGCGTAAATTCCCACCTAGCCACCCTCGAGCCCTGGGCCTGAATGCCAGCATTTCTAAACTACTGGCCTTCGAAATGCTGTCCTTCAGGCTGGTGGACACAGTCAGCTTTAAACTGATGTCCATGGCTGTCCCACAGTATGTTGTTCCCAGCCGCCACTACTTCTCCAAGACAGCCGTGCCTTCCCTGCACAACCAAGTATCCAATAAAATCAAGTGTGCACTGCGCAACGCCATCTGTGGCAAGGTCCACCTAACCACAGATACGTGGACCAGTAAGCACGGCCAGGAACGCTATATCTCCCTAACTGCACACTGGGTAAATGTAGTGGCAGCTGGGCCGCAGGCGGAGAGTTCCTTGGCGCACGTCCTTCCGCCTCCAAGGATCGCAGGGCATCATTCTTTGCCTCCTGTAGCCTCCTCCTCCTACACGGCTTCCTCCTCCTCTGCTTCCACCAGCTCATCCAGTCAGCCACACACCTTCACCACCAACATCAGCACAGCCCGGGGTAAACGTCAGCAGGCCATTCTGAAACTCATATGTTTGGGGGACAGGCCCCACACCGCGCAGGAGTTGTGGCGGGGTATTGAGCAACAGACCGACGAGTGGTTTCTGCTGGTGGGCTTCAAGCCCGGCCTGGTGGTGTGCGATAATGGGCAAATCTCGTTGCAGCTCTGGGACTAGCCAGCTCTGGGACTCGCACTGCGGAACAGCACCACTTCCCCACCAATGATTGGGCCTCCATGCGAGACCTGTGTGCCCTGTTTCGCGAGTTTCGAGTACTCCACCAACATGGCCAGTGGCGATGACACTGTTATCAGCGTTACAATACCACTTCTATGTCTCATTGAGAAAACGCTTAGGGCGATGATGGAAGAGAAGGTGGCCCAGGAGGAGGAAGATGAGGGGTCATTTTTAGCACTTTCAGGCCAGTCTGTTAGAAGTGGCTCAGAGGGAGGTTTTTTGCAACAGCAGAGGCAAGGTACAAATGTGGCCAGCCAGGGCCCACTACTGGAGGACGAGGAGGATGAGGAGGAGGTGGAGGAGGATGAGGATGAAGCAGGTTCACAGCGGGGTGGCACCCGACACAGCTCAGGCCCATCAATGGTGCGTGGCTGGGGGGATACGGAGGACGATGACAATACGCCTCCCACAGAGGACAGCTTGTCCTTACCTCTGGCGAGCCTGGCACACATGAGCGACTACATGCTGCAGTGCCTGCGCAATGACAGCAGAGTTGCCCACATTTTAACGTGTGCGGACTACTGGGTTGCCACCCTGCTGGATCCCCGGTACAAAGACAGTGTGCCCACCTTACTTCCTGCACTGGAGCGTGATAGGAAGATGCGCGAGTACAAACGCACGCTGGTAGAGGCGCTCCTGAGAGCATTCCCAAATGTCACAAGGGAACAGGTGGAAGGCGAAGGCAGAGGAGGAGCAAGAGGTCGCCAACGCAGCTGTGTCACGGCCAGCTCCTCTGAGGGCAGGGTTAGCATGGCAGAAATGTGGAAAAGTTTTGTCTCCACGCCACAGCTAACTGCACCACCACCTGATACGGAACGTGTTAGCAGGAGGCAGCATTTCACTAACATGGTTGAACAGTATGTCTGCACACCCCTCCACGTACTGACTGATGGTTCAGCCCCATTCAACTTCTGGGTCTCCAAATTGGCCACGTGGCCAGAGTTAGCATTTTATGCCTTGGAGGTGCTGGCCTGCCCGGCGGCCAGCTTTTTGTCTGAACGTGTATTCAGCACGGCAGGGGGCGTCATTACTGACAAACGCAGCCGCCTGTCCACAGCCAACGTGGACAAGCTGACGTTCATAAAAATGAACCAGGCATGGATCCCACAGGACCTGTTCCTCCCTTGTGCAGAATACACATTTATAACTGCCTCCCCCTCAACCATGTATTCTTGTACTCCAGGGCACTTCTTTATTGAATCCTCATTTTTTTAACTTTACCATGATCTTGCGGTGCAACCCAAAGTTGAATGAACCTCTCCTCTGTCTGGGTGCTGGGGCCGAAATAACTGAAAGTGGCCTTCTCCGGTTGTGGTTGATATGACGCATGATTCCTTGCTGTGGGACCTCTCTCCTCTGTCTGGGTGCTGGCCCGAAACAACTGAGAGTGGCCTTCTCCGGTGGTGGCTGATATGACGCATGATTCCTTCCTGTGGGACATCTCTCCTCTGTCTGGGTGCTGGGGCCGAAATAACTGCGTGGCCTTCTCCAGTGGTGGGTGATATGACGCATGATTCCTTGATGTGGGACCTGTATCCTCGGTCTGGGTGCTGTGCTGAAATAACTGAAAGTGGCCTTCTCCGGTGGTGGTTGATATGACGCCTTATTTCTTGCTGTGGGACCTCTCTCCTCTGTCTGGGTGCTGGGCCGAAATAACTGAAAGTGGCCTTCTCCAGTGGTGGTTGATATGACGCATGATTCCTTGCTGTGGGACCTACCTCCTCTGTGTGGGTGCTGGGCCGAAATAACTGAGAGTGGCCTTCTCCGGTGGTGGTTGATATGACACATGATTCCATGCCGTGGGACCTCTCTCCTCTGTCTGGGTGCTGGGCCTAAATAACTGAGAGTGGCCTTCTCTGGTGGTGGTTGATATGACGCATGATTCCATGTTGTGGGACCTCTCTCCTCTGTCTGGCTGCTGGGCCTAAATAACCTTAAGTGGCCTTCTCCAGTGGTGGTTGATATGACGCATGATTCCTTGCTGTGGGACCTCTCTCCTCTGTCTGGGTTCTGGGCCGAAATAACTGAGAGTGGCCTTCTCCGGTGGTGGTTGATATGACGCATGATTCCATGCCGTGGGACCTCTCTCCTCTATCTGGGTGCTGGGGCCGAAATAACTGAAAGTGGCCTTCTCCAGTGGTGGGTGATATGACGCATGATTCCTTGCTGTGGAACCTGTATCCTCAGTCTGGGTGCTGTGCCGAAATAACTGAAAGTGGCCTTCTCCAGTGGTTGGTGATATGACGCATGATTCCTTGCTGTGGAACCTGTATCCTCGGTCTGGGTGCTGGGCCGAAATAACTGAAAGTGGCCTTCTCCAGTGGTGGGTGATATGACGCATGATTCCTTGCAGTGGGACCTCTCTCCAATTGATATAGGTTAAATTTTATTTTATTTTAATTCATTTCCCTATCCACATTTGTTTGCAGGGGATTTACCTACATTTTGCTGCCTTTGGCAGCCCTCTAGCCCGTTCCTGGACTATTTTACAGCCTTTTTAGTGCCTAAAAGTTCGGATCCCCATTGACTTCAATGGGGTTCGGGTTCGGGATAAAGTTCGGGTCGAGTTCGGATCCCGAACCCGAACATTTTCGGGAAGTTCGGCCGAACTTCTCGAACCCGAACATCCAGGTGTTCGCTCATCTCTAGTGACAGGGACATAAATTTGTAAAAATCATCTGTTCCATTGGTGGGTAACATATTACCATTTTTAGCGTATACAAACCCCTGCTCTGCATATGTGACAGGGACCTATATTTCTAAAAATCCTCTGTTACATTGATGGGTGACATTTTACCATTTTTGCTGTATACAAACCCCTGCTTTGCACAGGTGACAGGGAGGTAAATTTCTAAAAATCATCTGTTACATTGGTGGGTGCAGGTTTTCTGTATACAAACCAATGATCTGCATAGGTGACAGGGAGTTAAATTTATAAAAATCATCTGTTACATTGGTGGGTGACATTTTGCCAGTTTTGCCGTATACAAACCCCTGCTCTGCATAGGTGACAGGGACGTAAATTTGTATAAATCACCTGTTATATTCTTGAGCCATAAAGTACCCCTGCACTGCATTCCTGACTTGGAAATATATTCAGTAAATTAGGTTGCGTTCAGATTGTTGGCTGATCTGTACCCTTTCTTTCTTTTAAAGTACCCCTGCACTGCATAACAGACAGGGAACTTAATTCATTACAATTGGCGGTTACATTGTTGCCTGACATAAAGCCTTTTTTGGCTGTGAAGCCAAAGGTAGTCGCCAACAACAATGTGTTTTGTTTTCTTTCTTTTTTATAAATTGTGGTAGACCCCAAAACATTGGAAAATATAAAAAAGAAAACAAAGAGTAAGTGCGCTGTAGTATAACAATGGTTGGGGGAGGCCGGTATACATGTCTATTCTGCATAAGGAATGAACAAGTCCTGTGGGATCCATGCCTGGTTCTTTTAATGAACGTGAGATTGCCCACGTTGGTTGTGATAACGCCCAGCCGTGCTAAACACACGTTCACACAATACACTGGCTGTAGGGTAGGCCAGCACCTCCAAGGCGTAAAGGTCAAGCTTAGCTCATGTCACCAATTTGGAGGCCCAGAAGTTAAATGCGGCAGACCCAGTGGCATAGCTAGAAATGACTGGGCCCAACAGCAAATTTTTGAATGGGCCCCCCTCCCCCAGTAATTTTTTCGCAAACCCTTCCTTTCATGCCGCCTCCATTCCTGTGACTACTGAAGATCGCTCTCTCAGACAAGGCCCGGCAGCTGTTCCATCCGTTCTCTACACTGTCTATACTGCCACTGTATATAATTTCATTGTATAATACTGTTGAGGGGAACCTGACAAAGTATTTTAGTCCTCCTCCTCCTGGATGGGCCCATTCTGGGCCAGGGCCCCAAAGCAGCCGCTTTCCCTGCTTCCCCTGTAGCTACGACTCATCAGTCAGTACGTGTAGGCGTGTGCACAGATACTGTTCCACCATTTTGCTGAAATGCTGGCTCTTGCTAAAATGTTCCATATCTGCTGGTGGTGCTAGTTGTTGTAGCGCGTTGACAAAGCTTTTCCATATTTCGGCCATGCTAACCCTGCCTTCTGTGTTGCCGACTTTTTCCTCCTCTGCTTTAGCCTTGTGCTTCCACTGAGCCCCTGGTGTCAGGTGTGAATGCCATCAGCAGCGCGTCTACCAGCGTTGGCTTCTTCCGATCGCGCTTCAGTGATGGAATTAAGGACGGCACGTTGTCCTTGTAACAGGGATCCAGCACGGTGGCCACCCAGTAATCTGCACAAGTTATTGCACAGGTACTGCAGCATGTAGTCACTCATGATTGCCAGGCATGCCCAGAGGCAACGACAAGCTGTCCTCTGTGGAAGGAGTATCATCTGTGTCCTCTGTATCCCCCCAGCCATGCTGAAGTGATGGTCATAAGCTGTTTTGGGTGCCACCCTGCTGTGAACACGGTTTCTTCTCCTCCTCATCCTCCAGAACTGTGACCTGGCTGGTCAATTGTGTACCTGGTCTATGTTGGTGCAGGAAACCACCCTCTGAGCCACTTGTATATGACTGGCCTTATAACTAGTTAAGGGTAAGGTATATATATATATATATATATATATATATATAATAGTATATATATATATATATTTGTTTATTTAGTTTATCTGACTTATAGTTATTTAAATATGTTTATAAGTACATTTCTAAATAGTTTGTGAATGGGCATTAATGAGTGGTTTGAGTGAAAGTGGGGGGGTAGGGGGGAGGCTGGTCAGGATAATTTTCTCTTTTTGAAATGTTCCTTGTATAGTTTTTCTTACGATTTATAATAAAAAGTCCTGATAACCGTGGAAATGTTACCCAACAATGAAACCGACAAATTGAATATAATTATTTGCCTGTCACATCTGCAGCTCAGGCGGCAGGGGTCCTTGAGCACCAATAAAAGTGAATTTGTCCGACCAGAATGTAACAGCTGGATTAATTGAATTGATTTTCACTGTTAGGTATTTAGGAATTTCTGCACCACCAAATTCAGCACATGCGCCAGGCAAGGGATGTATGTCAAACTGGCTAGGCCTAGAGCTGCTACGAGATTTCGCCCATTATCGCAAACCACCAGGCCGAGCTTGAGGCTCAGTGACACCAACCACTCATCGGTCTGTTGTTCCATGCCCGTCCACAGCTCCTGCGTGGTGTGGGGTTTGTCCCCCAAGCAGATGAGTATCAGAAAAGCCTGCTTTCGTTTCCCCATGGCTGTGCTGATGTTGGTGGTGAAGGTGTTATGCTGAGTGGATGAGGAGGTGGTAGAGGAGAAGGAAGCGGAGTAGGAGGAAGAGGCAACAGGAGGCAAAGAGAAATGGCCTGCAATCCTCGGGGGCGAAAGGACATGCGTCAAACTGCTATCCGCCTCTGGTCCAGCTGCCACTACATATACCATGTAGTTATTCAAAGGACCAAGAATTTTGAAATCCTGGCATTCAGGGCCAGGGATCGCGGGTGGGTAGGGGGATACTTCCTCTTTATATTTCTCTTTCTCTCCAGTGTTTGGGAGTTGGACAGCTGAACGCTTCCATGGTATAGTGTGAAGATGCTTGGAGACTGTGAAAGATGTGGTGGCAATGCTGCCACATCCTCTGTTTGCGGGGTAGCAGGTGCCATTGTCACTCACTTGTGCTCAGGTTTAGAACGTTTATTTTTAATTTGTGTGTATTTTATGTTATTTTAAGTTATTTCCCTATCCAAATTTGTTTACAGGGCACTACTCTTACCCCCATTTTGCTTGAAAATCCTTAGTGTACTCAAGTAAATAACCTTCCTACATTTCAAGACCAGAGAGTTAAATGGATAGATAATGATTAGAAATAGAGATGAGCAAATCGAAGTCAAATTCCTTCAGGTTTCGTGGTAACAAATAATATTTTTCTCTAAAACGGCTGCTGCACACGTTAGAGCGATGACGTAAGAAGCCTAGGAATGAGAGATCACCCATAATGCCATGCAGACAGCCAATCATTAGATAGCCAGCCCCTTTTATGTCACAGCCCTATAAAAAGTCTCCTCCTGCCTGGTCTCCACCATTTCCCACTGAACTTAGTGCAAGGAGAGACGTAACAGGCAGTAATTATTAAAAATAATAAATACTATTGACCAGTTCATGGACAGCTTATTGATAGTGTACGGATATAATAGGGAGGCTTTATACACACTATAGGGAGAGAGCAGGTGCCAATAGAAGAGTGTAAAGCTTGGATAATAGGAGCTATTCTAAAACACCTTGATGCACTAATTAGGGTTAAAAAGTGTCCTAATACTACTGATTTTAGGCAGTCTGCATTATTTGATACATAAGTAATTCCAGTAATCTTTGATTCTGTTATTGGGTTTAAACTGTGGTCTGATACTACAGAATTTGGGGTGTTCATGGTATTTTATACAAACCGGATTCCAAAAAGTTGTGACACTATACAAATCGTGAATAAAAACTGAATGCAATGATGTGGAGGTGCCAACTTCTAATATTTTATTCAGAATAGAACATAAATCACGGAACAAAAGTTTAAACTGAGAAAATTTACTCATTTTAGGGGAAAATATGTTGATTCAGAATTTTTATGGTGTCAACAAATCCCCAAAAAGTTGGGACAAGGCCATTTCACCACTTTGTAGGCATCTCCTTCTTCTTACAACACTCAACAGACATCTGGGGACCGAGGAGACTAGTTTCTCAAGTTTAGAAATAGGAATGCTTCTCCTATTCTTGTCTAATACAGGCCTCTAACTCGATTAATCGTCTTGGGCCTTCTTTGTTGCACCTTCCTCTTATGATGCGCTAAATGTTCTCTATAGGTGAAAGATCTGGACTGCAGACTGGCCATTTCAGCACCTCGGATCCTCTCCCACGCAGCCATGATGTTGTGATTGATGCAGAATGTGGTCTGGCATTATCTTGTTGAGAAATGCAGGGTCTTCCTGGAAAGAGATGACGTCTGGATGGGAGCATATGTTGCTCTAGAACCTGAATATATTTTTTCTGCATTGAT